>JAPQRP010000009.1:28060807-28120611 GCA_037367295.1 Apogon hyalosoma | reverse complement strand
CCAGGGTGTACCCCGCCTTCGCCCTTAAGTGGCTGGGATAGGCTCCAGCGACCCCCATGACCCTAGTGAGGATAAAGTGGGCTCAGAAAATGGATGGATGGATGGATGAACCGACTTAAAGAAGTTTTATGTCTGTAAATGTGAAAGATAAAATCAGTGAAGAGTGAATGTACTGTACTTGGTTGATTATGATTTACAAATAAATAAATGAATGTCAAATAATTACAATTAATTAAATAATCAAGAAATTTATTAAAAATTAACAAAATCATAAACAAATGACTATAAAATAAAAAGGTATCACAGCCCATTTCAGGAGAGACTGTTAAAAAAAAACATGGAATGGGCTGTGGGTGGATAAATCCATAAATGATGAGGTACATGCTGATTGAAAAAAATATTGTGGAAGTCATTTTTCCATAAAGTCCATCAGAAAAGCATTTGATCAAATCAGTAAAAGCCTTTTAGCAGGTGATATTGGCTCAGTTTTGTTTTTTTTTTTTTTTTTGGCATTATGTGGTGAAAAGTCATTGAGAAACAATACTTGGACTGTGCATGTAAAGACCATGTAAATGTTTGATGCTTTCAGTAGACCAGGGGGGTCAAACTCATTTTAGTTCAGGGTCCACATACAGCCCAATCTGATCTCAAGTGGGTGAAACCAGAAAAATAATAGCATAACAGTATATAAATAATGACAACTCCAAGTTTTTCACTTTGTTTTAGTAAAAAAAAAAAAAAATTACAAACTAAAGATGTAAATAACCTGAAAAAACTAAAATATCTTTCAATAAATGCAATTTTATCAATGTTATGCCTTACTTTATCATTTATATATATGCATTACGAATCAGATCTATAAAGGCACAAAACATTTAGTAACAGGCAGAATATTGTTAAAATTGCACTTATTTTTTTTTTTTTAGATATTTCAGGTTGCTCATATTTCTTCAGGTTATTCACATTTTATTGTTAAAGGATAGTTTCATGTAAAAAATCTTCATAATTTAATGTTATTTTTTTTACACTAAAACAAAGAGAGAAATTTGGAGTTGTTATTATTTATAGACACAATGTAATATTTTTTTTCACATTAAACCAAGAAGAAAATTTGGAGTCATTATTTATAGGTTATTATACTATTATTTTACTTGAGATCATATTGGGCTGAAAGTGGAACTTGAACTAAAACCAGTAAAAGATGGGAAAGATATAATAACAGGCAATGAGACAAAAAAACAACACTGCAATTATAGTAGAATTATTGTTTTATCACCCAACCCTATGATGGAACATCATTAGATCAAAAATTCCCAGGGTGCAGGTTTGTTGAAACTATGGAGATGAATATGTTACCAGATTAATACTGTTATGGTTTTATCCTTAAAATGAGAACAACATAATTTAATGACTACAGCTGAATTCACACCATCTCCGCTGTTACACTAACACTAACACTGGGAGGAGCCTCTACTCACAGCATCGTTCATGCTGTGGCTGAGGGGCTTGTCCTGGGGTAGAAGACCACCGGGTGCATCTGGGGGGTGGGAGAGCTGGGGGCCGTGCATGAAGTCATTCATAGGGGGTCCTCCTCCACCTCCCCCTCCTCCAACACCACCAGACGGGTTACCGTGGGGGAAGTCGAAGTTCCCTTGTCCGTGGTAACTGTTGCCTTAAAGGATGAAAAACAAAACTTTGTCATAAACTCACAGCATCTTATTCATATGTGTTTATTATACTTCAGCAAAACTCCATCTTTTGGAAGAAGTTACGTAACAGGTGCATACTTTTACACATTTTCATAGTGTTAAGGCTCATTTATGCGCTACATTAAAGATGCAGATGGATACGGACGGAGCGTTCCGTCCATCGTCTGTGTACATGATGTGTGTATCTCTATCCGTTTCCTGGGAGCTTGCAGATGCGTACCCAGACGGAGTATATGGAGCAGTACCATCGGGAACTGTGGAGGCAGTGTTGAGAGTTGGAGAGAATAATTTCCAGAAATAGCAGAACTTTTCAAAGAGCGACTGAGTGAGTTAGTGAAAAACTACCAACATATTTATGACAAGTACCCTTATCAACATCAGTATCTACATTAGTAAAACCTCCTCTGTCGTCACCATGTTTATTATTGACTTTCTTCTTCTCAAAAAACTTTACTCTTCTTTGTGGTATTCGGCCAGTATGTTAATCAAGAGTGGTGCCCTCTGGTGGATTGATTCAATGGATGCATCTGAGTATGAAGGCAGTGACACTTGACAACTTTAGAAACTGACGTACCTATTAAGTACGTAAAGCGAGCATGAATGAGCCTTAATACAACATTTATCAAGGCAATGAGCTGACAACATTTTTAAAGAGACTCAGCAGTGAAATCTCCTTTGGGCTGTTTCTCTGTTTAATGCATCTGAGGATCATCAGCACCTCCTCGAACTCTACCCTCCACCATGTCGCAAATGAGCCCAGATGATCCTGGGTCATCTCAGTTACCTGCTCCCGGGTACTCGCCACCATTGCCGCTGCCGTGTTGACCAGGGTGCGGTGGGTACGGGCTAGGTCCTGGTCCAGGGCCGTGGCCGGGACCCGGTCCGGGTCCTAGCTGGGCGATCATCTCCATCACATTGGGCATAGTCATCTGACTGGGGCTCATGGTCTTAAAGCGCTTGGCCAGTGGTCCATCAGGGTCTTCCTTGATGTGTAACTCAGACTTAATGGGAACTGGTCGCCAGCTACACGTGGGGTCGATAGTGACCTCCTCAAACTCTGAACTGTTACAAAGAAAACACAGTGTGACTTTAGTTTCACAACAATACAACAATGTCTGCAGATAGGAGACGGATACAGGAACTTACTTCTGAATGGCATTAAGGATTCCCCACATATACTGGTCTACCTCTAGACCTTCTAATAATGCTGTTTTACTAAGAGGAGAAAGAAACAAAGTGTCATCCATCATGTTTTATCACATTATTTCTCCTCAACATAAAAAAAGACTTTTGACTTACTTGCATACAGGACATCGCCATGTCCCCCTCTCACAGTTAAGCTGTAGGTATGACTCCAGATCGAAACACTACACAGAGCAACAACACAAATGTTCACTGGAAAAAACAAACTTAAACTCACATTTCTGTTATTTAATTGCATGTAATGTAATGTTTACCACTAGGGGCCTCAATCAAAACAATAACAAAATATAGTAGCATTAGATGATGCTATGAAGTAACATAGGATTGTGGGAGTTTGATGTGAGTCAAGCTGAAATGAGTGTTTACAGATGAGCTAATGTAGTACACTTTAATTCACTGTACACTTACATTGTGTCATTCTAAGGAAATAAATACTGTTAAACACAGAATGTAAGTGATACAATGCCACTAACATGAGACCAATTGACACCGTTGTCTGAATTTAAACATTTTTGGAAAGGCAATATAATATACAAATGTATAAAAGCAAACAAAGCATTACATGATCTTATTTAACTGATGACATGAGGCAAGGTTCATCTGTTGTGTTATATTAAAGGTTTGTTTCATAAGTTTGTATGAATGAACTTGTGCTCATTCAAATAGACTCTGATAAGGTCTTAGCTATGAAACATATTTTATTTATTTTTCTTTTTTTTTCTCTTCACTGAAGGGGGAATTAGTAATAAGAAAATAACACTGATACTGGAGTGACCAAATAGTTATTTTAAACCTCAGTGTTATACAAGAGTTGAACAATTAATGGGTCTCAGACAACAGACAACAGGCCTAGTGTTTTTTTTTTTTTTTTAGATATTTTGATGTAGAAATGTTGGCTCCTATGAGTGGGTGATTGGATTTGAACAAACCTGGACATGTTTGCAGTCATGCCCTCGTGCTGGTAGCTGGATGCGTCTGAAGGTAATGGGACATTTCAATGACACTTTGATCGCTGTCTGCTCCACGCCGTCCTCCCCGTTCAGAGTTGTGTTGCCTGCCGACGCTGCTACGCTGCTGAAATTCCTCTTAACTGTAAAGAGAGGCGGCATCAGATGAAGCCTTTGAGAACACTACAAACTGGTTTATCACCTGCAGGTGTCTGTGAAATATTTCATAGCAGACTATGAAGAAAAACAGATGCAGCCTTGTGTAATTAAGATACACATATGAACATTAACTGCCCTAAGAGACAAAACAAGCCTTACTTTTGGTGATGCAGTGCTCTGCAGGCAGGAGCCTCTTCTTCAGGAGCCCCTGGAGGACGGATCGCACAGATGGCCTGTGGACCAGCTGCAGCACGAACAGGTGGGACTGCACAACACAAAACATATAAATTAAAAGATGAGAGTGCTTTGTTGTAAATCATCTGTGTTAAAATGATTACAGTTCAGACTTTAGTTTGGTAAAAGTGCAGTACTCACACAACAGCAGGCAGTGACTGTAATTTGGATGGTGTTTCTCCCAGGTTGGCAGACGTGTTTGAGGTGCAGGGGTTTGTGGGAGGTTTTGTTGTCCCCCCTCTCGATGGTGAGCGGTGTGGCGTTGACACTGACCTGCACCGAGGCGGGCCAGTTGGTGTTCATCTGTCTGTCCTCGTGGTGGTAGCATTTAAACTGCAGCTCCAAGTCTGACCTAAAAACACAAAAGGCAGCGTTTGGTTGTCATTTCCCCAAAACACAATGTAAACAGAGCTTAAAACACATGAACAGAGCAGGGGTGTCAAACTCATTTTATTTCAGGGGCCACATTCAGCCCAAGATGATCTGAAGTGGACCGGACCAGTAAAATAATAACAGTGAAAAAAGTACAATTACATCACAAAAATGTTTACATCTACAATTTCCTTAAAAATGTTGAACACGGACAACCTGAAATGTCTTAAGAAAAATAATTGTGAATTTAACAATATTGGGCCTCAGTTTATCATTCACACATGTACATTACAACTTACAGATCACAGTAGATCGACAAATACATAAAATATTTAGTAACAGGGAGAATATTGTTAAAATTGCACTTATTTCTCTTAAGACATTTCAGTTTATATCATTTATAGGTCATTATGATAGTATTTTACTGGTCTGATTCACTAGAGATCATATTGCTCTGTATGTGGAACCTGAACTAAAATGATTTTAACATCCTTAACAGTTAACATCTTCAGTGTAATTTATGCATTTCAGACATTCATCCCACAGGTCAGACTGGACCCTTTGGTGGGCTGGTTTTGGCCCACGGGCCGTATGTTTGACACCAGTGGACTAGAGGATATGTCCATATGAGGGCTTGTGCAATGTCTGACCTCCACATGAGGGTCTGGTGGACGGAGGGTCGAAGGTGGAAGACGTGGTTACTGACAGCGAGGTTGTGCTCCAGGCGGAATGGCTCCAACACCACTCCATCTCTGACCGGGAATGTCAGTCGCAGCTCCTCATTAGGGTTACCTGGGAGGGGAGGGGAGGGGAAGAGAAGATATACTTTACTGACCACAGGACAATATGTATCAAATACAATAGAAAAATAAAAAGATCAAAAATATAAAAATTAGTTAAAGTGACTAAAAATGACAAACACTAGTAATAGTGGTAGTAGTAGTATTACTACTACTAATCCTACTACTACTACTACTACTACTAATCCTACTACTACTACTAACAATAATAACAATATAATAAGGCTGAAATCAAAAACTGTGAAATACATTAAGCTCCAGATGTTAAAAACCAAATACGAGCAGAAGGAAAAGCACATGCTGAAGTCTTACAGGCCTTCATCATGAGTTCCACAGCTGCTGAGTTACTCACTTGGAGGGGGTGGAAGTGCTGTCATATTTGGTTTCATGTCAGGTGGGAATGGGGGCTTGACATCCTGGTTTGGCGACAGGTATGGAGGTATACTGCTTCCTGGAGTCATAGGGGGCGTGGGGTTACCAGGGACAGGGGAGTGGGGGTAGTTACCAGGCCTGGGAGGCTGTAGAGAACACAGAAGTACAATGATGAGCACATCTGGATAAAACATCCACACATGACCCAGTTTGAAATCAGTTCCTCATCGTGAACAAGGTCAGCCAAAGAACCAGCTCCAGTCTCAACCAAGAAAACTGCACCTGGACCTGCACCGATGCTTTGCAGGTCTAAAGCTAAGAACTGCTTACATCAGGAGCTGGAGGGTGGGATTCAGTTAGCAGCTAAAGTTATGATGTAGTGTCCAGTCTGCTTAATCCACAGAAGAAAAATAGGACCAATGGCCCTGTATCTCACCGGCATGTTCTATCAAGTATCCCTAAGTTGAATCTGTGAGGTTGTCATGTTCTGCCACTATGTTAAGAGTCCTGTGATCTTGATGCAGCAGATCAATCTCCAAATAGATGTAAGTGGTACTTTCACTGGAGGAGAACTCAACTAATTAAATTCAAGTCCATATATGACTTCCTATCAGTGCTCAACAGTAACTATATTGATATCTCTAACCATTTCCATGTTATAAATAATCAAAATATGGACCATTATAAGTAAAGGCAAATTTTAAATATTTCAAAAATTCATCCGAAATTCAAAAATCTAAATTTCTAAAACTGTGAACAAACTTCGTAGACATTGTCTCAGGGAAGCTACATATAAAATTTGAAATGAATCCGACCAGTAGTTTGGACCAGTAGAAGATGTTAGACAAAACTGCTAATGAAGACGACAACAAAGACACAGATAAAGATGAAGATGACGCTGGAAACAGCGCCTTGACAATAGGTCATGGTAAAAATACAAGTATTCATACTAAAAGGAACCAAAAACATACCCCAGTGCCTTGGCCATAAGAGTATCCACCTCCAGAGAAATTTGTGTTCTGACCGTTAAAGGGCTCTGGCTGTGAAGGAAACACACACACACACACACACACACACACACACACACACACACACAAAATGATTTTTTTTTTTACACTTCCCTCTGGGTTACTTCAAAACCAGGCAGCATTTTGAGATAGTGCTATAAATGTATAATGTACAACCTTCAGCTTTAAGTTAGTGTCTACAATAAGTAATAATTAAAGGCTGATGTATTTTCAGAGGAGTCATGAGCAGACCTTGTAGTACTGGCCCATTGGAACACCAGGGGGGTACTGGCCCTGGCCCTGCTGCCCTGGCATCCTCTGACCGGGGTAGTTAGGAGACGGCAGGGGTCTGGAGGTGTTAGATGGAGGGTACTGTCCCTGCTGAGGTGGGAACTGACTGTTAGGCCCATACTGCTGACCGCCATAACTCCCCTGGAAGATTCAGAAAATGTTCAGTCAGTTACTTGCAGCAAAACATGGCACAAATATACAGATATTACACATCTCCATGGTTTCCACTCACATCCCCTGGATACGGCCTCTTCATCCCCTGCATGGGCATGCCCTGTCGAGGTCCTCCTGGATATCCCTGCTGAGGCATTCTTTGGCCGTGCGCTCCAAAAGGCCCCATGCCCGGCGTTCGAGCCTGGTTCATGCCCATCGGAGGCCCACTCATGTTGGGATTGGTCATGCCTGATCCCATGCTGGTTGGATTCATGCCTCCAGGGGGGGCTCTCGGGCCTGGCTGGTTCATGAATTGGCTGTTGTAAGGTTGAGTGGGGCCCATTTGGAACGAAGAACACATCTGGAGGGAAAATGCAGGGTTTCAGACTTAAACACAGTTATCCGGGGTCTCTAGGGGTTGGGGGATGCTTTTCTGTGTAGCCTGATGTGGTAATTAGATGCAGCTGTACGTGTGTGTAGGCAGGTGTGTTCTCGTACTGTACCTGTCCATACTGATTCATATCTTTATTCTGGGTCTCCTGCAGCGCTGCCACGGTGGCGGTCGCTGTGGCTGTGGCTGTAGCGGCTGCGGCGGCGACAGCAGCAGCTGCGGCGGCAGCGGCCGGCTGAGTGAAGTCACCGGGAGGTCGTGTGTGGGATGTCATTCCCATACCTCCTGGAGCAGTGTTTGGACCTCCAGAATAACTGCAGAAAACACACAATTCCAGCTTTAATCATATTTGGAAGGTTCATCTCTTGTGGTTTTTTTTTTTTCTTTTTCAGAGTTGTACATATCCTGTCACTGTACCTCCCACTGTATCCCCCAGGGCCTCCTGGGTAGCCGGGCCTGCCGTACATGCCCTGCTGCATGTATGGTTGGTTGGAGCCTCCTTTGTTTGGAAACTGCTGCTGCTGAGCACTGAACTGAGGAGAGTTGAGTCCTGCTCCGCTGGCGGACATACCCGACGCCATAGGGTTACCCCCAGGATTCATGGGATTGTTGCTGTTAGCCATTGGGTTCCCCAGCACCTGGAAAGAACAGTAAGTCACAATTTCTACATTATTACCTTGAAACAAAAGGGAAAGTTACAAGAACACAAAGGCGGATGAATTTCTGTAATGTGACATTCTAATTACCATTTTGACTTCATGTCACTTTCAGCTAATCTTACTTTATTATTATCACATTATTATACCATTAATGTCACTCTAGTACCAGTTTATTCTATTCTACTGAAATTAATGAATAAAATGGTAATAGTGGAGTAATATGTCGATAAACAGTAATTAAAGCAGTAATGCCACTGCAATTACCATAGAATAACCAAAGATATAACCACTCAAAACCACACAATACTTTTATTATTAATACAACCACTGTGTTCTTCTAAATGTTGAAGCAATAGAACCATGTTATTTTTAAAAGGTTATGGGTTGTTCGTAAAAAAATATTTGCCTCTATATTTATATTGCAGTCTTTACATGCATTTTTCCTTTTTTAACACTTTGTTCATTTTCCACTCATAACAAATTATACCTCTGTTAATATTAAGGTATTGAGTGGTTATTACTTTGGTTATTTCATGATTACTGCAATTGCATAACTGCTTTAATTACTGCTTAATTATTTTATTTATCAGTGTAGGATTCCATCACCACCATTTCATTGATTCATTTCCATACAAAAGAATGGGATTTGTGTAGCTATATTTGTTTAATGCTAGATGGATCACACAATAAATAAAGAAATAAACAGCATAATGTGAAGTGTCACCTAGTTCACATTTTAAAGGAGCCGGAAAAGAAATAACAAAGCATGTAATATAGAAATAAAATATTCAGAGCACAGTGTTCCACACCAGATACACATGACTATCTCACCTGACTCTGTGTAGTATTGGTGACACCCCACACTGTTGTAACCACAGACAGGGACCCGGGGGGCTGGTTGGTGTTCTGTTGCCAAGGTACGGAGTCGTAGGGAAAAGATCCATCACTGGGAAATAGAGAAATACATAAACATGTGCCTTATGTCACTGAAAATTCCAAATGACCAAGAGAAAATGCCAACAGATAGCCAGAAGAGCTGTGCATCCGTCCAAAAAATGTGACTAATTTGGGAATTTTTCTTGCCAAAATGTTAGGCAATTTAACATGTTTGGCGCTTAATTTCAAAACATATTTAGAGCCAAAAAAACACGCTGATAACAGCTAAAGTGAAATAGAAAAAAAACCCAAAACTCCAAATTGCTGGATGAGAAGTGAATGATGAATATGTGTAAGTTATATCAACGTGTGCTGAAGGAAAATCAGCGCGTAGGGAACGGCCAGTTAAAGTGGAATGTTTAGCATTCAGATTGAAAACCAATAAAATGGAGAAACATGAGAATCTGTTGCATATAATAAACAAGTTCAGCCATCATGGGGACAGGCAAAAAGCCAGTGGAGTGGGGAAGGAGCTGCTGTTTTTGGACAACGGTTTGTTTTCATTCAGAGGTTAGCTCTTGGAATGGACGCCGTGTTCAATATTTCCTTATAAAATCTCAATGATATCCCATGATCCTCAGCAGAAGCAAACAGCACCCTTGGCTGTAAACTCTTTCTGCTGGAGAGGGAGAGGCCGAGGGAGAGCAGAAGCACAGAATGTTCTCCAAAACATTACTTCACTGCTCTATTCACTGTCAGTTTGTCCCTCCACCCCAAATGATCCCAGCCCCTCCCAAACTCAGCCCCAGTCTTATCCTAACAATGGAAATCCTCTGTGTCATGTTTCTATTACATAACAATGGAATAGTACATAACATCTTAATACTAGCTGACACACTATTGCACTCAGTCTCTCCAAAACACTCAAGTTTTCTCTGGCCAACTTCAGCTTTAATGATTCAGTCTGGTACACGACAGAGGAATGTGTCATCAAATATCCAGTTATTGATCAAAATACTTCCAGGAAGCCAAGGAAGTCAATGCTCAGAACTAAAAGGTCATTTAGACTGACAGTAGATTGGTTACTATTTCTAATTTTTATCAGCTATTTTTTCCACTTCAGTCAAGTTTTAGTTATACAAAGACATGAGTAGATTTAATAAATGTAGGAAGTGACTCTTATCAGTTCAGTTTTTCAGGTATTATGAGGAAAGCCTTGATTTGTAGAAACTGAAAAAGTAGGATAAAAAATGTTTATTTGTAAAACCAATGTTTACTAAATATCTTACATTATGCAAAGCCATTTTATACATGTCCCCAGTAATAGTGGAGGGAAAAGGAAAATTAAGCTAATTTTAGCTGCAATCCTATTGCATTTTAATTATTTTTATTTAGTTTCTGTACTTTTGAAAACAGCTGTTGTAGTTTTTACGTTATTTCAAAAAAAAAAAAAAAATTACAGCTAGTTTTAGCGTTAGTTTCTATGAACTGTAACATCTTTTACACAACTACAACCAACAGGAGTGTAGTCTTTGATTGTTGTTTTGCAGTATTAAACAGTATTACTCCAATTTAACTAAAACCTCTAACAAATGTTTTGCAGCTGTAGCAAACTCAGGCCTGCACTAATACATTGCAGTCTACTTTTTTTGCCTTTCAAAGTCTCATTTTTACTCTTTTACTTGAAAAAACTTTTTTTTACTCGATATCTAAGACCACCTTGAAATGAAAAGAGAACTGGTTCATTGAAGTGAAAGGATGCGTTCTGGAGAGTCCCCACTGACCTGTGTGTAAGGCTGGGCTTCATGCTGTTCATGCTGGGCTGCATGGGAACTTTCCCCTGCGGTTCGTTCTGCCTGTTCTTCTGGTGACGCAGCAGGAGGAGACGACCCAGCTCCTCGCACCACGACGACAGCAGGGCTGCAAGGCGAACACAAACACACACACATATGCACATGTTACACCAGAACAGCACGGACTTATAGCAGCCTGTGTGTTTGTTGTGCATGGTTAAGGTTCTGTATGTAAATTAACACACACACACACAAAACCCTCCAGTAAATAGTGTTAGCCTGTCAGGTGTCTCAACAATGCAGTAACATTCACAATGAGCATATTCTAAAATCCTCCAGGGGGCAGCCTAAGTCAATAAACCTTCATTGATAAGTGCCTGTGTTGATTTCACATCTGCTACATCAGCCCATCTCTACCTGCAGTGTGAAATACAGACTGAAATCTATCTACAGCACAAAGGACCTCCCAGTTTTTTCTTCCTGAGAGGGAAAAGCTGAAATGGAGCGTGTGAAGCATACAGAGTCAGAGCGATAAGGGGAGCTGATCTAATCTGTATAGGAAGGAAGGAACCACCGTGACATCTTCAAATGCTGCCACTTTCTTCAGTTCACGACAAACAGTCTTCTATTGTTTTCTGCAAGTCCTCTCCCATCTCTACGGACTCAACATGCTTTTTTAACCCTCTCATTTTCTT
Organism: Apogon hyalosoma; assembly: GCA_037367295.1. Taxonomy (NCBI): domain Eukaryota; kingdom Metazoa; phylum Chordata; class Actinopteri; order Kurtiformes; family Apogonidae; genus Apogon; species Apogon hyalosoma. The sequence goes on along the minus strand of JAPQRP010000009.1, from coordinate 28,108,950 downwards.
AATAAAGACAAGAGAGCAGACGTATCACATGCAGGAGATGCTTTTTCCTCAGGCTACTGGTGACCTAATTTTTACGTTTTCTCCAAATGCCAATCAAATTGATCAGAGCTGTACTGTGATTTGAGAACCTCACACCTTTTGTTTGTTAAAGAACACTGTCGAGTTAAACTTTAAAGTAAAGAAATATCAGAGGGCTTAGGCTTTGGGACTAAAATAAATAATTTCAGATGATATTATTAGCAGTGGAGACTCATCTACAAGTATTCGACTAGGTTTGTGTTTATTATATGGTGCATGACATTGTTATCATCATGGAACAAGTGTCTAATGAGAAGTTCATAAGTTAATTATGAAAAAAATAAGCTAGACTGATTAAACTTAGTATCTGGAAAACTCATTTTACTCTTTAAGCAGGTCAATGGCGAATACACAATGCTACATTTTGTTGGTAGCTTGTGTTATTGCATGCTTGTATGGTTTACACATTTGGTATTTGAACAAAAAAAAAATTAGCTGGAGAGAAATATTGAAATACTGAAGAGAAGACAAGGCCAAATCTGCTCCAGATACGTGTTTTAAAAAAAAAAAACAAAAGATAAAAACTTCTGGATGAATGGGATTCAGGCTCTGCTGTTCTGTTGGAACAAGTGTGGAATCTCAACAACAAGGGCCTCACAGTCAACTTATGACCTTTTCAGTCCACACTACAATTACAAATATCATTATAATTGATATTAACCAAGGAAAAAAATAATAGATTATTGTATTTCTGTGCATTAAACTGTGGCTAAAAGTACTTTAGGTGGTAAGGGTAAATGTTTAAACAAAGACACGAGACTAAGGTTAAAAAAAAAAAAAGAAGACAGAAGTAATGGTGTTTAAAGGGAAAGCGAAGAACACAGCAGAGCAGTGGTAACTTTTTCATTTTGAGGGTGGAGAGAGCCAAGCCTCCTAGTTAAAGAGGAATTATTCCACCCTGCCATTACAGAGAGCTTATCTCCTCACTAAATCACCACCTCCACACCAAGGGACTGTCTCTTCAACTGGCAACCCACCATTTAGACCTAAACATCAGCTCTGAGCACAAATGATGGAGTCGCTGTGAGGGAGACGGAAGGAGAGAGAGGGTCGGAGGAGAAAAGGAGGGATGGAGTGACTTATCGTATCAACGTAGCTTCGAGCCACTGAATTTAACAAGCTGCCGAGGCCACAAGTCATTCATGATGGAGTCTGGGTCTGCTCTGGGCTTTGCGCATATTTAGCAAGTTTACAGTTTACATGACCTGGTGTTTACCTCCCAGTCCCCAGTGTTAAAACCTCTGCCAACAGCATCACACATCTGTAACTGCATCTGTTTTATCACTAACTCTGCACCAAAGCCTTTCACACATTTGCAACCACATCCACTTGAGCCATTTCTCTGTTTTGTGTTTATACTTTTATGTCAAAGGTTATGAAAAACCTGGGAAGAAAAAAGTAAGGTGGAGTCTTTCTATGCAACAGTCATGTTTAGACAAGTGTGGATCAAAATGTGATAACATTTGAGGCCAGTGTCAATCAAATGTGCTCAGCCGGCCCACAAAGCCCTGAAGAAACACACTATGTAACAACCATGGACTGTAAAACAAGAAGTGGATTTAGCCACTGGGATGTCTCACATCAGTTTGTGAACTATTGTTTTGAAGTTTTGAGTTTGTGTTTTGGTCATCAGAAGTGATCATATTTGGATCCGAGGCTGGAGCTGGAACAGGCTAACAGGGTCAAACTAACACTATCACTAACTTACTGAAAACACTAAGCAAACTGCAAACTAGGAAATGTAAAACACCACCACGTCATTTCAGCTGGTTACTAAATATTAACACATTTATTTGTATGTGATAACAGTGGTGCTCATGCTGCAAAAATGTATCAACACAAATTAGGAGGCCAGCTGACTGACCATTTAATGCTAATCCAAAATAATGTAATGTAGCTATAGTGACAGACTATACAAATAAATTCCATTATACATCTGTGTAAAAGTCAATATGACACACATCAAAGCCTGTTATTAGCCTTAAAATGCTATTAAAGGAGCAATAATTTAAAGAGAACAACCAACACAATGGCCCCTGGGAAAAATGACTTAGTATTTCCACAGAAGCTCATTTGCAACCAACATTTTGTGGCGCCAACAACTGAACATATCTCCACATTGGCATCAGTGTCAAACTGAGTGCTTCAGTGTTAAACACTTGAAGATTAGCAATAAATATTCAGTGTAATTAAGAAATACATGTACATAATGTAGGAAATCTACTATTCAAGGCTTTTAGAGAAAAAAAGACTATGAGAAATAAAATTAAGCGTAGTTTTACCTTCATTACAACCCTCATTCTATTAATTCCATATCCTTAAGGTTCAAGCATATATTGTCTATGTGAAGAAACCACCTGTTAACTGTTGAAGACAAGCCAAGGTCAACTACTTAAAGGCTTTGTGTTAACCTTACACAGTCTAACTTCACCTAAAAGGTTTCCACGAGCACAGAAAGGCTTATTGATTCACGATATTAAGGCACTCGGGTTGTAAGGTTGTAGAAAGAAAGAAAATATAATATATGAGTTAAGAGTTATGTGTCTGATCTGTGCCCGTTTGCTCACAACTGTTTTAAACATCATGAAATAATAATATGTCGAGTTTGGGATGAGCAAAATCTGCAAAAGGCCAGATCAAAGCAGTGGTAAATGGTATTACTAATGCTTAAACTAACACTGAGTGGGGTGAACATGTGTTGGTAGATGCAGTATGAATGTTAAATGGTCAGCGTAGCTCATCTTTGATCAAACCTGATTTCTGGAGGATAAAGGAGAAGCCCTGCTGAACATTAGTGGTAAATGGTAGAGTCCAGCTACATAACATTGGATCTGAACATTGCCTGAAGGCACCCTCTTCAAGACTGAGGGATAGTACTGATTAATAAGTCTGCTGCGTTGGTTGTAAAAATGGTAACTATTTTGTAGTTTACAGCAGTGAATCACCACAATCCAAGGGCTCTGTCTAATGTTGGGTCTCAACAGTCAGATCTTTCCCTAATAACCAGTCGTGTTTCTCCACTACCAGTGGCGAGAGCAGATCATAAGCTGATTTTTCAGGAAAGTCTCCTGAACCTTCGCTTAGCTCCATTTCTAAGAAGCTGCAGGTTTTAATTGAGTAACGCCGTTCTCATCCAGGCTGTATTTAATGCTGTATGGCTGACTGATAGCAGAAGCCCTGGCTCGTTCTCACATCACCTCAACTCCTTTGGGAGCAGCATGGAGGGAGGCTGAGCCCTGGTAACAGGCTGCAAGGCCCATTAACTAATGACAAAGTGTGTGTACAAGTCCTCTTTAACAAGGAAAGCCCTATGCTAATTGCTATGAACTCTGACAGTGTTGTGTGTATGTAAGCATCTGTGTGTGTCTGTGTGTGGTAAAAGCCTTCTGCTACACAGCACATCATTTGCCAGTGAAATCATGACAGATTGTGAACTATCTGAGTGTAGGAGTTAAAATGTGTGCACCCCGACATAGCAGAGTTAGATGTGTGATAGTGACCCCACTTAGTCGATAACTGACACATTTTAGTAGTGAGGCTGTTGCATGGACTGTATGTTCTGGGTGGGAAAGTGATGGAGAGAGCCACTCAGCTAAAAATCTGCTGCGTAGTGATGCAGTTACAGTCTCTTTAAGTGCAGATTCTAAATGACCACCACTAGGTACAGTTCTCAAGCGTGAATAACTGATAGTATAGTACAACTGTATAATTTTAGTTTCTCAGTGCACTATTCAGATATTAAAAAGAAACACCAGAATGCACAAAGGGCCTATTTTGGGACCATTGTGTCTTAAATGCCACTCATGAAGGGATCATGCACACACTCAAATGGCAGTTTCGCAACCATTTTTTTGTCTTTCCTTGCAACCACATAGTAATTATGACTCAAGAAGGATCCTGGCGAATGTTCACCGAAATCAGCACAGTGTAGTGTAGGGCTGACCAGTTCTGAGTGTGGCTGCCTTTATGCACCAAGTAAGGATTTTTTTTTTTTTTGCTAGTCCAATGTCTTTTATCACTCTATATGTTGCAGAATTGTGCAATATGAACAGTCAAATGGTGAGGATTATTTTGTGTTCCTTTCAGTACATACATTTAGAGTTTAACAGACAAAATAAACAAAAAATTAAACAAATAAAATAAGCGCTGGCTGATCAGCCTTTTGATGGATCCACAGAGCCTCAAAGCATTGCAAAATGCAAGATATGCTCAATAGCTGTCGTGTAATTCACATTTTTCTGATTGTATGTGTTTGGAGGCTGTGTAATTGTCACTGTGATGGCTGAGCTGCCTCACTGCTGTGTCTGTGTATGTTGTCTTCACACCATCTTGAGATTCTTTTCATATGTTTATTAAACTTGTCGCAGTCAAATTTCTAAAGAAATGAAGGGTAAAAACAGAAAATCAGACTTCCCCAATAAACACAATTGATGTAATGTGATCTTATTTTTTTAAGCATGTGACTACTTTGGCATTTCTTGACATTTTCATTGCTTCAGCTGATGCAGTTGCAGTCGTTTCAAATTGGGGCTCACCATTTGCCAGAGGAGACCAGATTCATGTGATTTATTCAGATTAAAAACAGCCCAAAGCTCACAGACATCGACTTTATGAATGCATAAAACAGAAAAGAAAATCCTTCTGCGTGAGAAACCCGAAACAGTAAATGTTTGATAAATGAATACATGATCAGCTGATTAATCGCCGTAAAGCACATATTCAAGATCACTGTTGCTGCTGATTTTTCTTTTTCAGACAATGCAGAGATGTTTAGTTTTTCCTGAACAGCAGCTACATTAACTGTAACCCTGAGATCTCTGTGTGTGTTTGCCTCAGTGTGATGTTGACAGTGACAGCTGCAGAGTGTCATCCTCGAGAATAAATTACAAAGTCAACAAGGTGAGATTGCACAAAACCACTAAAACAGTTTGTATAATTTTCTGTGATCCCTGCTGTTATACATTGTCACAGCACTCCATAACACTTCTACAAACATGTTTATCTTGCTAAATTGAGCTATGGCTGTACCCTCAGAGCCCACCTGTACCTGTATTTTGCCCTAAAACAACACATTTTACTAAGTGAGCCCTACAGTCACACCAGGCTTTCATTAAAAAAAAAAAAAAAAAAAAGTGAAACTGTGCATGCAGGTCCACTGTTGTTTTGGTGATAACAGTAACAGACAAAAGAGAAGATACTACATGAAGGAATTACACTTTCTGAGCATGAACACTGCAGCACTAGACAAGGAAGCCTTTTGAGAAAATGTGTGGGATGATTAAAGAAAAAGAAGCAATTTATAATAGTTATAATAGGCAGAGGTCTGTAAAACACTGGCAGGTAGGTCTGCACTGTGTGGGTATGAGATATTATGCATAAAAAAAACAAACAAATGGAACGATATGAAACCCTGTGAAATAAAAGGGAAAAAAATCATGCTGTTGCAGAAGTGTAATGGAAGCCATTTAAGCAGTCAATGATATCCCCCATCCTGCCCCCTCTCCATTCAGCCAACTTCTTCCAGAGAAGAGCATATCAAATGGGCTTTAGTCTCAACAGCTTGGAGGCAGAACAGCTCAAACATGCCCTGCAGAGACAGCTCTGTGTCAGAAATCACACTCAACCAAAACCAGCTCTGTAACAACACTATTCACACCCCTTCCAAATATTCCAAATCTAAAACAAGTCTCCAAATATTTGGGACATCTATTCATTAAATCTACTGGCAATTTTCCTTCATTGTTTTGTTGCACGATGCAGTTTTTTTTTTTTTTGGCTGGTTTAGCAGAGTCTCCCAAACCACGATCTCTGGCAGTGCACCAGAAGAAAGTGGAAAAGAGGGGGGAGAGGATGGATGGAAGGATGCTAGACGGAGGACGGGTGGAGATGGAGGGAGTGGGCAGATCCCCTCCTCCCCGGGATGCGTGTGGGTCACACAAGCCGAGAGATGCTGCAGCCCAGAAGGGAGGGTAGCTCTACCTGAGTCACTCTGACATCTCCTGCAGGTGCTGGTTTCTGTGGGGTTCAAATTGCACATTTTTAAACGTGGCAGAGTTATACGAGTCAGCATGAAAACCAAACATTGTGCAGTATAGACCTTACTAAGATGGTGCGAAATGTTGGATCTCATATGGGAAATGTAGAATTTCCATGTTGAAAGCTGCCACAAACACAAATATACTTATATTTCCATGAATGTAATGTATTTGCAAGAGCCCATTACAGTCTATTTGTTTGTTTTGTTTTTTGTTTTTTTTTCAAACTGAGCAACGGTTCTAAAAGTGTACCTTTTTACATCAGTGTCATTCATCACACACTCATACAGGTCTGCTGTGTCTTTATGCGACATGTCGAGTTAGGATCACCACGATAAAAAAACAAGGACACTCACATTATTTTCTCTAATGTAAGTTCAACAAAAAACACTAACATTTTCCAAAATTTGCACATAATGAAGACAAACAAAACCAAAGTAATGGAACAAATAAAACAGACTTTAGCCAGAAACCAATGTTTGTGCGTATATTTCAACTGTTCTACTTCATCATCAGTACAGGTGTGCAATGTGTACATTTGATATGTCAGTGTTTATGCCACTGACCAACTGTATGTGCGACTACCATCCTATGCTGGAAAAGGACAGCTAAGGCTGGTGCATGTGCATTATCATTTAGAGGAAATGGACATACATAATGTTACCTAGTGGGTGGTTGACTGCTGTTTAAAGGCTCAGAGTTTAGTATGTTTTTGGAGCCAAGAGTGACCTTAACCTCCTAAGACCCAGGAAAGTAAAACTATTTTTTACATTAAATAATTTCCTTGATTGGAAACAGTATGATGCAACACTTTTTTCCCAGATACATTTTTCATTTTTTTATGGAATGTCCTTTGCAGTGGGCAGTATTTTTGTTTGTTTTTTTTTTTGTTTTTTTTTTCTTAGGTAAAGCTGTGAAACTCTTGTCCCCTACAGAAGACAAAACTGCATTGCTGGGTCTCAGGAGGATATATTTGAACAAGACGGTGGAGCTGGGACAGGGTAAAGGCTGAAATTCGCCGCACTGATGTTAACTTACTGGAAACCTCAACCATGCTGCTAACTAAGCAATGCAATGCTGAACACCACCAAATACATTTAGCTCATTTCGACTACTTACTAAATGTTAACACATACAGTTGTTTGATCACGTAATGTCAGCTTTACATTTATTAGTATGCTGGTTGGTTTGATTTGCTGGATAGCTGAAGATAACTTAGACAGTATTGACATTATGCGACGCTAAACTTCAGTGATGTTGGTGTAACCACGACCACAGTAGAGCTATTCAATGAAAAGAGCTTTGCAGATGAGTGAACTGTCAGTCAAAGTCCTCATCACAGACATGACAGCCTTCTATTTGATGTCAGTTGTTATTAATGCTAATAATTTACGCAATAATCTCCAGCCTGAATCAAGCAATGAATGACGCCTGGAAAAAGAAACGTATTGACCCTGTATTTCTAGGAAGAAGTTGACTCTAAATAGGAAGTCAATGGGGCCAAGGGTTTATTCAGGTGTCTAGTGGTTGTTTTTGCTGTTAAGTTACAAGTTACTGTGACACTGGCTTCAATTTCAAGCAGACATTGTTGCCCTTTGAGCTGTATCAGCTGCTCTGAGTCACAGCACAAAGCTCAGGGTCACAACCTTTCAGATCTGCACTGGAGAACTGTCACAACACTCACGATGTTCACAGAACCGTTAATAATCCTACGTACTATACTGTATACACTGCATCCACATGAGTCACGCATACTGTATAGAGTTATGCAGTAAATAGGTGCAATTGCGCATACAAACTGACTAATATGACATAAAATGAGAAAAACAAATGTAAATGTGGCAGTGAAACTCTGTGTCGATGAGTAAACAAAGTCAGTTGCTGGGTGTGCTGAAGATGCACTAATACAGAAAAGAATCTCACACGACAAGACAGAACACCAGCCAACATCAAGCTATGAATGAACTGTTCTTATCAGCCACGTGCAGATCCCCACCACTGGAGGGGAACGGGTGAATATCACGAGCCTAATTATAACCAGACACGCTACTTTTTCACAACTTCCACAATATGTCTTTCATCTTATGTTGTTGTTCCCTCAATGAAGTCGTTAGGGTGAAAAACACATTTGAGAATTTGGAGATTTCCTGGGGCGACTGTTTCATAATATAGACAGTGATTAAAAAGTGATGAAATTTCCTGCAGTGGCTTTATTACAGGTGAATTAGTTATGGAAGAAATCACAGTGGATTAATCACAGGTAGGAGTTGAAGACATGACAAGAGCACTGAGGTGTTAAGAAGGTTTTAACAAGTGTTTCCTACAACACCTTCTTCTACAATGCCTGAGGCGGCTTAGAGATTCACCTCTCTGATATCAGTTACCTTTATTAATTCTTGAATAGTAAAAAGTCAGCTTGGCCACTTGCTTTCAGTGGGGTGGGGTAGGGTGGGGGGTGATTCATGGAACAAAGCTGCAAAAACAAATGTAGGCACAAGCAGTTCATCATCAAATGTCATGAATGAGTCACTGAAGCGGTCTAAAGGGAAGTGAACTCTCAAGAGATCACAAAAAAAGTGTAGAGTAAGTCATAAAAACAAAGCGGTGGACTCAAAAAGAGGAAGGCCGAAAAATGAGGGGTGGGGGTGGGGGGTGAGTAGGATGCAGAAGGTTTCAGTGGTTTCTATCAGGCTAACAGGAAGTGCTGCTCAATCTCCACCGAAGATGGTTCCACATTGTTTACAGAGAAAAACTCAAACGAGTGGAATCTATTCTTTAATGCTGAAAACTACAAGCTCAGTTAAAAAGATCAAGGGTTCTTCACCCTTTACCCTCCCCCTCCCCTCTTTCACTCCTAATAAATGGACAGACCGTCAGGATCTGGCTCCGAGCACAGGTCGACAACTTAAAAAAAGAATCCACAGTGGAAAAGTAGGTCATCTCTTCTCCTGACAGAGGCACATCACACTCCCACGCATTGTTTCTTAAATGCAGTTTTCAAATGTGTGATCATTTCCAGCATCTCTGACAGTAATTTAGCTTGATGTGCATGTAAAATAACCATCTTTAAGATTTACCAAGTGGAAAAAGACATATACTTCTATCAGTCTTATTAATATTACTCAATGCACTCATACATTATTAAAACAGACCGAGACTTTAGAGTGAGTTGTAAGATGACAAGTATCTGTTAGACCAGGAGGGTTTGCAGTGCAGGATCTAAAACAGACAATCGGCCAATTAAAAGTTGATATAATGTGATATTTTGAACTTTACTAAAAAATAAATTAAGTGTTGAACTCAATGTCTACAAAGTAAGATATATGATCACTGAACATACTCAATAATCGAACAAATCTGGAGTTGAAAATCAAAGTATCTGTCAGAAATCTAGACAATTCTATTAGTGATTTCTTGATAAGACACATAACCACCATTAGTGCCAAGTTCTACCAGTAACAATAGTTCGTAACACATCCTATTATTTGGTCTGTCTTGTCTGAAAAGCATAAAGATCTTACATTTTGTTAGTCTAAAGTGTGATTTGGATCCACAAAGCAAATCAATAGAGACACAAGAAGCTATTTTCATTATTAAGTTATACATTTGAGTAATAATTTAAGAAAAACAGCAAATGTGAGATTGTAGCTTAATAATTGGAGCATTATCTAGTTCCTCTCCTCTATTAATCAAGAAAGAAATTGAGAAATTTATCAACAGTAAAACAGCCTCATGCTAAATAAACCAAACATAGCCATGTAGAGAGTGCTCAGCATTAAACCTCAGGGCCCACAAAGCGTCAAACAGATCTGCAGCCATAAATGGATTACTTATCAGCTATGTTTAAAAGCTGATATTTGGTCCTCGCAGTGGTAGAGCATGTGCACCCCCCCCCCCCCCACACACACAAACACGCACACACACACCCCTCTACAGATTGACCCTATGACAGTCCTGCATGTAGGTCAACCTATGGTCAGCTGATCTGTCCTGATCCTGTCTTGAGCGAGAAGCCGGCGCTTTGGATGACAATCACACTAAAAGACATTAATAGAAGCCTACGTGGCCTAATTTACAAATGCAACAATTTACAAAGTGCAGCAGGGGATTGATTTGGTGTTTCAACCAGGTTAAAAGTGTAGAATATGACGTAAACAACACCGGAGCCTGTATTAGTTGTCAGAGTTTACAATGCATGTGCTTCAGATGTTAATCAAATTGGCCTCAGTTAACCACTCACTCTGCACAAACGCACTTCCTCGAATGGCACTTTGATAAGATGCACACACACGTGGACAGCAGACGCACACACATACACACACCAGCACTTACCCAGAGCCAAGCAAAGTCCCTGCACATCTCATCTCATTCCCCTCATAGCGCAGAGAAAAGACTCAAGTGTCACAAATGCTCCTGTTCCCGCAGAGGCCAGTGGTAACTCTCAAAGCTTTGGCTGCTGCCGAGCCTCCTGCCTGCGCCTTATCACTCTCACTCTCGACACAGATCCCTTACTCTGCTCACTCTTTCTTTTCTTACTTCCTCCTCTCCTCTCCCCTCTGCTCTTCTTTCTCCTTTGCTCACTCCTCTCCTCCCTTGCTCTCTGATCCGTCTCTCTTTTTTTTTTTTCTCCCCCCTTGTCCAGCGTCTGCACAATGCACATCAATTATTCAGAGGCAGCGCTCCCGGTTTCTCAGGCTTATCCAATCAGAGGAGGGCTCGGCACTAATGGGCTCCTGCTGTACCTGCTACCGGCTCCAACACACTCTTGAGACACCAGAGGGGAGGAGGAGGAAAAAGGGAGGGAGAGAGGGAGGGGAGAGAAACAGACAGAGGGAGCAGTATAGACAGCTGAGGAGGAGGGAGGATGAGAAGAAGAGATAAAGAGAGACAGCAAACCGACAAACAAACAGGACTAGAGATAGAGAAGGCGATTTATTCCTACTGTAAGCTTCTCACCTCCGTGGTGAGAGTCTGTTATTGATGTCTACTGCTCCATCGCCCTGTTTCTCTAAGATGCCATCACACACTTCAAACGCACACATGCATAATCCAGCAATTTGTCAGGAAGGGCAGAAAGCTTTTGAGCTCAGGTTGCAAAGTTGCAGAAAGGGGCGGTGCTTATTGCGCTCGGCTGTTTGTGGCTGGCCGCAAGCCAAAGTAAAACACAGGAAGAGAAGAGGAAGACACATGATCAATGTTTTCAAAGGCAGGCGAGTAGTAAGTCATCAGCGTTATCAAAGAGGGGATTCCTGCCTGCTGGACAGTCTAACCTGAAAACATCAGACGCCTCTTTGGAAAGCCAACTAACAAGACACATCAGAGTAAAAGACTAGCAGACAGCGGAGTGCAACCAGGGGAAAGCACACCCAGGGTGAAATGGAGTTCAACTTCCCTTCACCTGCTGCTAACATAACTTAGCCTGGATCTATCTGCCTAAACACCCCCTCCCCCCCCAAAAAAAAACAACAACAAAACAAAACAAAACAAAACATCCTGACAGAACAAACTAAGACTGCAAGATAAGAGGGAATGATGTGCAGTCACACTGTTCAATACTGCACTAGAAAATATTAGTTACACAGTGCTTATGTCTTTTTGCTGCAGAATTAAATACCCAAGGACAAGTCGTTCATTCATTCATATTTTTTTTTCTTATTTTCCATTTGTGTAAAAGCTGCAAAATTAATCAAACTAGAATGTCATCCTGCGCAATGAAATCATCAAAAAGACTGCAATTAAATGAAACAAAACGTGCAAATATGACAACCTATTCTGTTTGAGTGCATTCATTTTTATGCTGTTTTAAGTGTGTATGATAGATGAGGAAGAAATACAAATAGCAAAATTATGCCTTTTTCTTAATAACCAAACAAAGACACTCAAGATACCATTTGTTTATTGAAAATTTCAAAATAGTCTGCAACAGTCTCAAAAAAAAAAAAAAAAAAATCATAAACCCTTTGTATTCATTGCGATTCAGGCAGCCTGCAATGTTGCAAATGTTAATTTTGCAACATCAATGAAAATGTGATTTATCACCAACGCTGGACTAAACTGACGTGACCTGTCTTTGTTCTATTCAATTCAGTGAGTGGAGATGTGCTGCGCGGTTGAGGAAGGGAAACAGCCCACTGGCCTCCTGACAAGCGGAGGGAAGTTGTTTTTGTGTGGCCTTTGTGTGACAGACACACTCAGTCATCAACAGTTTCACAAAATATCCCACGCATAAATGTAACACATACAACAGCTGCATTGTTGGACAGAAATATCACTTGAAAAGGGTGTGTCAAAGCCCCTGGGGGAGAACAAGGAGGAGGGGGGGTTGAGTCCTGAGGTGTGGGTGCCAGATCAGTCAACCCTGAACAAAAGGAGGATTTAAATCATTTGCTCATCCGGTTTTGACAAGAACAAAGTCTGCAGTGTTCGTAGTGCAACTGCACTGCCGCCTCAGTGGGGATATAACCAAAATGAATTTACTCACAACTGTACAAACCAAACCAATTAAACGCCAAGTGATAGAGGATTAAATCAGCCAGTGGCTGTTTAAAGCAGTGCTGTAATAAGTGTCTCCCTGTGAGCTTTATTTCTATAAATTTATTAGTGAAGTTCTAAAGGTAGTTTTAGGTTGCAAAGGGGTTTCATCATCTAAGGCGAACCATTGGAGAGTGTCAGAGGAGAGGCCCGTCTGCTAAAAATAAACCCTGTTTCCTGTTAATAATTCAGAGAGCTGCTCTTACTCAGCAGTAATTAAATATAAAAGTCTGTAAGGTTGATTGGGTCAGTAACAAAAGAGGCCTACACCTTCCTCTAGTTCTACACACACAGCTCAACAATGGAGACGAACAACAGGAGAGGGAGCGAGAGACAAAGATGTCAGGGTGAGAAAATCAATCAGGATCTAGTAAATGGAGACAGAGAAGCGGGAGCTGTGTCAGACTGTTGTGAGTCTTAAAGGAAGGCACAAATATGTTCAGTGTTGGACAGTAACTGGTCCAGCTCATGTGAAATGAAATGATCAAATCAAATAAAAAGGAAACAAGGTTAAAGGTTCAGTATAGAAGACCTGCACATGCTTGTGTGCTTATGTGAAGTTTGCATTTCTAAGCGGATGTTTTCTAATGTGCAAGTTGTTGGGATGGACATAGGCGATGGAAACAGTCATTCGCCTAGAAATGAAACAAACTTAATACATGCACTTAAGCAAAGTTAGTTACTGATAAACTATTAGAAATGGCTGAGTGCACTATTCATGTGTGCAGGCTCTATTTATTTGGCAGTATGGCTAAAACTTTCAGCACTGATCACCTTCCATCGACCAATCAAATCAATTTCCCAAGAAAGAGCTACTGGAGTGTTACTTGCATTTACATATTGACTTAAGAACAGGAATCTAGGAAAGATGCCTTCCTATCATAAGGCCCATTCTGCTCTGATTGGTCGAATGCACCCGCGGAGCCAACATTCCCCAACAACCCATGGATCCTCTGGAAGGGACATAAAAATCTGAAAGGATGAATCATGTTTTTGTTTTTTTTTGGGTTTTTTTTGTAATGGTTGTCTAAGAAAAAACACTGTCCATTAACAACATCTACAGAAGAATGATGTGTTTACCATAGATGAGCCAGACACTGGTGTATAGGCAATGAGTAGTGCAAGAAATATCATATACAAACTGGTGCTGTCGAACAATAAAATGTTTTAATCAGATTAATCACAGGGGTGCTGTGGATTCATTTCGATTAATCATGATTAAATATTAATTTTTAATCTATATTAATCATGTTTCATTTTGCATGAGCAAACAGACTCAAGAAAGAAAGGAATATATATGAACTTAACATATTTATTTAACAACTTCAACAGTTTCAATAAAACAACTTGAAACAACTGCTCCGTCTTGTTTTTTTTGTCCTCATTTTTCCATCCAGAGGGTCAACGTGCTGTTTAGTGTCTTCCATCTTTATGGGTTGGTTCTGCTGCCTGTCACTACCGGATCAAATGCCCTTTTGCACATGTGCGACAGTAACTCTACTTGGACAAACTGCCTGAAATGTGTTGCCAGAAAGATTCAGTCATTCTGCACTGCTGATGGGTTGTGTTAAACTTTTTAAATCAGATTAATCATGATGATGGATTAATTTGCATTTGCATTAACGCATTCATTTTGACAGCCCTAATACAAACACTTTCATGAGGGAACTGTTGCATAAGTAATCCAAACTCATTTGTTACATTATTTGATTTACATTACTTATTGGATTTTAAAGGGGTAAGCAGTTAAAAGATCCATACACTTCATATGGCCTGTGTTGCATCTGTCTGTTCTCAGTCTCTTGCTGTGGTCGGTGAATTATGGGAGTTGTGAACTCTATGTATGTTTTGCACAGGACATGGGGTGAGTCGGAGACAAACCTTGGAAGTTTTCTGTCACTGTTGACACAGTAAAGTGGTTGTTTTCCTGAAGTGAAACACCAGATCACCCTATGAGAATGCTCTGATGACTGACAGAGCGTCTGGCAATTTTGCACTTCTACTCAGAGATATTTTTTTCTTGTTAGACATGAGTGGGTGGGGGAAATTCACAAACAATGGCATATTCTCATGAGTTGATTTCAGATGGAGTTTACCCTGTAATCCAAGCTGATACGACTCTACATATGAGGGAGACGAGTCGAGTCTTATGGAAGAGTAACAATTCACTTCTTGTGTAAATTGTAGCTCTTTTCATTTGTGAGTTAATAATACGCTTTACAAATGACTGAATCATTACGCACTACTGAGTGTAAGGAACAACAAGCTGCAACCTGCATCACTTTAAACATTACAGGTCTTCAAAAACATAGCTATCATTCCAGGAGTATCTAACTTTATCCAGAGCATGTCAAGTCATGCTGAAAACGTAACACAAAACAATCTGAGTCACAGTTAAGGTTTACTTTAATCCAATCAAAACCTAAACAGAAGATGAGCCTTTAGACAAACAGTGAATACAGAGAAGAGGTTAATAACAGGCATGATGATATTATTTGTTGGTTTATTATTGGACTCACTGGCTGTTGGTGTGAGCTTGGTGATAGAGGAGTAGCATCACTGAGGAAGGAAACTGTTGACAGATTATATGGCTAATCTGATTTGTTGTCTGCTGTCGTTCACAGTAACCAAAGGCTGAGGGTCTTTTCAGGCTGTGCGTGTCTTTATAAGCCACCAAAGAGCCTATCATCTAATGGACCTCTCAGTTGGGAGTCTGCTTGTTGCAGACTCTAGATTACTGCAGGCAAAACATAAACAAGTCTAAGAAGATTTCTAAGACACATTAAATGTTTTTTTGATAAATTGTTCCCCAAGTGGAGACTATACAACAATTAAAGCTCAGAAGTGTTACAGATTGTCAGCTAAATGTCTGAAGTGCAGTGTTGATAGCCGTTTTAATGCTGTAGCAGTGGCCAGTCCTCAGAGCTAACAGTGCTAATGCTAGCTAGCCTATCTAACAGCAGGTAAGTCTCTTCACGGGCTGATTCCAGATTAGAGAAACACAATAATCCTCTGGGTCACACTGCAGGGCCACAATCTCCAGACAGCTCATCAGCAGCAGCCGGCTGTTGTTGAAAATCACTACACTTCACTGGACTGAAGTCTCACCAGGCTGCAGTTTACAGTTTTAGACCAGCAAGAGGGCAGTGTCAGACATTTGGGGGTTTGTTCAGTCAATCTACTTAACTATACATTTACTGTTTATATTTTATTTTATTTAGGAATAATAATTTCAAATAAAAAAAAATCTAGATAATTAAAAATACAATTACAAATAATAATTTGAATTTGGGTTTTTCAGTCTTATTTCCATTTTCTAATTTATTGTGTATTTGTTTACGCATTTTTACACAAATATCTATTTATGGCATATGCATTACCGTATTTTTGGTATAAGTTTTTCTTTAAATTTACAGTATTTTTGTATAATTTAATTTCTTTACTTTTATCCTTTCCCAAATTACTTTTACTATTACTTTGCATATTTCTGACATATTCTTTATTTACTCCTCTCAATATTTCAACATTTATGATCTTACACTTTTACAGGTGAATTCTTTATTTTGGCACTCCTGTGACTCCATATAAACACTTTAACTGAATTTTGCAGCCACTCTAGTTGTCGATTTGTTAAAGAAGGGAAGCAGAAATTGCTTTATCAATGTCGTCTTTAACTCTGCTATGAAAGAAAGTGTCTGTGGGATTGATCTACAGCCTTAACAGTCTGGCTCTTCCCCTCCCTGAGGAGCCCAGAGAGCATCCCAGACTCCTTTTTGGCTTCGTCTGAGCTCTCAGGTGTCAGATTTGCGGCCCTCTGTCGCCGCACAGGCTGTCAGGAGATTGTGCTGTGGCTGCACAATTAGATCCACAATCAAACATGCAGAGAAAAAAAGTGAAAATAAACACGTGACCACAAAGACAGAGCTGGCAGAGGAGAGAAATCTGCGCTTCCCTCGTCTGCAGCTTTGTTTTGTGTGAGTGCACGTATGTAGCGTGGACTTGGAGTGTGCATCACGTCTCCTGTGTCGCCCTCCCGTCTGCTCTGTCAGACAGACGTCCTTGTAAGGGAGGTAAGATGGATGCTTGGTGAGTAAGATCTGCCCTGAGTCACATCTGCCTCCCACCCCGACAGCCTGCCTGTCTCGTTTGATGACTGGCTGCATCATATCTCCCGTCCCTCCCCCTTCCTTTCTCCCTGCGTGTAATTACACTACAGTTCCCATTTGTCCACTGCGCAACAGCCCTTCCTGAAACCCAGTGCCTTCTTCTATTAGATCCCAGAACCATCAGCCGGGCCTGAAGATGATTCTGACTGTCAGTCGGCCAAGACAGCCAGCCAGTCCGAGCCATGCCTGGACAACAATCACATTATCCCAACACAGGAACACAGACAGAGAGAGAAATACAGCAATCAATATCGTACGCTGACGTCTGTCTGCCCACTTAAGTTCCTACCAACAAGATGCTTCCCACCACAACTGAAAGAGGATATTTAGCTTCAGCAGATGTTCATTTCATAGCAGCACACGAACAAGAAACGGCAGAAACTGATACATTTCTGCCTGTTTGCCTCCACATATTCAGTTGCAACGCACTGCAGCTTGTATGAGGAATTATGGGATAACATTTCAGAGCTTCTCTGTCAGTACTGTCAGTGCAGTTCCTGTTATAAAACAATGAGATATCCGCCATGTCAGACAAACAAGCCAACAGAAGAAAAATCTGACTGTTTAAACAAAATATTTGACTCCTGCTACTCCCACTTATTTAACTGCTGAAAAAAGCTTTATCTGTGTTCTGACTGGATGACTACAGCTTTGTCAGGCCTCTGTCAGGCAGAGTGAGTGCTCCAACACACATCAGTGACACCTCTCGTGCTATCCATCTCCCTCTCTTTTCTCTCTCCCGCCTCTGCTCGTTTCACTTTGACAAATGTCCGAGACCAGACCACTCCTGAAGGACTGGACGAGGGCAGGAGTGGACATGTGGATCAGGCAGAATTGCATTTGATAAGTAAATGTCTGCGGAAAAGCAGTACAAGTAGCTGTGTGTGTACAGTGTACATAGGAGTGTGAGTGAGAATGCTGTTGAGCAGACTGTTTTTGTGAGAGTACCACCCGGGAAGCTCATCTCAATAGCACATTAATGTTTAATGGGAACTAAAAATATCTGACATTATAATGCTCTATGGGCATTGTGTATGATGTCTGTGGTTGCAGTGGTTTGCAACAATTTCCAAACCCCAAATTTAAGTGTTGAACACAACTCTTCCCAAATTAAATCAGTAACATAATGAGATCCTCTGAGTCCAAAACACAGTTTGCAGCTACACTGTGTATTCATGCCGTGGGTAGAGTAATAGATCATGACCGTAGGCCACAAAATGGTTTCTTTCATCAAACAAGTCAATAATGCAACATGAAAAACTAAGCGCTACATGCTGTCTACTGTTTGCAAGTCGGCTGCAGTCACAGAGGGGATGTTTGTGCATGCAACAGCTGGCGTTAAGAAAAGTCTGTGTCTTACCTGCTGACTTGGGTGTGAATTTGTCTCTGTTAGCCGCACACACAGCTAGCAACCGGTAGCCAAGGTCCAGGTCGAAGCCTTGCTGAGCAGCAACGCGACTCACCACCTGGAGAACAGTGCAAATTACTTTAATGACTGCAATAAATATGCCAGGGCTTCTGTCTCTGTATCTGTATATGACCATCCATCTACCTATGTATCTACAACAGACCTGTTCACACAGTGAAATTGATGACTGTTGAAAAACTGTAAATATATAAAAGCATTGTTCAAAACTTATAAAGGTTATACTAACAGTATATGTGCCTTTCACAGTCTTAATGTCAAGATACAACTGGAATATACATATACATACAAATATGTAAACAGCATTAAAAATAAGCAATTCAGAACAGAAATACGGATAATATAGAAGATGTACTGGATCATCTGGACAAAGTAAAAAATAAAAGGCAGCCCAAGTCTATAGAACTCTAGTGAATTAAACAGAAATACATATACAATACATATAATACACCACAAGATATTCAAGAGCCTACAATGGAATGTTGCCTAGAAATTATGAGACTTACAATTTTAGTAGCACTACCAAATGCACTGAATAAGTTGAAGCTTTTTTCTGTTCTTTTCAGTATTGTCAAAGAACCCCTGCATAATCAGCCTTATTGGAAATAACAGAATGAATGAGGCTTTGGCTGTATTTATAAGCTACATAAAAGAACAATTGGATCTGGCTACTGCTTTTATGTGGCTGTTTAGATATGTACGGACAAATGGTTAGCATTTTTTCAGACTTTTTATTATAACTATAAGTGAATAATTTAAATTTCTGGCACATTTTGTCAGGTTATTACATAATAAGACATGCTAATCCTTTCACTTTCTTCTCTCTGACTCATTGATATCATTGAACATCTCTTGGGTATGTGCATAAACACATCCTGTATGTTCAGACATACTTGTGCATTCTCACATACACAGACAAAGTGAGATTAATGTGGAGTCTCCAGTCTGGACTGCTCTACTGATCCACAGTCAGGACGAGTCTGATGACTGCTTCCACCTCCAAGAGGGGTGAGAGAGCCAGACCACAATCACCGAGCACAAAGGGCAAACACTCCAACGCTTTGGCTCTGAGTTTTTTCAGTGGTTGTCTCCTAACTAAAGGTTGCAGGTTTAATAATCCACACAGGCCAACAGAAATGTGAACATAGTAGGTGTTGACGTGCGCCTTAAACGAGCTGGAATCAACAATGTTTTTTTGGTTGAGAGCCCTCTGTGAGATGCAACCTTTACTGTACTTGAGTACTTACCTTCTATGGATTATTTCATCTGAGCAAAGAAACAAAGGAGTCACAAAATAGACAGATGTTCGTGCAAAAAAAAAAAAATCCCAGGTTCAGAAAGCGACACAGCAGCTTTCTAGTCTAACTTGTGACACTGTGTAGGGTACACCGTCAAGGACTTTAAGGCATGTGTTTTTATCTGATGTCTCTGAGGTGAACACAGGTTATTCCGCTCTAATCTTGACAGGAACCAGTCCCCAGCTGTAGCATTTAAATAATCCTTTCGTTGTTAATGACTTCAAAAGTGGTTGAGCATTTACGGGACGTGAAGCAGGAGCCTCCCAGACTCTGATATAATGTTAAAGGAGATGCTGAGTGACGTTAAACAGCCCTCGGGAGACAGGGGTAAATTATTATTAAAAGGGAAACCCCTCTGCTTTAATCTGCTAACAGATGACGACTCCTCTGCTCTCTCTGACCTCAAAACACACATTAGCGTTAACAAGGTCAGCGGAGGTGCTTTTTTAGAGATCATGAAGCTGCTCTGTCACAGGTGATGTGGCTGGAACTGGAGAATTGGAGTTTAACTCGGATGCAAAAATTTCAGTCCGAGTAAATCATGTTGAATGTCTATGAGGATGTTAGGGACAGGGGGTTGTCGCAGGGTTTCAGTATCAGCTGCAGTCTGGAATTGAATTGTGAAGGTTAGAATTGGTTTAGGAGGGTCATGAAAAGTTGGTTTTCAGACTATATATTTATAGGCTACATGTGTGTACCTTGCTGACATTGAATGGATGGATGGATATTGACTATTCTCTGTTCTGAGAGCTCACAGGCTATGTTCAAATGAATCCATTTTTGTTCTACTCTGTGTAACTCTAGCTCTATTTCATCTATCATCCACACTAACCCAGCATGCTGCTGCTAGCCTGTCCTGTTAATCTTGCTGTTTTATGTATTTTAGCTGTCTTTGTAAATATTTATTAGTATGTGAACTTAGTGTTTTGATTGCCCTGTTTGTTTAGTTTAATTTTTTTTTTAAGCTCCGTTTTTTAGCTCCCTTTGACAGTTGGAAAAGTCCATAACAAAACTTTTTGAGATTGCAAAAATAAACTTTCAACTATTTTACATCTGGTCAAACATGCTTTTTGGTCTTGAACATTCAATATCCATATAATGGCTTCATATTTTTTGTTATTTCCAGGCATTTTTTTAGCTTGTGCAGAAGTCTCTGAAATAGTCCCTTTCTACTTGTAATAAGAGTTCCACATAGCTTCCATAAGGTGTTATATAGTGTCAGAAAGAACAGGATCTCAGCTTTCCAATGCTGTTTGAATTTTGTGGATAATGCAAATGGTTCAGGAGTTACAGTAATTTGAATGCTGTTAAGTGCAAAATGCAGCGCCAGAGACACAGCAGCTGTTAAAGGGTTAAATACAATAAAATAAAAAGAGATTTTACAATCCCTACAACTTTTGGAAATACTGCTGACCCTCCTGTAGCTTAGAAACTTCAGCATTGTGTCGCAATGTGGATGGATAAAATCACACACAGGCATTCTGTCTGCGTTGTTGGGTCTTATCACTAACCAGGTATCCTTCCCTGATTCGACTCTGGATGATGTAACTTCACAAGCATCCTCTGACAGTCAGTCCGGTTTTGTTTCCTTCCTGAGCGAGCGTGCCCTACAGTTTATGTAAGGCAGAATGCCAACTACAGCGGCTAGCATAGATTCAACACAGACTTACCCATGTTTCACCTCATAAGACCGTTTTCAGTTTAATCTCAGTGGATGTACGTCTATATTTCAGTCGATACGAAAACAGAGGGTCCAGGGGATTACTGGGCCATTCAGACAATGTAGTTATCTATTTTCTGAAGAAACATTTACTGTACTTCATGTCTTCTTGTTGATTTGTTTTTATTTTTATGTTGCATTTCCTTGTGGAGTATGTAGGAGTCAAAAACATTACCAAAACAGAGAAATGAACCCATATTTTAAGCTACAAACAGAGCTATGTCCTGCAAGCAAAGTGCTGGCAGCTCACTTATGTTTTTTTTACTGGGTTCTGATATTCCATCAGCGAGAATCTAACAGAAGATGACCTCGTTGTTCTACAGTTTTATTCAGCCGTGACAAATCTCATGAGCTGTGATTCTTTCAAACACACACACATAGTCATTCTTACATTTCACTTCAGCGCTCTGGTAACCCGAACATTACCGAGGCGAGGTAACTTCACGAGGACTAAATCCTTGAAAGAATGCACAGACTTGTTGCTCGCTGTAATTCTCTGGATAAGAAGCCATTTACTCTTTCAGTCTGATGAAGCAATTTAGCCGATAGAAGCAGCCCCATGCCGAGAGGGATCTCAGTGGTGGGCTCCATTGTATAGCTCTTTATCAGCCCTTAAGAAGCTTTATTGTGATTTACACATTAATGAGCATTTATCTGTTTGCTCACGCTACCACTTCAAGGACAATGCTCCTCCGTTTTCAATGACTGATCTAAGAGATACACATGTGAAACTGACATTTCTTCGCTCAACTGTCTTTTTTTTTTTTTTTTCCCCTCGAGTGAATATGTGTTTGATCACACAGCTAGGGCCATCTTACTGGCCCTGCGCCCAGATCGATGAGCAGTGGTCGTAGCTTGTGAACTGAAAAGCGATAGCCAGAGGTGACTGTCTACCCACAGTCCTGTTTAAGCCTCTGACCCGTGTGTTCTGTCTCAAACACAGAGTGAAGAGAGGTAGTGAGTGACAAGGACTTTAACCTCTGGCGCTGGCCCCTGACGGACTGAGCAGTTGCCTCGGATAACAGCTCGATTCAAGGCTACTGCGACTGCAGCCTCGGAGTAACACTTAACACTTAAACTGCAAAAATGTTCAAACAGGGTTAATATATGGTTTGTACACTCATTGGGTTTGTAGACTCATTGGGTTTGGAGGGTCCCCAAGAAAACGTGATATTATTTGACTATTATTTTGGTCATTATAATATCTAAAAAAGTAAACGTGTTGTAGATAAAGCCAAAGTGAAGAAAATATATTAACCGCAAAGGCAATCCTGCAAACCTTTGTGAAAAAATACACTACATGCCATAAAAAAATGCTAATTCAAATTGAACAAAATTTTATTTCTATAGCTCTAACTGTAAAGGTTACAATAGTAATGTTACTATATGTGATCAATAACAAATCTGGGATGCATGGTAAGGCCTCTCAGCATAGTCTTTTATTTGGTTGAGGTGTTGTGAAAAGACACTTGAATGCTTCAGAAGTGACACAATAGTAAAGAAAACTCTGATATATTTGGTGAATTCCCATATATTTTCATATCTGTGTATATAACATTGCAGGTAGGTGAGACACATGCAAATGCAATAGCTCTACCTACATTTACGTACAGTGGTGCTTTACTGTATTGTCTTTGTTGACTTGCAGTATCCTAAAAGAAGCCTCAGAAGTGGACACACAATCTTATCCTTTCTCTCTAAATGCATTTAATTATTGTTTTGCTCACATTGCCTAAAAAGTACCTGAAAGACCATACCAAAAAAAAAAACAACCACATAATTAGTGTTTGCATACCGTCAGACATCCCATGAGGCTTTGTTCGAAAGGTCGCTGGAAGGCCCGGGGATCTCCACACCAGTCAAGCAGTTCTGTTGCTGCTGAGTGGAAGTTGGCCGGGTTTTGTAAGTGCTGTGCAAACAAGGGTAGAGAGGCTGCCATTAGAAACAATGGGGAATAATGAGCGTCATTTTTTTCACATTAAGTACAAATTGGAAAAACAGTGAAACCAAATCATTTTGTAGCCTTAACGCTCTCCCTCCAAACTGGCTTGATTTAGTGTCTTGTGTTTCTGCACAACCCTGTAAGGACCTCGAATCCCTCCGATGTACGCCCACTCAGGGTTCCGCTGCATTGTGGGAGGAAGATCACACCCATATCAACAATGATGCCAGTGTTTCTTGTTAATCTCTCTTGACAACACCCAGCCCTCACCCCAGTGAACCACACAGCAACCAAATCTTTTCCCCTTCAATCCTCCTTCTCCTCATTCATGGCCCGTTCTCTGAATGTAACAGAGCCTCAGCACTAGAAGTCCACTGCTTGGCTTGGCTGTGCACAAAGAAAACAACCTTGGTACTGGCAGCTATGTGTGCAGACTCAATACGGCCGTTGGTGTGTTGTCTAATCTCTTTCTGTCTCGGTCCGTCTTTCTCCCTTGTTCACTGAGGCCAGAAACAGTTGAGTCTTTTCTTCCCAGTGTCTGAAGGCTACTCAGGCTGGCAGGACACAATAAGCGGTTTTAAAATTGGGCTCCCTTTTTCTTCACGGCTCAGGAGGTTAATAGCTCCGAAATGGCTGCAGAGCTGCGGCTTGTTCAGTCGGCAAGATTGAGCCCACTTGAAAGCATTTATTATTCTCATCTGGAGCCCAAGCGTTTTGTTTTGTGCCGTCTCGTAGAGAAGGTAGGACTATTGTCTTTAGGGGGCAGCAGAGGTGAGTGTTTCTGAAAGGGCAGCTTTTTGGCAGTGTCGGACAAAAGCACCCCAACATGTCAGACCCGCTAGCCGCCTATGGTGAGCTCCCAAAGATATCATGAGTTTCAAGAGAGGCCTTGAGTGACTCATCTTTTGTGATTCGAAGATTAGGCCTTTTAGAGTTAGTGGCGGATTCTCACATGGGTCTGTCTGATGAAGAGGAGCAGGGAGGGCCAGGGAAAGTGAGAGATGCTTACGCTGACTGAGAGGGAGGAGAGGAGCCTGTTCTAGATGAGTGATATAATCTGGCATTATTGCTGCTTGATGGGAGGCGTATCAGCCTCCAGCGCGAGTGGAATCAGAACTAGCGCAGCAGGGGCTGTCTGTCTAGATCTGAACTCACAGCTCCTCCTGCTGCAGTGCTTGCCACCGACTCTGCCTGACAACCTCGACTCCAGAGTGAGGGGGAGGACAGCAGAGTGAAATAGCTGCACTGAGTTTTAGGAGCAAGAGGAGGCAGAGGAGGAGGAGGAGGAGGATGAGGCTGGAGCTGTTCTTGTTGTTGTTGCTGTTCAGGGTTGGACGAGGACAGGAACAGAGAGAGAGGGGGGGGTAGTGATGGTGTTTCAGTAGACAAACAGCCAGACATTTGACAGACTTTCCACTGTGAGAGGAAGGACCAACTACCCTTTTTTTTCCCCTTCAGGACAGCCAAGGATCAGGTTGTTCACTACTTACCTGGCTGCCTGAAAAACAGCATAGCACCTGGCTCAGTGCCAGCGGCTTTCCCCAAACCAAAACAACACCCTGCTGGCAGCGAAAGCCACAAACCCAGAGCTCAATGACTAACTTTGCACCTTTGAAGTCAGGTTTACTATGAGTCATATCACTGCCTGTGCAGAGTATATTAACCAAATGACAATGACTGCATTAATTAGGCTAGACGTGCAAACTAAGGCTTTTAAGGGCTTAAGAGTGACGCCAAGGAAAATAATTAAGAGGGCTTTGTTAAATGTGTGGTGTCAATTCCACAAAAGTGCTATATCAGAAAAAACACTTAATACAACTCACTACAATGACGATGATGGACTGTGTGTCAATACCTGTTTTATACTGAAAACCTGGCTGTTTTACATATTCACAAAAAACATGCCTAATTCCTGTTACCACCATTTCAAAACAATGTACAGAAGTGTCTGGTATCTATGAAAAGTATATGATCTTAGGTTTTACTGTTTATTATATAAAAGATTTCATAATGGGATATGTTTCTTATTAACCAGTTAAACCCTGGGCCTTTTAATTCTAGACAAAACAATGTAGTAGCTAATAGCAGAACATATGATACATTCTATATTTGTGCATTTTTTCATCTCGTTCAGTGAGTTTTAGCGGTAGAGAAATAATCAGAATCAGAATACTTTGTTAATCCCAGAGGGAAATTGTTGAAATACTTGTACTATAGGATCTGCTTAGTGTTAGCTTAGTGGTGCAAAGTTTGTCTCTTGGTCTGTTTTATGAAATTATTCATGACATATGCTGGTCTCGGACAGTTAGCTTGTTTTCAATATTTTCTCTTTTAAGTGTTTGTCATTTGAGTTGTGTTCCGTTTTCCTTTAGCTGACATTCTTCTGGTTACTTAGATGTATAGCATGTGTATTTTGCTACACAATAAACATAAACAGAACTGTGGCAGCTTAAACTTGAGGTTAGCAGATACATAAAAAGACTGATGTTACTGATCAAGAGGTAGCTAAAACATACTGTAATGGGCTAATTTTAGATAGCATTTTAACTGTATCTTACTGGTCCGGTGATATTACACAAGGTAGCAAAATAGAGTATTGTATATTTTACAGTACTCTATATACTACAAAAAAATACTATATTTCTGTTTTTTCTAGTTATGTTACACAATGTAAATCATAACTAGTAAAACCAGAGTTGACAATATTTTACTTAAATTCCAGACACTGATGTAGATTTGTTCAAAATACTGGTGACACTGGTGCCATTTTCACACATGCGCAGAACAAATTGGAATTCCAACACGGATCATCTAGTGACAAGCTGGTACAATGCTGATGGGAAGCGGTTCAATTTGAGCCTGTTTAAATGAAGGTTATTTAGAGAGACAAGGTGGCGCGGTGGGTTAACGAAAAGCGGGAACCGGAAAAAGGGAAATGTCACCTTATAATCGCAGGCTCACAGCTCCATCATTCACTGATTCACTGTAAGGCATGGTGTCATATGGATGTTGGGAGATATAAAGGATCACACCCACACACATAAACAAATAAACCCACAGCCTGCCAGCCAGTCAGCTCTCATAGACTATTAATCACAAGCAGAGGCGGTAGCCTTAGGTTATGTCTGTCTGTCTGTCTGACTGTCTGTCTGTCTGTTTCTGTCTGTAAGGAGTCTCCTGAAAGCTTGCAGTCAAGGAAGCGTTTAAGTCAAACCACAACAAGGACATGTATACGTCAAGAGTCAGGAACATGATGTAAGGCAACAGAGGACTGGGAGAGGAGGGGGAAAAAAAGAAGAGAAGTCTGTAATGTTGTTTGGTGCTTTGAAGTCTTGTCTTCTGTTCACTGCCAGATTTTCTTCTTTATGTCTGTTTGTCTCTCTATGACCCTGTGCAACATGATCTGTGTGACTGCAGTTAATGACCGGAGAAACTGATGGCCATAAAAGGAAAGGAAAGGAACTACATTATTGCTGCTACAGTTTCACAGATCATGGGCTTACATTGAGAGCGTTTCTAATAATAAATTTACCTCCCACTCACATGAAACAGGGCAGACACTGGGTCCAAATCATCTCTATAGCATCACAAAAATATTCTAAATAAAACACGAGCTGTGCATGACTGCTATGTCATGTTGCATCTGATTACAACTGATAGGAGTTGCTAATAAACAAGCAGCAAGTGCATCGTTGTTAGCTATTATTTTCATGCGTTTAAGCCTCTACTCAGTGTCAGTGTTGGTGAAATGACAGAATAAGGACAAACATGCAGTTATACTCTCAAACTGTATTGGACTGCTGTTTTAAAGTCATGGGACTAATCATTTGGTCATCACCATTTTCTTCTTTGGAGTCAGAAATGGCGATATTTGGATGAGGTTGGAGCAAGGTAGAAGTGAGTAAGTGAATTTCACAAAGCTATCACTAATGCTGCCAAAGTCGGTCTTGCTGGATGGACTCTGCCGCAATAAGGGTGAATATTTTCTGACCAAGACATATGTATGCATGTGTTGCTTTACTTTGTAGGGAGTTTCCTCCATGCACGTTCCACCTAAAGAACTTCTCTCCTGAAACTATTTTGGAAAGGCACCAATGCACTGGCGCACCATCTTGTGCTCAGCATCACCCAAGAACTAGCCAAAAACCCAGACTATTTTTAACCCTATTCCAAAACAATTGTGGAGGGTCCCAGACCTATCTGCAGCACTGGCACAGTTCTGACCAAGTGTGGAGACAGCTTTATGGCAGCATTATCATGCATATCCAGACCTACTAAAAATGCCAACTTCACTGCAAAGTGGGGAATATTATGTTAAAAGATATCACATAATTTAAGCTACTTGATAAATTCTAACATACAGTGGTGCTTGATCAAAGTAATATCAGCTTTACATAATACATGAACACACCAACAGACCTTTTTCACAGTAGGATAACTGAATTAATGCTTAATTAGTTAATGGAGTGAAATTGTGTGAACTGGCCGGCTTTTATTGGTGAATATTAGTGGAACTTTTAAATCACAGCTACAGTTAAGCTGTCTTGAGGAAAAAGAAAATTCATGTTTCATTCAATAAGCAGAAGCTAGAAATGTCAGTGGAATGAAGTGAATGAGCTGAAAGTAAAATTTAGCCCTAAAGTTGTATCAAAAGAACACCAGTACACTTACTAGAGGGTTTGAGGACTGCTGGGTAAAACATATTGACTTAATATTTACAGAGAGAAGGTTTTCTTTTTTTTTTTTTCATTTGGCAGTCAATTGGAGACAGGATGTTTTGGAGACAGAATCAAGAAGTAGTTCACATTTATGCATTGACTTTGACTTTACTGCTACAGTTGCTGCCCTCTGCATGCGACACATCTCTTCAGCTGGATTCCAAATGGGGACCATAAGGTTGATGTTTGTTGTGTTAACATAATGAGGTTCACAGATACACACCTGTTTGATGCACAGCAGCCTGTCATTGGTCTGCTGGATGTGCCGGTCCATTGACGGTAACGTGTTCATCTTGATGTCTCTACCGGGACGCCATTAAAGTTCTTTACTCTGGAGAAACAAGAGGAGGTACATGTGTTAAAACAAGTTCCTGTCATGTCACCTCTGTGTGTGTGTGTGTGTGTGTGTGTGTGTGTGTGTGTAGCCTAGCGAGTTCAATCATTGTTTACCAGTTGACAGATCTGTGACAACAACATGACACCTCAAACAAGGAAGTGTGCTCTTTATGTACTGACTCACTGAAGGGCGCGATCTACCTCAAGTATTGCGAATATTATATGTAGTTTTGTGTGTTTGTTTTCTTTTTTTTTGTTGGCAAATGCATGAAAACATGATCCACAACTGCACTCATACTGCAAATAGAAACATGGAAGAACTGAAAGAAAACTTAATGGCTATGAAGAAAAAAAAAGCACACATTGCAAGATCCACCACAACTGCAAAAAAAAGGGAATCGGCAGTTATCTTGCTCTTTTAAAGTAACATATCTCACAGTCAAGGTTATCAGCATGACATAGACAACTAATTTATGTCCACATCTACCAGCAGATAAGACAGGGTTACAACATCTTTCTCTTTATTTGTATCTATTGTCCTGATCCAACTGTGAGCCTAAAGAATAAGACGGATTTAATCTCATGCTCCCAAACTCTGACCATCTAAAGGCGATCTGACGAGGCTGGATTAACAGGTATCGTGCTGTTTGACCACCAAGGCCTCCATCCCTCACCGTCTCTCTGTGTTTATCTCAATCTGTGCTGGTCTGCCTTACATTCCTCCACACAAAAGGCAAAGTGCAAAACCACTGGTGGTGGAGGGGGAGCCAGGACTCAAGAAATCTGCTCAATACTGATAAAAGGTCCCCCAAGATCCCCTGCTGTGGTAAACAGAACAGGAGAAAGAACACGAAGGAAGCATAGAGCTCAGCCACACAGTTTTCAAGCGCAATGCTCGGTCTGGTTGGCTTATCTTGGAGAGAATATTGCAAGAATGCGGACTCTTTCACACATTCTTCAGAACATGTAAACACAAAAGCACGGATTCTTCACTTTGATTAAGCGTAAAGGTAAAACTTCAAAGCTACACTTAGAGAAGAGGAGTGTATTACTAATCCTTTGAGTTTAAGCAGAGTAGAATTACCTGGAGTGCACTTAGAAAGTCTAAAACATGAGTGGGTACATTGCTTCCATGTGTTACAAGAGGAATTGATGAAGCAGAAATGTGGTCAAACAACACTCATCCAAATGTTCAGGTCATACAGATGTAATGCTACAATGGCTATACAGCTCCAGCATAAAAGCAAAGAGGCCAAAACATTTTCATAACAATTGACAGTGATGATTATCATGGTAAATGTCACAATTTGTCAAATTTGTACCCTGCAAGTAAAAACTGAAGAAACCAAATGATAATGTGTGGTGTGTCTACTGATGAAAGACTAAACAAGACAAAAATGACTTAAAGACATGACATAAAAGACACAAGATGTAAGAAGACCAAAACATGTATGTGGATATTGTGCTTATTTTGTTCATTAAATTCATTCTTTTATTCATTAAATCAAAATAAACAAAAACTGGATTCTTACTCAGTAAGTTGGAAATGACATAAAAAAAATGGTTATTTGTGGTTTTACTGCAGACAAGCAGTGATAACAGTGATCTAGTCTAAAAGTACAACAGCACAAAATACATCCAAAACGGAAATGTACAGTAGTGTCCAGGGTTGAAATGAGCATACATATTTGTTTCTCATTCTCTTTTCTCCAGATACAAGAAAATATGTTGAATATGTCCCAAAGCCTAAAAGACACACAAAAACTGAACTAAATGGGTTGTAAAGGTTAAAGTCACTATTTAGTGTGACCCCTGACCCCATGACAAGAAACAGCACAAACAGTCAGAAACATCTGACGTGTTGAATAAAACATCAGAAAAGTAACGCGATAAATCTGATACGAAACACGCTAGACATGACCACTTTGGTTTAAAGAAGCTGTTTTTTCCTTTAAACTTTGGTTTATCCTGCTGTACATACTTCACATGTATCCAGATTGGATCTAAATACAGACACTGACAAATGCATATGTGTGGACATTTGAACTTTAGTAGACCAACAAACCTCATGTTGACCTAGACTTTTTCAGAGCACAGGATGTACAATGTGTAATGCATGATTTAAAACTACACGACATTAGTGTTTTATCGTCCAGCCTTTTACAGTCAACTGTCCACTGTGCAGACTCGTAACCCTCTGACTAACATGAACTCTGGGTGGCCTACTTCCACTGTGCTGTGGTGTCACCCACCGCCCAGTAGAGGTCTCCCTCCCCTGCTGTTAACCAGCCTGTCTATTCCGCTCACTACACCCACAGACCAGAGAGGGCTCCTTAAAGCCCTGACAAGTGCTACAAATCCCCCTCTGTGGCCAGGCAACTCCACGGACCGCTAACAGGGCACGCTCCGGCCCGGCACTGGCCGTCTGACCTTGTGGCTATTGATTAACTGTTTCTCCTGCAGCAGTTCCCCTTCCTGCTGTCCCAACACAGACCCACAGCCAAGACCAGAGAGGAAAAGGCAGGAGGAGGAGGAGGAGGAGGGT
Organism: Apogon hyalosoma; assembly: GCA_037367295.1. Taxonomy (NCBI): domain Eukaryota; kingdom Metazoa; phylum Chordata; class Actinopteri; order Kurtiformes; family Apogonidae; genus Apogon; species Apogon hyalosoma. The sequence continues at coordinate 28,078,155 of JAPQRP010000009.1, read as the reverse complement.
TAGGGGGTGGAGATAGCTGCCTCTTTAACCCTAGGCTCACTTCTTTTTTTCTTCCCACACGCACACACACACACTTGTCAGGGCTTTTGTCCGGTGTTGAAAAGACAGGCCTTCCAGTTCTGGGAGGAAAATGAGTGAGGTGGAACTGCGTCTATCAGGTCAATCCACCTGACAACCCCCACCACCTCCCATGGGAGAAAATTCTGTTGCATAACAGATGATGCTTAGGTGGAAACATGGCAGAGCCCTCCCTCCCTGTGTACTATCAAAATAAAGCACTGTAATCTGTCATCTCATCAGAAAAACATGTTTTTACAACGAAATGTCATATCTGTTTTCACATCTCAAAGATTGACAGCTGACAGGTTGACATAAATAAAAAACAGAAGACTGTGATTTCTATCCTTTTTCAGTTTTTTGGGGGCTGCTGCTGCTGCTGCTGTTGTTGTTGTTCAAGCGTTGCACATACTGAAGACAGGCCCTGCTTAATCTTTATTGTCTTCCAAACATCTTAATCAGCTCCACTCAGCACTGCTTACCAGAGGTGCAAAGCAAAGGATTACACATCCAATTATGGTGTGCATATTACAACCTCACTTTCAACAGCAGTAGGAGGATACTGTGAATCACAGCAGAGTAACAAACCACAAATAATACTAACATCTGAGGAAGCTTGTCTTTCTCTTTCTTTCTGAAAAACACATACACGTTCGACTCTCACTTTCATTCTCCCAAGCAAAACAAGCTGGGGGAAGTGGGGCAAGAAATAAGTGCTCAGAAACAAAAGCACTGTAATATGAAAAGCAGTGGAGTATGGCGGGAAGGGGGCAAGAAGGGCCAGGCTCGGCCGGGGAAAAGGGAGGGAGAGAGGAAAAGAGAGAGTGTTGAAATTATCTCTTCATTATCAGCAGCCGCACACACACTCATTCATTCACACACAAGCAGACACGGAGTATGATCATTCATAGCATGAGTGATTTCTCATTTCAGCAGACAAATGACTACACACCTCTGTCAAGTACAGCTTGGTCTGTGAATGCAATCAGTCGGTGGGGGTTGCATGAAGCCGCTTACGCCGGAGCCAATGATACACTTTAACACTGAGCACAGAATAAAAGTGGAGGAGGAGGAGGGTTATATCTGTCTGACTGAAAGCATGATGCTGAGGCTGCAAATACTGGAGCATCCACATCTGTTTTCATTTTAAAACAACAAAAACATAAAGAAAAGCATGACTGAACGTCACACTGTAGAGCAGGTAATTATTACACTTTAAGTAACCGCTGTAGATGTAAACATCAACACAAACATACGTTTCAGAATCCAGTTGTAGAAGTCATAGGATGTGTTAATAGGTAATAAGATGGTTATCAGCGCTTTTAAGCTCTTAGCGTGATTACATGTTACTTAACAATAGCATCATTAACACATTAACTGTTTGTGGTTTGTGAGTGTGCATAAGAGACTTAATGGTTTATAAACTTTATAGACTATTTAACACCTTAAGAGTATCTTCTAACAGTATCACAAACAGAACGGTTTGTAACTTATTTATCAAATGAATATTAAATGTTTTCAAAACTTTTGTTGCTTTATTAAGAATAATACGTATTGTAATATGCATTTATCAGCACTTAACTATGCACTTTTTAACATACTATAATCACAATAGAATTGTTAAACCACTTATCTTGATCATGATGCAAACACTTAAATAAAACTTATAAGTTGATGGATTGCTGAAGAATGCTGCATTAGTTTATCTAATTTTTCCATAAAGTTGTGATAGTGTTTATTTTATAGTTACATAGAGGGTAGAGGATTCTATTATTTGTACTAACAGCTGCAGTAATAGTATATCCACTGTTAATACTTATATCTGTTGTAGTAGTATTAACAGTTATGGACATTTGTTCTAGCTATTGTAATTATACTAACACTAGCTGTTCTACTTTTTAACAGTTCTAGTTCAGTTTGCTGTGCATCCATGTGTCTCCCCGTACTTCTCCCCCAACCTCTCTCTCTCTTTTTCGCTTCCTTTACCCTCTTTCTGTAACCCTGACTGATCAAGACACCCATCCTCCAGGAGTCGAGGTCTGCACCAGGTCTGCTCATTAAGATTAATACACAGTTTAATATGCACTTACCAGCACTTTGTTTTTAACAGGCATATTTTTTTTTAAAACTTTTAAGTGTTAACAGAATTGTTAACACATTTTTAGATTTATATACTTAAATTTATAGTTCATAGATTGCTTAGGAGCGTTGATCAAAGGCCAATGTGTTTCCTTCTTCTTTACAACAGTTTAAAAAGACTAAACTTTTCGTTCTTTTCTTAAGCTTAATACATCATTTTCATGCATTTACCAGCAGCTAACTATGCTCCAATTAAAAATATTGTTTTTGTTCATTTTAAATGTCTTTTATATCTTTTATTACATTAACTACACTCATATATGCTTCACTCTCCTAAACAAAGTGCAAAACCTGCTCCACCTCCTGAGACACATTAATGAGACTTGAGTAACTAATACTTATTACAAAGGCTACAGTGTGTTAAGTGTTGCATTCTTACCTCCAGGACTGCGTTTCCTCTTTTCATGTAATTTCCTGGTTTAATGGAAAACCATGGCCTATCCTGTGTGTAAAGTGTAGAGGGCAGTGCAGAACAATAAGAGGAGCAGCCGGGTGAGCAGTGGCCAGAGATCATGTTCATTATTCAACCACATTCTGGATGTAAGCCTGAGTCCTGCTCTGGACGCAGCGTGGTGCCGTGTCTCCTCCTCCTCCTCCTCCTCGTCTTCAGTTATTATGACCGCCGCCTTTATTTCTCTCACTGACACCATGTGCTTTTCGCTCCTCTTTTCTATAGCCCTCAGACATCATTAGAGCCACCCAGCATGCGACTCCTTTCTACCACCTTCCATTTCCCTTTCTATCATTTTCTTCTTTGCTTCGCCCTGTCGCTCATATCTCAACCTCTCCCCCCTCCTTCTCACCCCCCTCTCCCCCTCCNNNNTCCTCCTCCTTCCTGAGGCCCCATGCGGGAGCTGCCATAACAGGAGGTGGAATGGATTCATTTGCTCTAATGTGGTTTGGGCTGCAGCGTGGCATGGCGCAGAGTGACACTTTCTCCCGTTGCTCAGAGCTTCTCTCTGGCTTTCAGTGTCTGCAGTTCATATGTTTTCAAACAAACCAATCAGCACCACTCAGCAGTGCAGGCCCCTCCACCCTCCATGTCCGACCCCCTCACCATGTCTCTAAAAGCTACCAGACCCCTCTCTCATAGCCGCACTATTACCTTCCCACACCACTTTTTCCACTCATTTCCCCTATTTCATCCAGTCCACTCCACTCAGAGTTGGAGATACAACACTGTAGTTTTGGAATTTCACATTTTTATCATGTTGTATATTTTTTTCGTTTGTGTTTTTGGTTTATTTGGTTGAGTTTCTCAGCTATAACACTGACAAAACAGTCTGGTGTTTTGATATTTTACTTAACTTTATTCACTTATATTTTGATGTTTGTATCATGGTAGTTGTTTTGAATGGTCTAACACTTAATTTCTGAAATATTCAGCTGCTTAATAAGTGTTCATTATGCATTGAACACAGTAGAAGGTTGAAAATAAACATTATTTTCATCTTTTGGCAAGTTTCATTATATAGTGCATTTCATACACAAGTCAGTGTGCTTCACATAATTTTACATAATTCTACATAATTAACTATACATAATTTATTTGATATTAAATAATACAAAAAAAAGAAAATGAACAAAATAAACATTAAATCACAATCTTGCTATGTTTTCTACATCACTTGCACTTTTTAAATATAATTTACATTCTGGTCTTTTTGTTCCTTTTATGGTGCTTTTATCTCTTTGCATTCGTTTTTACATTGTTTTGCAATTTTTTTCATGACGTACATTAATTGCCATTACAGGTTTTACAGATAATTAAAAAACACAAATAACCAGTTGCCTTGCTAAATTTGTTTGTGTTGTCACACATTATCCGTGTTTTTTGTCATTCTGGCAACTTTTACACAACTTAAGCCTCAAATCTTATGTGTTATGTCTTTTACAATGATTACATCATACTCATCTTGTTTCATTAAGTTCATTTTCATCTTGTTGCATCATTTACAACACTTTCATTTCATTACAGCTGTTGAAAAGTATTCAAATTGCAAATAATCATTTGTCTTGTTACGTCCTTTACATTATTTACATAATTTTCATCATCATCATCTTGTATTTTTTACAGTTTTTGTCTTTCACAACATTTAGTTTTTATTGTGTGTTTTCCAACATTTTCATCTTTTTATGTCTTTTACAAAGCATTTAAACCCAAAAATAACCACTTGGCTACTTCGGGTTTCACTCAAGACCTAAAATAAAATGATTATTATCAGTTTCAACCGATATAAAACTTTTTGTTCCCATCTTTATCTGTATCGCCCAGCCCAATCTCCACTCATCTTCATTTATTACCAGCCCATATGCACTTATTGCATCATCATTTCTGCCACTTTTTCTCGTATTTGCCACTATTTTGTCGACTTCCTGCTAATCCTCTCCTCTCTTAATCTCCCCTTTCTCCTTTTCATTGCTCCCGTCTCAGAAAAAGCCAACTATTAGTCATATCACTCCCCGCGGCCTTTAGAAAACTCAACCCCTCTTCTCAACACCATAACCGGTTGCCTCTATAAAAATGTGAAATGATTTGTCCCTGGGGTGGAAAAAATAAACTCTAAATGTTGCTGTTTGTTTATCTTCAGTTTTAATGTGACAACCACAGGAGCAGTGGGCAGCTATGTGACACCCAACACTGAAATGCAAACAGCTGTGATGTGGGGATATATGAGCCGCTCTGTTGCATCTATAAATATGGAGCTTCAGTTGTGGAGTATTGCAGGTATGTGCCACCAGATACCCTCGGGAGCAGCCGATTATTTCACTACTCAATATGCAAGATTAAAAAAAAAAGCACAGTCGGAGGATGACTGTCAAGATTTCAGGGTGCTTGCTCTTTATCTAAATAAACATTCTAGATGTTTTCCAGACTTTTTCAAAATTGCTATTTTTTTCCCTAAGACCTTGGTTTATGTACTTTTACACTTGCGTGCCTAATTTTTTGGTTGAGATTGTACCTGTTGTGTGTAGTACAAAAGTTAATTTTAATGGATGTATAAATGAATGAATGAATGCACAATTCACAGTAAATTTTATTTTACTGACAGAAACATTCTCAAAATATATGAAAATCACAAAAGTGCATTGATATCACATAGACAAGTTTCACTAGAATCATTCCAGCATCGACCGGTTAGTGAAATCATATCCAGTTTTTTTACATGCTTTCTTCATGTATTCCTTACCCTATATGAATATGTGCCTTTGAGCGAACTCTATAATTCGACTATGAGATCAACTTTTTTCCATACTTTATTAACACTTGCACACAAAATTCCAGACTTTTCAAGGTCTGGAAAACAGCATTTCAAAATTCCATACTTTTTAAGACTTTCAAGACCTGGGCAAGCACCCTGAGATTTGGATTTTAGTTACAAGATTAAACTTTTTCCACCTCTTCTTCCCATTTAAGTACCTTTAAGATCAAACTAATCTTATTCTGTGCCATATAACAGTAATTCCCTGGTCTTCATTAAAGCTCTGTCAAAGTGAAGCCTACTTTTCAGGCTACAACCTTGCATAAATGGGATTTATTTTGGACACACTTCCCAATAAATTCAGCCTGACACGTTTGGTATCTTTGGAAATGTTATGATCTGCACTACAATGTCAAATACATTTCTGTGAGCAATGGTTGGCTGAACAGCACTGGATTGTTTTGACTCACCTAACAGTGAGCTGCTGCTTGTTAACGGCTAAGAAAGTCCGACATCTTGTGAATATTTTGTCCAGACTGTGGGTAGTGAAGGTAATGCAATAATACTTTGGGGTTATGATAGTGATTACATTTTATATATGCAGACACATCTGCAACACAAACTGTGAGAAAGAGCTTGGACACTGAGACCAAAAGCAAAGAGATGCTGCTGGAAGTAAATTTAGCTTTCTAAATTTTTCTCTCAGGAACAAGGATACCTGCAGTGCAGCCAATAATCTCAGCGTTTCCATTATGCACGTTTTGCTGCTGTTTCGGAATTTAAGAAAGTGTCATGAAATTGCAATGACATGACTCTGGAGATGGTTTTTAATGTGAAATGATGGATACAAGACGTGGAAATGAGCCAACATCCTGCCGAGATGAGCAATACATTCGCAGAGAAGGCGAGGAGACAAGAAGAGGCAGAGCAGTGTGTCCAGAGTCAAATTTTCTATTGGATTTTAACTTTTATAGTCCATAAAATGATTGACTACTGTCTCCAGTTGATTCAGTGGTTTACAAATGAAGAGTAGCTCTTTAGCTTAGTTACCGCTATACTCCTCACACTTAGGCGGTGGTGTTCAGGCATTTGTCTTATGTTTCCAGAAGATTTAGGTGCTGGGTTGTGGACACCCATCCACAAGAACAATTTACGTTCTTCAATAAAACTCATTTAGCATGATTTTAGTTCATTCTACCATAACAAATTTATATAAAAATTGGAAAAGCATTCATAAAAATCCAAAAAGGCTAAAACTAAACTTGTAAACATGCACTGGGGGCCAATTTTAGTTACTAAAATCTGGACAAGGTGGTGTGCAAAATGGACAGGGTGCTGCACCTAAGCCTTGTAATTATAGGGAAATCCTACATACTGTATATATTGAGTTGTAACTTCTCTTTGTAATATAAGCAGCATTTATATGTAGCTTTTGTCTGAATTAAAGCTATCATAAATGTTATGCGCTATTAAAATTAATGGTTATGGTGAAAAGCTTGTTAAGTTAGGGTTAGACATGCTCATTATCACAGCTTGCTTAATCATTTTTAAGTCCTTTTCATTTCTTACTCTTTAATATATCATGTAAACTAACATAACAGAGAGATAAAACATAAAAGAATAGTATAATGTTTGCAGTATAGAGCACAGTAAACTACTAAAGTACTTAGGTACTACTTAAGTAAACAGAAACAATAGACATAACTTTAGTATTAAATAAATGTGCATTGGATTTTTTTCAATGTATCAACGGTAATTGGCTGCTTGTTTCTAAACAATCTACATATTTGCCATTAAAAAACCAATCAGAATGGACCACTGCCTAATAGTCATCAGCTTCAGAAGCTGTGCATGAGAAATAATCATAATGTGACACAAAACATGGAGAGGAAGCCTTTTTGTAAGATCAGCTATGAGTGACCATATTTATGATCTTCCATTCACCTTAAAGCAAATTATTTAACGGTATGTAATTACAGACTGTACTTATGTACAACTGATGATTATTTTCACTAATGTATGAATGATTTAAATCAAAGTCTAATAAATACCACAAAGTAATAGTGTTTAAGGTACTGGTTTTGTGCGATTGACAGCTTTAAGTCAACATGCATTTAGTTTATGATTTGACTGATTCAACGGGCTGAGTAAATGACATGCCACAACAAAGCATGAACTGACACCTGAACAATATGTGTGTGATTCAATCACTTCTCAAAACACTGGTCATACGGTTGTGTCAGACTGAGACTTGACTGTTATTTAATCACTGTGCTCTTTCTGTGGATTTGTGTGTGGTTCCCTGTTGATGTTTGCTTTCATGTTGTATTTATTCCGTCTCCAGTGCAGTAATAGAGAAAGGCCATCTATCTAACCGTAAGATACAAAATCAGGTCATCCATGAGCAGAGCGGAGCTTGAGCATCACATGATGAATGAATGAACTCCTTATTCCATACAATGTTCCAGTTGCTGAGGACTATAAATACCAGCTGGGGAAGATTGTATGTCCTGGCTGCCACATACGATTTTCCACTGTCACGAAAGGCAAGATTCTATCACTTGTGATGCACAAGGGGATGAAGGCAGGGTATATGTCTGTATGTGTGAGTGTGGACAACACAAAGCCAGCGCTGTGTGACTGTTATCGCTGCACCAGACCACTGTAGGACAGCCCGAAGTGTTGAATGCTTTTAAGTCGAAGAGTCCATAAATCTAAGCAATATTAAACAGAATAACAGCAGTCCAGAACATTTTCAAAGAAGAAATATTCTCCGCAGAGAAGCGGGAGCAGCAGGACAAGAACAGCAGATGAGATGAGGAGAGGAGCTGCCAGTGATTGACAGTGCAGTCTGACAGGCTTGTGTAAAGCTAACCTTATGGGCCTGACTCCAGCAGAGTTGTTAGCTCACATACTGCCCCCTGTGACTGCTGAATGGGTAAACTGACAAATTCCATGTCCTTCGGTTTCAGCACCAGCAAACTGCTGACCCAAATACAATTAAACAACATCCAGTGGGGTAAGTGTAACACACTGATGTGCAGTAGCATATGAATGTACATGTGATAGTGTGTGAGGAGAGGGGATGAAGTGTGTGTGCAGGAATAAGAGAAACGGAGACAGAGGTAGAGAGTGAGTGTGATTCAATCTGCTCAGTAAGCCATGAAATGGTATTGGTGTCATTAGGGAGAGCAAAAATATATCTGTGCCAGTCTGCCCTCTACTCCCTTTGTCTCTGACACTCCAAAAGTACAATCCTCACACGAAAAAAGCAACCAAGTTCAGCCTTGCTGTTCTCTGTGGAACAAAACGTCCTACGGTGCTGTAGCTCTTGCTGAGCCACCTTTATTCTTTGTTCTTAAAAATTGATATTTTTTAAACACCTAAGTGAGAAAAAAAAAAAAAGAAAAACATGGCCTTGCTCTTTCTATTAACATCAAATTGATTGCCAAATTACAAATTACAAAAGCTGACAATTCAACATCCGAACAAATCACAGTATGAGACAACTCCAAAGGGTGTTTTATGTGAAAAGTATGATACAAATGTTTTATTTGCTCTTGCTTGACAAATAAGTACTGAAAATAAACACATCAGTTACATGTATATTCTATCATTGGGTGAAAAATATTAAAGGCAACATATTTCCAGTTACGTATATGTTTATTAACTTAGGTGTTTTATTCTTAAATGGCTTATTCTGCACATACAAGACCATCAGCATCAACAATTGTCTGACAGTGACCTCTTAATCACTGTGATTAAGGATCGCAGTATGTTTTCTTTCCAATTTATTTGAACAATTATTTTGCATACTCACATTGATTTTAAAGTCAGCTATATAAAGCAATGAGTGTTAGTTAATACCTAATAAAGTAATTACCGGCCACTCTTTAATTCTGTTATGCGTTAATAACACCATATAAGTGTTGATATTAGCATTATAGGTCTGTTTAATATTACATTATAAGAGCTTCAAACAGGCTGCCACAGTTACAACATAATCACTTTCAAACTATCATCCAAACTATTTGAGTTAAATACAATTACTGTATGTAGTAGTGACAAACATCTCCATTAACTTGTATAAACACTAGCAGGACAAAAATGTCAAATGTCATCACTGTTCCCATGTGATTTCCAGCATTTGAGATTAAACTGCTGCTCTTTAAACATCATAACTTCATTTGTCATCTGTCATTATCAGTCAGCAATAGGCTTTGGATATTTGAGTTATTACTTGCATCAAAAGTTTTTGTTTACAACATTTAAAAAGCAAATGTTCCACTGTTCAGTGCTGATAAAAGGTTGTTCATCGATACATTAGAATGACAGGAATATGAGTGGCTATTCTGGTATCATCTCCTTTTAAATATATTAAAATTGCAATTATTAGATAAAATGTCCTTACTTAAATATCAATCAGTAGTAGGTAGGAGGTTATTGAAGGAAAACCATTACTAAACACTGTAGAACAAGACATTCATTTAGGTGCAGAGACCAAAGACGCTAATATCTTAAAATAGAGCAGTGTCTTGTTCTTTATCCACCACTAGTTGAAAGGACAGCGCCCTCTAGACTCCGCACACACCACATGACACGTTCAAGGACATCTGAAGAAGACTGATGTTTGCCAGTGCATGCTCCAGCTCCTCTGGTGTAAGTACAGTCTGTGCAACCACTGATGCAAACAAATACAAACAAATCATGTTTTCAAGCATCACACACTCGCGGCGAAATCCCTTTGACAGTGGATTTTTACTGAAACAACTAAATAACCTTGGAGACAGCAAGACCTTCCTGTGCGGGTGGAGGAGAAAATGATGCACTCATTCATCTTGCTCTCAGTGTGTGTGTGTGTGAGTGTGTGTGTGTTTACATGTGCACCACTGTGTGTCAGTGTGAGGGTTTCAGTAGCAAACAACACAAAACATCTGCTTACTGTGAAAATGAAACAGCCTAATGGTGTACGCAGAGCACCAGTTTTATTCACTGAAGGGACAATTCACACAGGTACTATTTGGCACAGTGAGCGCACAAACCGCCGCTGAAAGGCTAATGCACTCCACTGCAGCTTTCACAAAACACAAACTCACTCTGTGGCACAAAGTACTCTGGCAAGGTATGATCTCAAGTATCAATAGACAAAGTCCATCCTACCAGCTTCACATAAACACAGTTGTGCATTACATGCTGAAATAGTATTTAATGTGTAAATAGGGATGTTTAAGTGTGAATGTGTTTCTGTTTTATTCTGCTCTAGCCCCGCTTGGCTGATTCTTTGGATGTGCAGGAAGATGAGACAGACAAATAGATGACAAGAGAGACACGGAAGGAGGGAGGGAGAGGGAGAAAAACACTCACATCACATATTTCATGTAGTGGGAGGCAGGGAGAGACGTGCGGGGAGAGATAGGGGGAAATGGTTGGAGTGCAGGAGAGAGAGATGGCGAGAGGTCATCCCTGGGTAATTTGTTTTGGTCCTCTCAGAGCGCAGACACACAGGGAGCAGGTAAACCAATTACAGTGTGACATGAATCACTAAAACCTACAGGCAGCCACACAGCTGGCCAGCAAGTCTGCGAGGTGGCCAGCGCCGGCCCAAACGTGCTCGCCATCTTTTTCCATGAGCCCTGGTCGATCGCAGCTGCCGCGCTGCTCGGTCCTCACTTGACCGTGATCTCACATCTGGAGGGAACTGATGAGAGAAATAACAAACAGGATTTTCCCTCTGCGTTGGTGCTGAGAGATCCTGTGAGGCTCCGAAGGCTGATGGACGACCAAATAAAGTATGTGGTCTATACTCTGTGTGATCTTGGCTGCAGGGATTCCATTCAGTCGCAAAAATATCAGTAGCTGCATTTGCGTTGACCCTAATATCCCACTAATAATCAGAACAAAAGTCCAGTTGGAATAAAAATGTAGCCTCATGTAACCACCTCAAACAGGAGACACTGACCCAATCGGGGGGAATTTTAGGGTTGAGAAGGGCGGTGTAAATGTTGGAAAAAATAAGCATTAAATAGAGACGTAAACAATTAAGCTCTTATTCTTTCGACATGCATGGAAGATTAGAGCGTAAGCTGAAGATTGTGAAAATAATTCACTATTTCAATCATTCTAATTTTAATCAAAATATTACACATCCTTTGGGGGAATACTGAAATGTACCTGTATCTGTATGTGTTGGTCCAATGTAGGGGTAACATTAAGTGACAAAGATGGATAGAAACATGGCATTAAAAAAAAAAACAAAAACTGTTCAATCACTGGTACAAGGTTTTACTTTTGAGTATCTAAGGATTGTTGAATGCTCTTGCTCATTGAAAGGCTGCAAAAATGAATGAAGAAGTGAACAAAGTTGGATTCCACCCAACTGTTGACTAAAACAACAAACCCCGGAAAGTTCAGTCACTCATCTTCAGAGCCGTTTTGTCCTCAAGAGGGTTGCGGGGTGTGTGTGGGGGGGCTGCTATGATGTGTCAACATAAAGAGACAAACAACCAATCTCACATTCACACCTATGGGCAATTTTAGCTTAACCAATTAATATATTAGTGCGTATCCTTGGACGGCAGGAGGAAGCCAGAGTACCTGAAGAGAAAATGTAAACTCAGAAAGGTCCGTGGTCTTGGAATTGAACCCAGGACCAGGACAGTGCTATCCACTACACCACCTGGAAAGATCAAAACAGCAAATGTGGTTCAGACTCATCACAGTAGGAGGAACCACTTTGCGCATGTCAAAAAAGTTCTCCTCCAATTACCTTTTTTGGAACACATCAACACACCTCAACAGGTTGCTTCATTTGGCGTCTATAAACGATTTCAGTTATGTTTAAGGAATGGTGTCCATATAACTGAACTCAGCCTCTGGTGTTACGATATAAGTAAACTACTCTGAATTACACTGCATATATTCATTGTTTTGGATTACTATAATCCATTAAGACCCAGTGCTACATTTGTGGCATTTCCCAAATACATTTTTCCCTCCGTGTAACCTCTCTTAAGTGATTTATCAGTTATATCACTATTATATTATTGTCTGAATTTTGCATTTCTTCAGTAAAAATCTGAAAATTTCCTATTTCATTTATTGATTATGTAGATGTTTATAAAAACTCAGATTACAGTTGAGGGTTATTGTAACAAAAACAGAGAAAACTGAAGGAAAAGTGACATTTCCAGCAAAGATATCAATAACTGAACATAAAATCAAGTGTCTCCATCCACTGTCATTGATCAAACTCCATGGATTTTACTGGTGAATCAATGTTGTAGAAGATGACAGTGTTTCCACGGTAACTACAGTGCCTCTGAATATCCAAAAGGGTCATATCTGATGACCATGAATAGATGGAAAACTGCATTTTACACCAATTATTTACAAGTATTGCTAGGATTAGTGGATTGACAGGTATAAACATTTGAGATCAGTAGATGGTTTTGGTTGCCAGTGGTTGTTTGGGTCTTTATGAGTTAAACGGACATAACTAACTACTGTAGTAAGACTGATTTATGCATTTAACAATCACTCAACTCAAACCTTTCTTGAACTATTCCTATTGCATAGATAGAAAATAATCTCTTTCTGTGATCATCAAAACTGGCCAAGTTCTCCCACTGTAAATCTTGAACTGCCTTGAACTGAGCAAAAGCGCAGAGCAAGTTTACAACCCAATCTAATCTGACACTAAGTATTTTGGCTCCTTAGTTCAATCTGCAGCACAAACAATGGTGGTAATAATGATCCAGCTCCTCTAAAGGCTGGATGTCAGAGCCTGATGGAAGTCAAATACTCAGGGGGGGAGGTGCTAAGTATTTACATGACAAAGACTTAAGCAATTACTTTAATTTCTTTAATCACCCGATGGCTGTCAAAACGATGTCGTATCCTGCCTCAGTCACGTCAGCGCCACAGGCTATGCCGCGAAGTAGCAGGGACCGACTTGTAAATAAACAATCAGCTAGGTCGCCATTCTGCGCCGTTAACAGCCCTAATCCTCAAGTTGACGTAAAACTGACAGGAGCGTCATGAAAATCCGCCCAGCATCGGGAAGGGAAGAGAATGGGAGTTGACAAGGAGAGGGATTGGACTGGATTAGATATCGCCTTGGCACTTGCTTTTATTTGATGTGGCCTTGGTGCATGTTGTAGATTCAGGAGGGGTAAATATTTGATGAAAGCGTGATGGTGTTGGGCTTACTGCTGCCAGGGGTTGGTCTAAGGGAGCAACTAATAAAGACAGCGGCAGGCAGGTTGTCGATCAGCGCCGGGGCACTGGCTCTGTGGAAGTGGCTGGAGAGTGGAGTGGAGCCTGTCGCCCTTGACGTGTTTACCAAAGCAATGGGTCTTCTAATGTTAGCTCAGCGGGGCAAATATAGCTCTTCTCTTGACTGTACATCAGTATGCACTCTTGTACGTTTGCACGCACACAAACACACCCTCACAGAACACCACAGGGGCTGGCTGCAGTGATGTTAAATCTACCATCTTGCTGCCCATTGAAATTAATAAGGGCCTCTGAACTGCTCTCTGAGAGTCACTAACTGGCCATTTGCACCGTCTGACTCCGCTGGAAAAGCCAGTCGCCCCTTCCTCTCACAAACCCTTTCACCCTTCAATTTTCTATTTTTCTTTTCTTCCCTCCATCTCTATTGTCTTCTTCTTTCCATCTCCACCCTCTTCATCTCAGTCCCCTCTCCTCTTTTTCCACCACCTCCCCTCCTCTCAGTCCCCCTCCCACCTCCTCCTCTTTTCTCTCTCTCTCTCTCTCCATTCCTCTGGCCCTAAAACCAGCCCCTCGGCCGCCCGCTTGCGCTCACTCAGATGGCTGTTACCATGACAACCCTGTTCTTTCAGCTCTCGCAAAATAATGAAGACAATGTGTTTTCCATTTAGATGAGTTTTCTGGCGCAGCGGGGAGATATGGAGTGTCCATCTTGCCTCCTCTCTCACTGCGGAGGAAATGTAATAAAAAAAGGGTTTCTAACCTCTCTCTCTCCCTGTCTGTCTCTTGCTCGCTCTACCACTCCTTTGCTCTGCCATTCTCCCTCTCCACACATAAACACACAGGGTAAGGTGCTGTGTAAGGCAGCTTGGTGGAAAAGTGAACACTGTTTTTTTTTCTCCACCACAGAAGAGAAAACAGCAGAAAAAGCTTAGGTCTGGCTGGTGTTGCAACAAAGCTCATCATCCACAGTGAAACACCCACTCATACCCCAAAAAAGCTCAACGGCAGGTACGGGTGGAACTTTGCCCATTAAAAAACAAACAATCTGCATTCATATCACAGCAACTGGAGACAGCAGAACCTGGTCTAATGTGTTAAATTACAGCTTGCCCTGCTCCCTGTTGTCAAATCCAGCCTCTGACGATGATAGACTGTGAACATTTCAAGTCTTATTTGAGATTTTTTGGGACTTAGCAATGATATTTTCACAGCATAACACTCCAGCACAGGAATAAGTGCCATGACAACTAAAACTGATGGAAAGAGCTTTCTTTGTTTCGCTGCCAAGGATTTATTAACTTGCACTGCACATGAGGGGAACTGCAATCCAACCACTTGTTAGGAGAGAAACGTAACATTTACACTGTTGGGAGAGGTAATTCAGTTGCAACATAGTGGCTGGCATTTTCACCCAGAGCTTTTGCGTAAACAAGCAAATGCTTATTTGCTGTTTCTCCATATCTAACAACAGCAGTGTTGCAATGAAATGTGGGAATGGGAAATGAGACTTTGCGTAAATCCTGAATTTTCAAGACTGAATTAAAGGCAAGAACAAGTTCCTCATTTTCTGCGGTCATACACACGTATGCATAAATGCATTCATAAATGCAAAGTTTAAGCAGTTGATGTGCACAGGTCAAGCCTTGGCATTCTGGATCACACATTCTGGTATTCTGTCTGCTCCTTTGGAGAAATATATATCCTCCTGCCTGCAAGGGAAAGAGAAAGAGAGAGCTCTATAATATGTGTATGTCTGTGTGTTTACAGTGGAAATAGTGAGTCTGGGACATTTTCTTTGGGTCTCTTTTCCAGTGTTTATGGAGAGTGGTGAGGAACAACACTTCCTGAGAGGAAAGCCAGCTTTCCGAGCCCAAACTCTCTTCCAAGCCTTGCAGACGGGGAACGCTCTGTCTCCAATTTATGTTTTCCACCCAGTGCTGCGTAAACACCAGTGTAGAAACTGGTGTGTATGTGGTCACATATTCATTACCTTATGGGAACTTAAAGCTGTTGGTACAGTCACTTGTGGGGACCCTTTAACATTTATCATTGAGTTCAAGGGTTAAGAGTTGCTTTAAGGTTGGGTTAGGGTTAAGGGGGGGGGGGGTTAGGTTCCAGGAAATTAATGTAAGTCATATGTGTATGCCTTTGTACTGATCTGTGGACAAATTTCAGTATTCATATATTTTTAAGAGGACATTGTTGCCACTCATCACAGTAAATGGTTAAGACTTGATTTTAGGGTTAAGCTTATGATTAGGTTGAGGGTTCAAGTAATGGCAAAGGACTGACAGATGCTTGGTCAATGAGATGTCTTACATGCACTGTATTTTTCATGTTACGGGGAGATGAATCTGTTTCCACAGTCACTGCTGGGGTCTTGAGTCTCTTATAGGAACTAAATGCAGGTCAACATGACATAAAACTTTAAATTTGAGGGTTAAGGGATGTTTAAAAGGTCCAGTATGTAAAAGTTCAGGGTGTGGAATATTTAAACCAGTGTTTAATGACAATAAAATAAGAACTGTTGTGTTTTCATTACATACATATATTATGAAGTATTACAGTGTCATATTTCTAAAGCAGCACCAAACTTACTTCATCTTCCTCTCCTATATTTCCCATTTTACAGTGAGTATATTATTGTCACCTACTATGTTTCAGTGTGTACAGGAATTAAAACAAACACTAGGTCTTATGAGGGCCTTCTACCTTTTTTGCAGCCACCATCCATGAGGGTGAGGGGGTGTTCGGCTGGTTGCAGTCTACAGCTTTTCCACTAACATGTCACTAAATATTTCACACAAACTTTAGGGTTTGGCTTTGAGGTTAGCAGTTAGGCTAAGTCTCCATGAAATTAATTTAAGCCATTGTAATGCACCCTAAACATATAGAAACATGACATGGATGTGTGTTGTGTACAGCTGAGGGTGTGTATAAGGATTACACCCACAAAACAAAAAAGCAAGCAGAAAGACAAGATCACAGACAAATGACTCCAGAAATCTAAGAATGCAGAGACAGCAGAGTCTACCAGCTGTAAGAGGACCTTCTCATGAGAGAGCTGTTATAAGAAGGTGACATAAAGAGGGTCAGTAGCATTGTGCTTCATCATAACCTCACTGCGCTGACCTTCTCCTCCTCTAACGTCGTCCCCAGCCTGTCACTTCCAATGACAGAGGAGTTTAACAAGGAAGCTGAGAGCAGAGTCTCTCCTCCTCCTCCTCCTCCACTCCTTCTCACTTTCCTCTCTCCCTGCCGGCCTCTCTCCCCTCATTCTTAATTACATCCAGATCAGACTATTAATGAAGTCGCTCTGATTTTAACAACACCTACAGGGAGTGAAGGAGGGCTTTCCTCAGCCAGGGAACAAATCAAAGTTGATTTGACTTCTGGCTTTGACACCTCTAACTAGTACAGCTGTAAAAAATAACATACTTCAGAAAGGAGTCACTATGACCAGCCATTATTTCAATAGCAGATGGTTGTGTTAATATAATATATGTATTTGTATTGGGCGGGGGGGCATTTATATTGCTTTCTTTGTGAATAGATAAAGAAATTCATACAGCTGTACTTATAGTTGCACTGTTGGTTTTACTTTGTATTGATTAAGATGATCAGATCAGATCAGATCAGATCAGATCAGATCAGATCAGATCAGATCAGATCAGATCAGATCAGATCAGATCAGATAAGATAAGATAAGATAAG
>JAPQRP010000009.1:28048611-28060707 GCA_037367295.1 Apogon hyalosoma | reverse complement strand
ATAAGATAAGATAAGATAAGATAAGATAAGATAAGATAAGATAAGATAAGATAAGATAAGATAAGATCAGATCAGATAAGATTCATCCCACTGTGGGGAAATTTCACAATTAACAGTAGCAACATACAACAAGCAGGTGTAAAGAAAAAGACCACAAACAAGTGAAAAATTAAATATAAAGAAATTAGTTGAGTCATTTATTTAATGAGCAATAATATGGTCAATAAACAATAAACAATGATTCTCTAAATGTCAAACCACATATTCACGAAGCAGAAATCCAAGCATATTACCATTAACTCTCTATTTTGTAATCCAAGTACTTGTTTGAGAGATAAAATAAAGATGATAGATGAAGATGATTCTGCAAAGTGTTATGTCATCCTTCTGCTGCTTGTGTAAAGAGGCTCGGGTGGGTCTTTTTAGCTTTTTTGCTAACAGAGATGCATAAGAAGGTGATGACAGCTTACCATGTGTGCTGACGCTTAAACAAACCCTAATGATCAACAACAGAAACACTGCTGCATGGCTTTGTTTTCATGCACTGTTTACTTGCCTGCTGAGTGCTAAACCTACCCTGTTTGATCCTCTAAGTGCACACCTTCAGCAATGCATATACAAAGACACATAAATAACAGGTGGGGGTTGTAAATTATATAGGTTTATGTGTATATACAGTGATAGTGGCCTTTTGAAGAGCAGATTGCCTTTATGGTGACTTTAAAGAGCTCCAGTGATGCAGGTCCTTCCCACACGCATCCATATTTGATGTACGGCATGTGGTGGGAAACAGCCTCTGAGCTTCAGGCTCTCTGATGTTCTCAAGACACTGCTGTCAAAAAGCATGACGGCACATTGTGTTCTCTAACAGTCTCATCTATATGTTTACACCTGTGTGGCTGCTCTGCCAATGTGTGTGTACGTGTGGAAATGCCTGCCTCTCTCTGTAACACCATTGTCCACTGCCACCTGCAGAGCACACAAACGCACACAAATCCCGGCAGATCAAAACACCGTACTCCATCAAATCCACTGAAAAGCCTGTTTACTGATGATCCGGTGTGAAGACTACAGGTTGCTGGGAAGGGAGACAGAATGAGGGAGATGGGGAGAGAGAAAGAGAGAGAAAGAGAGAGAGAGAGAGAGAGAGCGAGAGAGAGAGAGAGAGAGAGGTGAAGGGTGATGGTGGTAAAGCAGCGAAGCAATCGGGAAGTGGTCGACTGCAGGGGCTTTTATCATCAGCTATTGTAAAAGAGCTAGGTGGGATAATTGGTCTCCTAAGCTCAATGCACAGCATGCATTTTTAATGAGCACACACTGTTGCTCATTTAATATACTGTACAGTCTAGAGATTGCAGATGGAGGGGGAAAAGCTGGTCATTTAAAGAGAAGAGAGAGAAAGTAAAATATCCATGTTTTACTTCAGTTATGTAATTATGTTCCAGTCCTTTGTCTCTGTTGTTAATGTTCTTAGCAGTTTTCTGCATAATTGCTGCATATCTTATCAGACCAAAAGGTTGTTTTCAGAATGAATGAATTTCACAGATGTGTGCAGCTGTCCACAACATATGGATTAAGCATATATATCCAGTATAATTACTATATACATTACATATACTATACATTACCTAAGTGTCATATGACTCCTACTACTTGTGTTTTATGTATGATTTTGATATACATTTTTTATTAAGGGTGAATAATGGAACTACTGTGAATGTTTCCTTCATCTTCATGAATAGCAGTAAAAAAGGTTTTTAACAAATCTGTTGAATTTAGTCACGCATTATGCAAGAAGGCACCATTCACTGCATAAACACTTGATTATATTTATATATGCAACTAACAATACTGTCAATAACCTACCGATTCCACTCTTTGATTAAGTGATTAATTAATCAATGTAGATTCCTGATAAAAGTAGTACAAAAATACCACCACAGTGGAACAGCATGAATAATGATAATAATAATATAATATCCACATTTGAGACACTAGCAGCAGTGAAATGTTGACATTTCTTCCATGTATGTTTGCAAACAAATTAATTAAAGGTTCAACGTGTAAACTTTGTGCCAGTCTTTGGCTGAGATTAGACAACCAACACATGAAGCATGCATATATCTAACATGTAGAACCTTTAAAGACTTGTGTTATTGATCTAACTGCAGAAATAGCCTATTTTATGCAGTATACTTTTATTCATGAGTGTGTAATCATGCAGAACTGAGGTTGTCTACAATTACTCTGAATGGTCTTCTCCTTTTTGATATTTTATGGGGAATTGTATCTAGCGTTAAGGTCCAATATTGTCAACTTGAGTACGATTGAGTACAAATTCATGCTATTACCACCTTAATTAAAAAGCCTAAAATTACTTGCATTAACGAGTTGGGTTTTTTTGCATTTTTCGCAGCCAGTCAAGTGCAAAGACAGGGGGTTTTGATTAGGGTGCAATCTGCAGCTTCACCACTAGATGCCACTAAATATTGCACACTGCTCTGGGTTTCTTCAAGCATATGGACATGTTGTGATACACATACAGACGACTTATAAAATATCCATGTAGTACCAAGGTGTCTACATCAGATACCTTCCAGCTTTAATTTTCTGCTTATACAGATTTCTATTGAAGTACAGCAGTTGGAAACTTGAATTTACAGCTACTATGGATTGAAGAGTGAATGGACTGAGCCATCTCACTCAAGGACCTATTAAGAACCGTGACCCTACAGCACCCCAACCATCCAGATTGCGGCATGTAATCCAGTAACACAGAGAGACCTACCCTCCTCTGCCAGACGCTGTGGGGAAGAGTTTGCAGGCAACACACACCAGCTCCGGCCAAGACTCCTGACCTGTCAAAGCACCTCGTAATGTTCTTACTGGCCTCAAAGCAACAAAAAGAACAACCCGTAGAATCACCGCAGTCTCAGGCGAGCATTAGAGGGCCGCTGCCGACCGGGAAGTTAAGTGGCTGGCGGCAGGGAGCAGAAGCACCCGCGTTTAAGTGAATTAAGAAAACTAAGTTGTGTTTAGCTCTGGCGTGAGTCCATCTGTCCATGTTGGAGGGCATGGCGCCTGGGCTGCCACCTCATAATGGCATTAAACACCTCCCAAAGTGATGTTTGGGAGTTAGTACACCGCAACCCAAAGGCGGTGAAAGAGCCGTACACAATGGAGGACTGCACTGGGGCTTAGAACAAAAAAATGGTTAAGGGAGGAGAATTAAAGAAGGGTGGCAGGAGGGATAAAGGGAGGACAGGAGGCAGAGAGAGGAGGTGGCAGGTGGAGGGAGTTTGATAAATGACAGGTCTTTTTGCCTCTCTCTCCCTCAACTCCCTCCCTCCCTCAGACTTCCTTCAGGGACTCACAGACCTCCTCCAGCATCCTGCCTCGCAGCTCTCCATGAGCTCTCCAGTCTGGGTCCATCCATCAACCCCCCTCGCATCCTGAATGCATGAAGTATCCAGCCACAGCACAGGACCCCACTCCCCTCTGTCGTAACCCTAACACACACCCTGTTAACACAGCCGCTGTCTGCTCCTCTGTCTTCATTCTGGCTGCAATTAACCTTTGTTTTCGTTACCAATAAAACTGCTGTTAACACAAACTGTTCCAGATCACTGCCTAAAACAATACAACATAAAACTGACTGATGTATTAGTAAATCATATCCATAACCTGTATAAAACAAATGGACATACCCACGGTGACGTAACCCAGTGGTTTGTATACTACCGTTGTGAATACATGAGTCCAAACTGGGTTGTATTTTTTTTTTTTCTATTTTGTAGGCAGAAGAAAAAGAAGCTTTGGGAAAGCAACTCAAGCAAACTCACTAAGCTAACAGTAGCCAATCATTAACTTATTGAAAAGATTGAGATTTTATGCTTATGTCAAGTGCCTCCAAGTAATTTCAGGTACTTGCTAAATGTTAACACACAGGTCGGTTCAGTATCAACAGAATAATTAGCATGCTACCTGGGCAAATAGCTGGCTAGTTGATAGCATTAAATTGGTATTATATGATCTAACAGTAGCTAATGCAGCAAAGCTGTACAAACCTGCTTGCCTTTTTTATTAAATACCAGTAAACTTAAGGAGGCTTTTTAAGTGTAACAAAATCATAGGATGGTCTTTTAAGTATGACTTCTAAACCACAACTAAAGCAGAGCTGTCTATCAAGAAAAAAGGTTTTATTCAATTAACAGAAGCTCAGAAACTTCAACTTGGCAAGGAAAGCAGCAAGCAAACTTAGCTGTTAAACTATTTGTATTATTTTGATTATTAATATAATCTTATTTACAGGAAAATAATTAAGAAAACAACCACCAGTACACTTAGTAGAAAACCCAAGACACCAGAATGACTCCTGGAAAATAATATTCACCAAGTACTCCTTGGCAGAAGTGGCAATGTTTTTGAATGAGAGCCTGTTTAATCATGGACTTTTCTGGAACCAGTATCTACTCATAATCTTATCCTCTGTGAGTTATTGTCCAATGTATATTTGAAATATATTTTGTCATGGTAAGATGTGATGCAAAACAAAAATATATTATTGATTACATATTAAAAATGCATCAAAATTAAAGTAATGAGCCTGTTTTGGAAATGTTAGAAGTGTAAAGTACCAATATGTTAAAATGAAGGGGGTAAAAGTAAGAAGTTAGCTGAAAAGAAGACAGACAGAAAAAAGTAATTACACAGAAAGTCAACTAAGGTAAACTACCAGATTATATTTACTTTGTTACATCCCACCTTTGTCCATCAGGGCAAGGTTGGTTCTTTTGATGCCCAACGGATGCGAACAAGCTCCCTTCATCTGAAAACACCCCACCCCCTGTAAGTCAGCCAATCCTCTCCTCTGACTGAGCAGCACACACACAAAAAGAGATGTGGAGGAGAGCTAAGCGTAAGCATCTGGATCACACAAATGAATTCTATTTTCCGACGGCAGACAGACGGACCCACCGGACAGCGGCCGCTAATCTACCACCTCCCCCCTCCACCACCTATAATCCCTTTCCGAGAGGCAGCGAGTGAGAAAGACAGAGTTTAGGACAGTGAGAGTAAAAGGGAAACAGTGGGGTTTGCATAATGGGGAAAACAGGTTTGATCTGATCCTGGTGCCTTTAGTGAAGCCGACTGCCTGCTGGCTAAATAAACACTCAGTGGCCACTTTGCTAATTCTACTCAACACAATAGAAGACGGATGATGTTTCTTTCACACTTTCCCCTGCCTTGTTTGATTTTCCTGCACAGCAGAGTGTATATGGTAGAAGAAATAATAAACTGCAGTGTGGTGTGAGCTGGCCTGACTCAAGTGCTGTTAGGTGACAGGGAACTCAGCTGCACAATATTTGAAACAAAAACACACTCCAAAGCAGAGAAACACAGGGTGAGGGCCATATTTCTTCCAATTAGGTTTAACTGACTTGTAATTTACTCCAATCTCCTGTGGTCTGTATGTGAGCGGCTGCAGCCGCAGCGAAGGGGAGTGGACTTAAGATGAGGTGTATGAGTGTGTGTCTTGTGTGCTACAATATGTGCTTTGTATTCATTGCAGATAACAGGAGGCCGTTGGAGGAGGGAAAACAGCAGCCATTGATTTTGTGTGCTGGGCAGGCATTTCTCCATTCCAAAGTCTGGTCGATACACACAGCGAGAGCAGGGAGCACCAGAGGGTGAGGGGGTTATACACCACTTTGGACACATATCTGCAGTCAGCAGCGACTGGACATAAGGCCTGTCAGGGAATCACCGCCATCTTAGTGTTTTATTATTATTACTGCACAAACATGATCTGGGGCAAATAGCACCACTTTGCAAACACATGCCTGAATGAAAGCAAAATGAACAAATGAACTCAATACGACGATTTCTTTACTGTGAGTGGGGAAGCGGAGAGTGGGGGCATGTTTCAGCATTAAATCCTTTATCAAGTAACCAGCAAATCAAACATTGATTTTCATGAGCTCTGGTGCCAGGGGCAATAAGGATCTCCCTCATCAACTGAGGCAGCACTGACCCCACACACACACACAAATGCACACACTAAACAACAGCCATTATGCTGACAGCAGACACTAAATGAATTTTCATGCCAATTGCTATGATCTGAATAGGAAAACATTTGCCAACCTTTTTTGTTTCTGTTTGCTGAGAACCAGCCATCAGCTTTGATCAAAGATGGGTTGCCTTGGATTAAATGTTTGCTACAGGGATGAATATGACAGTTCAACTGGTTTTGTTTAATTAGAGACACAGAAATAACACACTTTCAGTGGAAAGGTGTAACCTACTTCCTCAAACAGAGACCTTTATTTGAAGAAGGCTTGTGTTAGAGACAGACCTTCACTTATCATTCCCTCTGATAAGTATATGGTGTACTGCAACCTCAGTTTGCTGCACATGAATCCTTTTACAACAATTAACAATCAGATGAATCTCACTTTTATTCTGAAAGCATCTGTGACCTACCTCACTACATTACAAAACCAAATACAATCTTTCCCCGGCCTTGTTCTGACCTGCTACCATTTGCTCTGCTAATGTTACTACACAAACTTGTTCATACAAATTTAACATATCCTGTATCTGTTTCAAATTAAAGAGATGGAAACTCTTAATTTGTCTTATTGTGAAACACAAGGACCCAAAGACCACTACAATTATGAATCTTACCAGAAAAAAAAAAACTGTTTGGTTGAGACATTAACACACAAACCTGTGGTAACCCTTCTTTGCCCCTATTTTAGGCCATTATCAGAGACCCAAGGACAAACAGTATGGTAATAGCTTCAGAATGTAATTTTCATATTAAGGCAATAGCTGCAACTTCCAATCAGCTTCTTGCCGTGAAGTTAAACTGGTGTGACAATTTCAGCTGTTAGCGGAGAGTGAGGCAAAGACAGAGGGATGGCAAAAAGGCAATTGCCTGGGAACACAGAAAACATGCACATGTAAAAGATATATGCAGACAAAATGGAAAAACAGGCTCAGGAAATTGGCCAGTCCATGTATAGAGAGGTAGAAAAGGGAAAAAAGTAGGAGGGAGTCAAATGGTGGAAAAGAATGAGACAAAAAAAAAAGAAAGTATGTGTTTTATGTAACATTAGAGTTACTGTCCTTAAAGGCTGTATCCACATTATAGGCAATCCTCTTTGCATCTAGGACATGTTTGCTACTCATTTACATTTTAACAAACACCATTTAGACTAAAATGCCCTTGTGGAATTAATTAATATAAGTGCAGCTGTTCTGAATCATCTGGTTTGTATTGTTTTGTCATGATGAATCCAAAACTCTTGACTAATGAAAAAAAAAAAGTGCAAAATAGAGCCATTTGCAAAAAAATACAGAGAAATAAACAAATAAATAAATACTAAATGCTCTGACTCATCAAAACCTTCATTCAGAAATGAGGACAGTCAAAGCCCCTGGAAGTTTATTAATATGCAAACATGTCAATCTTGTCCAAATTTAGTAGCAGATGTAGATGCGATTGCCTCTTGCTTCTGTTTTTTCATCCATTCATAGCAATAGTGCAGAAATCTGTGTTAGATAGGCGACATTTGGACCTTAAGGAACA
Source organism: Apogon hyalosoma (assembly GCA_037367295.1). Taxonomy (NCBI): domain Eukaryota; kingdom Metazoa; phylum Chordata; class Actinopteri; order Kurtiformes; family Apogonidae; genus Apogon; species Apogon hyalosoma. The sequence goes on along the minus strand of JAPQRP010000009.1, from coordinate 28,053,110 downwards.
AATAAATGAAAAAGTGAAGGTCAAAACCAAAGTATAACAATGGAAGAAAGGATAATTTCATGGTCTGTCTAGGGCTTCCTTTAAAGAAGTGTATTTGTTGTTGTGTCTGTGCGTGTGTTTGTGGGTGAACCATCTCGGCTGACCTCCACCAGATCTCAACAGAATGACCTTTAACCTCTGAGATGATCCTGAAACCTGAGCCTTAGGGACTGGCTGAGTGAAACTGGACAGACACCTGACTCTGAATTCCACCATGAGACATGAGGAGTTGGACATAAATGCAAAACACACAGACACACGTACTGCATATACAGACACTAAACTATAAGACACATGCCATAAACAATCTAATAGGCGATAAAGACACCTTTAGTGACCCACAAAAGCACACTCAGAGTGAGTCTTGTGTATCATTATCCTCACACACAAGTAGTTCTCACTTAAAGCATTTCTCAACATGAACAGCAGATATTACTATGACACTGCCTATTGTATCTCCTGCAGTGGGTGAATGTGTGTGCGTATGTGTGTGTGTGTGTCTGAGGAGAGTAACAAAAGAGAGTATGCAGTGCTCATGTTTCCTCAGCAGACGGGTTGAGTCTTTGTTAAAGCACAGACAGACTCAAAAAGAAAGTGGAGAAAAGAGGGGGAGGCGGAAGAAGAGCAAGTAGCCAGAATCCTGCTTTTCTACCTGTGATCTAAAAAAGTCGACTCTTTGAGTGTTTCTACTGCATGTCTCTCTTCATCTGTATGTAACATGGCAACATAAATATACAACTGCACATGGAGTGAGCTGTGTGGGACCGACGATCGATCTGGAACTAAGAGTCTAAGACCCTTCATACCTGACTGATCACGTTTTTTTTTTCTCTATCTAAAATCAAGAGATGCCCGGTTTATTTAGAGAATAATGTGCTGTTAAAGAAAGAAAAAAAGACTTTTTTTTAAAAAAAAAGAAGTATTTTGGTATTGGTCCTGAAACTCAGGTATCACACTGGCACCCAAGAGGAAAATCTGAAACAATTCCCAGTCCCACTACGAACAACACACGGACTGACAGTAAATTAACTGCCAGCTTTTGCAGACTGAGGTGTCATTTAAGTAATTCTTGGAACATAAAACACCAGATATTTGCTGGCTCCAGCCTCTCAAATGTGAGAATTTGTTACATTTGTTTGGTTATAGAAAATGTGCACTCTGGGAGCTTTAAATGCCTTCACACTGATTAGACTCATCACAAAAATACACAATATGTACACATCAGGGTTGGGATGTACCAGCAAGGAATCACAGATTAGGTCTAATGAAAGTTTAGGAAATGTAAACTGAATAAAATTAGACTGATTTACAATATATACAGCTCTCTGTTGCATAGTTAACACTAATTTAAATTAGTTTGCCAGTAAATCCTGGTTTATTGATGTATTTCTATATTAAACGTTTAATAAATATTTACGACAAATTTGTCTGTTTTAAGTCTGCATTGGCGACTCCATAAACATAACAATGATGGGGAACATGCTTTACTGTTTTCAACAATAGCAGGCTACACTTGTTTGCTAGCTCGCTAAATTAATAGCTAGTTATCGTACTTATGATGGCTTTAACTTCTCGTCTTTTGAGAAAAGGTTTAAAAAAATAAGTTAACTGGCTTTATTACCACTGTAGGGAAATTTGCTCTCTGCATTTAAGTCATCCGAATATACATACAGTAGTACCTAGCAATAGCAATTAGCATTAAGTCAGTCATTGGTATGATCCAAACTACATGTAAAAAATGATCTGTTATGTTCTATAAACTGGTATAAAGTGTCTACTAAAACAAGGGCACAGAAAAGCATTAGGACTGAGCAATACAATGATTTATCATTTCTAATTTTTATAATAATTATTACAGTACAGGTTTTTCACATTTTTATTTAATTTTAATGTCAGTTTCAAAGCTGTGTTTTGCTTAATTGTACTTGGACAAATATTTTATGGTGATTATTCTGAAAGTTCTACATCTGATTTGTGAAATACAGCACTGTTTTGCAAGTGTCTTAGTTTAATAGTCTACTAATACAACTGTTACTCAGGTCCAAACACCAGAAATAATAATTTGATTTAATATTTTATAGTGCTAATTGTTGAGATTGACAGATATGAACATTTCCATCCTGATACCACCCAACCCTAAAAAGGGAAACTAAATCAGTGTACTCGCACTCATTAGGTGGATAAGCTGACAGTAGAAATCCATCTACAAAAAGCATGTCAGTGTGGGTACATGTATGTAATGTTCTTTTCCTTTTCACAGTTCATTAAGACGAGCCACTTCACCAGCGGCTGCTGTGAATGGGAGCGCAGCAGCTCCAGGCTCATTGTGGTCTAATCCTTCACTTATCTGAACCACGTCAATACTACCGGCCTCCAGCAGACCCCCACCCTCCACTCCATTCTTGGCCATTCTCCCGCTCTCTGTGTTTCTCCTTTTCTTCGGTCCCCCTCCCCGATCCTCCTCATCCTCAGCCTTCCCGCCCTCCAGCTTTCATTCCAGTCCTGCTCTGCCCCCCAAGGTGCTGCTTGAAATCCATCCTATCTCTTTTCCTTCCTCTGGACAAAGTAGAAAAGGCTACTGGGGGTAATAAGACGGAGCAGCAGGGGTGGCAAGGCCCTCGTAAGGTTATTAAGCCTTAACACACAAACACACAGTGGGCTGTGGTGCACCTGGGGTTAGACCCCCAGGGGCCCGGGACCACTCCTGCTTAGCTTTGGTATCAGTCAAAAAGGACACCAATACCTTGGCTTCAAAACTTTTTGATACAAATTTCCCCTTTTAAAGAAAGGAAAATGGATATTATGCTAACTGGTATCACAAATGAATTCAGCTACAACTCAAATGCAGTGATTCTTGATGCATCTCATTGCATTTCATCCTCAGTTTTTTCCATTTTACTACGCATGGCTGCTGTTTCATCAGTTAAAAGAAGCACTCACATAAATTCAAACCCATTTTATTTAGGAAGTGCTTTCAAAAACAAGATTGTAACTATATAAAGAGCAATATCTCTTTATATAACTGATATAGAGAGCTGTATCTTTTCAATATCATGTTTATGTGGCCCTTCGCAGTCCATAAACATTTGAAAAACACAATGTAAATCCTCCTGGACTGTGTGACAAATAGAAATGTTAAGATTCACTGGTGTCACGATTCAATTTGATTATGGTGTCTGCATTATGATGCATCTTTAGTTATTTATTCATTTATTTCAAACATGTAGGAAGATGGAGAACTCAGTGATTCAATCAGTCAATGAAGAAAATACATTACACAAATAGAAAACAACAAATACAGTGTCTAAGAGGTAAACACTTTAGTCCCATCCCTTGCCAATAAGTTACTGATTATTCAAAATTGTATATGGATACAAACACGCATACATATACATACATGCATATATGTACTCACATATACACAGGCATACATATACATATATACTAGGGATGCAAGGGAAGCCCCCTTTGGTCCTCATGTGTGCACATGTGTGTTTTATACGACTGTATACAAGTAAAGGAATAAGAAAGGGTTCTATTGTTCAGGACGGAAAGAGTTATTTTATTCAGTACAGTCATAGAATTTGTTCCTGCTATGAAATTCAGTTTTAGTTGACAAGCAAAATAAAAATATAATTTTGAGAGGAAAAAAAACCCGTTCTCTTTACACTCAAAACACGAACCAAAATCGAACCGAAAACTGTAGCACAAGAACCGAGGGATACCTATACCTTTCTACCCCTAATATGTACACACAAATGTCCACACCTTCACATTAAGGTGAAAAACTGTTCAACTTATTTGCATTTTTCATTTCACTTATTTTCATTTTCATCAATGCAGTTGCACAGTAACATAAAAATAACTATTTACTACAACTTGAAATAGTCTCTTAAGATAATACCATTACTAAAGATGCCATTTGTGAGCTCTCCATGCCCTGATACTGTTGACATTTGCTCCACTGGTAATGAAATATTATAATGACAACTACCTGATACTATCTAAGTAATTCTATCAAAGCCACAGAAGATTTTAAGTTTGGTACTCAGACCTATTTCTGTTCAGTGCATGTTTTTTGCGCACAAACTGAGAATGTTAAAAAAATAAAAATTAAAAAAAAGGAAAACTAGTGGCAGACATATTTAAGACTGCTACTCATTCAACCAGCTTGAAAAATATAATATTGCAAGACTTCAAGAAATGCATTCCTAAAAAGAAAAGCTTCCCCAAACAGCATTTAGACCATCACGTAATGCCAAAACTCTCCACTGAAACCTAAACAAATTAAATTCATTTAAGTGGGTTAACAGCTCCTTAAGGCAGAGTGAGACATGTTTCATTGCAGGTTTTACAGACTGTCAGAGCCTTTAGTTGGCTAAAAGAAAAACTCCCACATAGAGGCGAGGAGAGGAGAGGAGAGGAGAGGAGAGGAGAGGAGAGGAGCGGAGTGGAGATGA
>JAPQRP010000009.1:28015116-28047947 GCA_037367295.1 Apogon hyalosoma | reverse complement strand
TGTGTGTCATCAGCATAGCTTTTTTTTTTTTTTCATTATTATTATTATTATTATTGGTGCTCCTCTGACAACACAAGGCTGGGTCTTCCCTCACTGCTCAGCTGAGCAATCAGGTCACCTCGTCTTGACAGACACTAACACACACACACACACACAGACGCAGACGTAAACACGCAAAGACAGACGCACGCGCAGACACACAGTTCATACAGCCTGCAGCTGTTGCCAATGATGTCAGTCCTGATTTGGTGAAACTAGCCTTTTGTTTCATAGCATGAACACAGAGCAGAGCAAGACGCTTTACTCACCAAGAGTTTTCTGTCTTTAAGATTGTCTGGACAACATTAGCTACTGGTTACTGACATGGAGGGCACACATCAGCAATAAAATAGTTGAAACTTTTTTTTTTTTACTTTTTTTGCACTTATAAAATTATTTATTCATACTTTGAGGCCTATTCTAGACCTTAGAAACAACAGTTTTAGAAAGCGATCTCAAGACATTTAGCTGCTCACTCTGTTAAACAGAGGAAAGTATCTCATCCATTCAGCTGAGATAAACTACAATATCGACATGAGGACTTAATGCTTTTGTGTGTTTTATACTGAATACTATGAAAGGTACATTAAGTGTATATTTTGTTTTGGACTGTAGGTACAAAACAGTTAGCACATTAAGACGTCACTGTTAACTCCTGAGGTACATATTTTCCCTTTTTTGACAATAAAGAGATGAAGAGATGATCACATGAAGATTCATTTTATTAACATTTAACATGTTCACAATGACATATTAATGTCTCCATCAATTAACAACTTAGATAATGTCATTAGGTTTGCAAATATGTAGTCATAAATTCAATTATTGGACAAGCACTGATTTGGAAAAATATTATAAGACTCATGGTCTGAGCATCCACATGTCTGTGCCAGATCTCATACCAGTCATTGTTGAGATTTGTCAGTCAGTGTGGACCAAATAAATCACATTTCCATCCATATCTGCACCATTAATATGGCTAAAATAAAATAATAATAATGATAGTACATCGGCACAATTAATCCAATCACAGCTGCAATACTATTTTAATTATATAATCTCAAAAGGCTGCAAGTTAAAGCTCAACTGTGTGCAGGGTCATAGATTCACTATTACTGAGCAGAGTGGTGCTATGTAAAAAAACAAAAAACAAAATGAAACTTGCTTTTTATTTATTTTTACTAATTTGTACTTTTGAGTAGGAAAAAAAAAGAATGTTTCAAAACGATGAGTCTTTCTATATTCTTTTATAACCAACCAAATCAACTCAAACCACAGTATTGAGCATCTTTTCCAACAACTTGTGTAGCCTTAAATAATAGTGAACAAGAACGGAAGAGTGAATGCAAGTGCAGCACATTTTTACACTGATTTCAGACCACTCAAAAGGCAAAAAAACAAAACAAAAAAAGATTTTAAAAAGAATTTGAAGAACCCCGGAGGTGACCTGCAGCAGGTTACAGACACCTCACTGCAATGAGTCTTTAAAAACTTTGAAAAGTACTAAATAGCTTGAGTGCAACTCAATAGTTAGAGTGGTGCTCTGTAGTCAGATGCCAACCCCACCCTCTTCTTCAACACAAACACATAAACACTCTGGTCTTCTCTGCCTCCAAGCCCCTTGATGTCTGTTGGCAGTCTTGTTTGAGAAGCTTAATTGGTACTTTCTCATTTTTTCCTCTTTCTCACTCGCTGTCTAACTTAACTCTCATTCAACTGTGTATGTGTGTGTGTGTGTGTGTGTGTGTGTGTGTGTGTGTCACAAAGAGGGAAAAGCACGAGTTGCTTTATGTTTTCATGGCAAAAGGACAAGAGCGTGGGTGCTTCTAAGTGAAACAGAGGCCGAAGCGACTGCACACTCTGTGGCAAAGTGACAGGGTGAGCCAACTCGGTTAACCAAATCTTGGAATGAGACGAGACCAAATTAGGCGTACGCCACAACTTCACACACACACACACTCACAAAATTTGTCCCAGTGCCCAGGCAGCTATCCTGCTGTGGATAATGAGAAGGTTTGGAGATGTGCATTTGTTTGTGCAGATCTAACTTGATGGCTCCAACACTCACTAACACTAATCACACACCACTTTCAATCATCGCATCAGTATTCTGACTACATTCACTTTCACATTTGTGGAAAGAAGCTACACAAAAAAGCTCAGGTAGTAACTTAACTAAGTTTGTGAGAAAATATTGCAACTAATGATTTTCACTCATTTCATTTCTTGAATATTTCCTGGATTAATTCATTTGTTGTTTGAGCTACAAAAACGCCAGAAAATTGTGAAAAATGTCAGTGTTTGTCAAAGCTAAAATGACAGGAAATAAAAAAAACACTCAAATTTAAAAAAAGACTATGAAATAGTGTGCAAGTTTGTTTGTGAGAATCAATACCGTATCACAAAACATAATGCATTATATTGACTTTTAATTAACAATTCACCTGAAGGTTTGCTGCAGACAAATCATTGTGTTTAACTCTCCAAGTACATACATATATCTAAATACCAATGTCACTGTTCTGATCACATAAAGAACATTTCTTTCTCAGATTATATGCATGATCATGGGATATCCTTTGTACTACAAATACAAAGGAAAAGTTTATAGGAAATATAAATCACAATATATCACAAACATATAGTGGTATAGCATAGTATTGCATATGCATTGTAATCCAATAATAATAACTCAATAATTTGCCTCTGGGATTAAAAAAGTATTCTGATTCTGATAATATAGATTCATTTTGGCATTTTTATTTCTTTTGCCCTCACAGACAAGTGTATACAAATAAATACCAGTCTTATACAGTATTACACAAAGAGCTAGCTTACTGCATTAGGCTACTCAGTATCCTTTATAGTGTATATACAGTCTATAATCTCTAAAAGTGTTGCTGCATTGGTGTTGCATGTCTTATCGCTATTGTAATCCAGTGTTCTTGTGACATGTTTTTGGCACACAACTGAAAATACAGCCCAGTTCAGGGGAAAAAATAGCATGTTGACATATAAAGTATATCATATATTGCCAGTCAGGTGTGATATGTGTCTGCATTTCATGATACGTGTGGTATAACACACCTGCTGACGTGATACAAACATAAGAGATATCCTTCTACTTAGCCGTTACGCTGTCAGTGACATTTCGGGAAATAAGCTTGCTTCTCCTGACATTTCGTGCAGTGCCTGGTTACAGTATGTACTCCGGATCCGAGATGTGTTTTCGTGGAAGCCGAGCCACCAGGGCTGCTTGTTGGAGCAATGATTTGATTAGGTCTGCGCTGATTACAGTCTTGTTGGTTACAATCTACGGCTCTATTAGAGAGAGAGCGAGACAAAGAGAAGGAGCCGGAAATGGGAGGGAGAGAAATGGAGCGATCGACATCGGGATTGTCAAGTTTGTGGAGCTGTCAAGAGCAGCGCTGTATTGTCCTCCTGCGTTTCGGCGGAGGTGTGCGTGAGTGGAGCTCCAAAATGAATCAGCTGCTATCAAAGAGTAGCGTGAGGTTATTAATACCAGTCTGTTAGAAGTTATCAGCACTTCGGGAGAGCGATACGACGGCGTGCATGAACTGGCCCTTTAGAATCGGATCTCAGCAAAAGAGTAGGACCAACAGCTCCCACTTCACAAACAACGCTATCACAGACAAACACTTTTAACAGCAAGTGCCTTGTTTTGGCTTTGTTTTGCAGTGCTGTAGACACTGCAGCGCAGCAGCTCAACCATGGTGTGTAATGTTGGCTGAGAACAAATAATCTGAAAAGCCTCAAATGCCCTCTGCCTTTGTAAGCTTTATGAAATATTAACCAAATTAATCTACAGTCTTCTAGAGAACATACTGTGCTGCCAGTGATTCCCTGTAAACCAACAATCATTCCTGAGATTAATTCACGACACGCAGCCACATTTGTGATCTGTGAAAGCCGGTGAGAAGGTATAATCGCGCCCTTTCATATATTCTGTTTTCTATTAATTAGGTCCGTCCCCAGTGAACGTTGCTCAGCTTGTTGTAGTGACAGCCAAAGAGCCACAGGCGTCTCTCAACACAGTTTTACCCCTAACAGCAAGACAGGGCCTGGTGGAACACATTATTATAACATTACAGGGCTTAACAGCCAGCAGTGCAGCAACTGATCAGAGGTTAGATTCATGTTGTGCCATGTGAAGATATTTTTAAAGGCTGACAGGACACTCTGTTTAGTAAAGCAATTTCTAGAGGCCTCAAGGCAGAACAAAAGGGCAGAGTTCAGCGAGGGCAGAAAGAGCTTCACTCCAAATATGTGACCGGAAAATGAGGGCTGCGAAGTAAAATAGAAAATCATTTGAAGGGATTTTATAGATTGCAGATTTAATGTCCGTCTGATGGGAGGAAAAAAAAGAGAGAGGGAGAGAGAGAGATCAGCATTAATCCTCTTAGCTGTTTGTTTGGTAATCTGATTTAGTCTGATTTTTAGGCTGCTATCTGTGGTTGTGGTTACTGATGCTGTCTCTGGATTGACCACAGCCATTTTCACCTTCAACAAGCCCCCCACCCCCCCACACACACACTTTTCCCGCTCATATGTTCGAGTCTGACATATAAACAAAATATTGGTGTATGTAAATCTGTAGTGCGGTTCACCAAATCCAGCGATGTGTCTGCTTATGAAATGATTCCCCACTCTGACTCTGCTCCAGAGAGGAACACTATGCCTGTCCCTGTTCCAAATAAATGACCTACTTTGCACATTAACACACATTTACATGCAGGCAAGATCCAGGGCAGCTTCATAGTTTCTGTTCCCCAGCTCAGACACTTCTCGTTTTAAATGCAACGTGGCTTCTGTCCAATTCTTCGAAAATGTAGCCCCTTTTTCTAATTCTCCTGCCATTTTTGAGGGGATCACTCAGGCGGCACAGCTGAATGGAAACAAGTTAAACCATATTTCCTTTCGAACCAACTGGAAAATAGGTGCATAATACACGCCAGGCTCTCTGGCAGAATTGTACTTTTGTTGTGAGAGTGCGTTAAAGGAAGGTGAGGCTGGCACAGAGGCCCACTTAAAGGTGCTCCCGGCCTAGGCAGAGCTATTTCCAGACAACCCCCCCACCCCCACCCCTTCGCGGTCCCCTTCGCTCTCCTCCACTTCCACCTCTGGTAGGGAACCCACACCACTGCACAGGCCTCCGTCACACACGGCTCAAGAATGGATCCATTATTCACACAGGCTGTTAAGGGACTCCCACACCAGGGTGGGACATACAGACAGCAGGGTTACACAATATGGAGAGAAAAAAATACATATACTGACAATTTTATTTTCTATAATCTACATATTGCAATGTAAAGAATACAGGACTTTTGACTCAAAGGGCTCCATTTATAATGAATGACTTATACTAGAGCTTCAGTGTTACAGACAATTCACAATTTTAAACTAGATGTTTTCTGTCTACATGAACTGAAGGAAGGAAGGAAGGAAGGAAGGAAGGAAGGAAGGAAAGACATACAGGATGAACTCAAGACAAACTGTTCAAAAACTGTATTAAATTTATATCAACGTACAACGATCAATTAAAAAAAAACACACGGAAGGGTGTCAATACATACAAATACTGCATTATTACATTCACAGTTAATATATTACAACAAACACTGCACATAATGATTTTTTTGTTGAGCAGGATTATTCTCTAGAGGAACAACTCAGTGTTGCAACTGTTAAAAACAAACAAAATGACAAAAACTAGAACTGAAAAAACATTTTCATTAACTGAAATAAATAAGAACTATAATTAAAAGAAAAAATGATAACTAACTGAAACTGTATTGTGTGCTTATAAAACTAACTAAAACATGTACAAAATTATGAATAAAATTTCCTTTGTTTTTGTCTTTGTCAATGTCAGATTGATATGAAATCGATTTTTTTCGCTCGAGCAATTTTAGCTGGCGGCACCATACGGCACTTCATGGTCCGTCACTTCTCGTCACTTATCGTTTAGAGTCGGCTTCTCGTCCCCACTCTACCTGGAAACATGGAGACTAAAGTTGGGAGAAAGCAGCAGAGTCCTGTATGGGAATACGATGCAAGGAAGATAAAAGATATGGAAAAAGCTAAACTAATACTAAAACAAAACTAAGCATTTAGAAAAAAACAAAAACTAATAAAAATTAGCAAACTGCTCTAAAAATTAATTAAAACTAACTGATTAGTTTTGACTTTTTTTTCTCTAAATAAAACTAAACTATAATGAAAAATCCAAAATTATTATAACTTGGTTGCAATACAGCAACCTTTTTCACACTATTCAAAAAAAAAAAAACCTCATTGATTTCATTTGACATATTCCTCAACCTATGATTATGCTGTAGGAAGGGAGTCTGATCATATAAAATGCAGTTCATTTTGACGTATTTTGCCCATATTCCTCATTCACTCTGATTGTCAGGTATTGGTAGATGATTACTGTGATGATGACTGTGACTGTTGGTTCAATGTGTATGCAGAGTCTATCCAAGAGCCCTTAAACTGGGATAAGTTATGTTCTATCAAGAGTTTTCTCATACAGCATCTGGAAAAGGAGAACCATATGAATTTTCCTTTTGTAAACAACAGTACCCTTAATCTTAACTCTGTTTTGTGTTACTTTTACTGAAAAAAATAATAATAATAAGGATGATTACATCAGTGTCACTGCTGGGTTTTTTTTTTATTTCAATACCCAATTTGGTTCCATTTTTAATTCAGTCCAATCCTGTACTGATTTGGTTAATGCTATGTAGGCCCACCTACAGCTGGTAAATTATCAAAAGCCTTGTTTTTACTCTGATCCCAAAGAGTTACAACAGTCTCATGGATAGCAAGACCATCGGGTTTAGAGCTTTACTCATCTAAAAAGATGGATCTCTGGATTGCATTCATCCATACTGGATCATTCATATTAAGACTGATTAGAATCCGAAAATCTGTTTTTTAAGCCCATCCCCATCGATGACAAAGCTGTAGCGATACTCTGTGCAGCCCTAGTACTTAGAATTGCTCGAGCAGGCAAAATTCATAATGAGTGCAATATTTTTAACAAAGGAAAAAGGGGTGGCTCAGCATCATTTCATCATTAGACAACTACCATTTCATATACAGTTAATATCTATAGTGCGACTCGGCTAATGAAAAGTAATGAGACCGGGGTCTTGCAGAACAGAGTTGCCAGTGTGCATGCTCAGCACTGAAATGAGGTGTAAAATATCAAGGGCCATGTGACTGCAGGAACACACACAGACACGTAAAACATAGTCGACTCAGCCTCACACACACACACACACACACACACACACACATCATATGAAGTTCACAGAAACACCTGACAGCACAATACACACAACATGACATGGACACAAGTGGAAGTGCTCTCTCTTTCTCTCTGTCTATCAAGTACACATACACTGAGGCCAGATTGTATACGAGTTTGCTCACGGACCATGATAAGAAAATGTGGTAAATGCGTAATCTGATATGCATGACTTGAGGTTTCTCTCTGCCTTTCTTTTCCTCTTGGAAATCGCAGGTTGCATCCATAATTTACACCAGCCTCCGTCTGTTTCTCTCTTTTCCACTCTGCCCCCCCCCCTTTTTTTTTCTTCCTCTTCTCTCCATCTCCCCTTCTTTCTCTCCCTCTCTTTCTCTCTCTCCTGGCAATCTGGCTTTTGCAGCCTTGCTCATTAGCATATTGCAGAATGTGCAGATGCCACCAAAAATTATTCACCTTCCAGCGCTTTGATGCCGTTTCGCATGTATACAAACTACACTGTCGACATTTTGCACAAGCTCCAAAACAAAAGCTGAGGACAAGGACTCTTTTTAACTCAAATCTGTTGTGAGACGGCCTTTAGTCGGATGTTTCTTTGCATCCTTGTTCGCCCTGATTACATTTTCCATCATGTCAGTCAAAGGTTGTTGAAATACTCTGATGACGATTGATGGGGTGTTTTTTTCCTGCCAAGGCATAAATGAACACTTAATATTCATGCTGTTCAAGGGATAACTGAATACATAATACTCATGCTGCTGAAAGGATAATTGAACACATAGTATCAGGCATCAAATGGAGCCCTTTCTTCCAGGTTTTGCAGAGGAAGACAAATGAGTGGAGGATGGGGATTAGCAGTTGTCCTCCTGTTGGAGATGGATATTGCTATTGATAGAAGCAGATCAATAGTCATACATGGTAACTCACCATTGGTTCGACTGTGCTAACGCTGCTGTTCAGGTTTCGCGCCCTGGGGATAACTTGAAGTGAAGCAGAGAAGGGTATCACCGCTGAAGCGTACATGCGAGTATGTAGTTTTGTAAACATCCCTCAAACTGGGCCTTTTTTCCAAGATTGACCACATCAGAGGAGTAACAGCGATACTACAGCGAAGCACACACAATGACTTGGCATCACAACTTGTTTGGGCTGTTGTTTGTGACTGGATGCAGTTGTTACCTGACAAGCACCAGCTGTCTGCCATGCAAAGAGGAAATGCCGCTGCCCGCAAAATCACAATACTGATTGTGTAAATCGTCACGCAACCCATGTGCTTTCCATTTAAGACATGGCAGAAACGAATTCTGACGACGATTAATTCAGTATGTTCTGATGTGTCTGTAGTCCAATAGCCTTCATTGGACAATGGGACACAGCCTTGTATCGATTTCAGTATATCAGGAAAATATTTACACATGATTCGAGTTAGGGTTTTTGTGCTGTAAAACATGAGAAAGGTTCTGTATACTTGGTTTTCAATCCATTTTTTGGGGAAAGTTCACTCAGCTTTCTCTACATAAACATGTAGGTATTTGTACAACATGACCTTTACATTGAGGGCCTTGGCATGACAGTTGTAAAATGCTTATAAAATGATTAAAGTCTTAAGTATTTTACAATTTCTATAATAACATTACTACTGAGTTAAAACAATTTACCCATTATGTGATTATTAAACCTGCCTTAAGTGTTTTTTTGTTGCTGTATAAAGATAAATATAACTTTTATTGTGCATTTACTAGCGCAACCGTGAACTCAAAGGCAAAGCGTGTATTTTCTAGTAGATCTGCTACTTCTGTTACTACCTTAAACGATAAAAGCTCTAAAAACATACAATGCATGACTGAACTTAGTCACTCCTAGCAATTCACTCAGAGGAGACTCCTTACAATAGCTTAAATATAGTTTCATTCATGTTATGCTCAGGGACAGTGATATTCTCAGCATGGCATTTTATTTAAGTCAAATAGCCAAAAGTAATATTATGTGTTAACATTATCTTAACTACAGATGACCAGGTGAAATGTAGTATTAGTAAATAACAGCCCTCTCTGAGTCAAGAAAATATAACAGTTTCATAGATATTTTCATCTCTAACTGCTACTTACTGTGGGGTTTTAAAAGTTAACTAAGCTTTTCACGGCTTCCAGATTCAGTGTTTTATTGAGGTTAATGGAAATTGTTTATTAAATGAAGTACATTTGTTGGGATAAACTGAGATGGGACTCCGATGCCAACCAAATAGCACAAGCTGCTGTGTTTGTATTTGGTTTTTAGCATCACTAAAAAAAAAATAAATAAAAAATTCCCGATAAAAACTCCCCTTTCAGTGCATTGTATCAAAGTGGCCTGAGAGGACATGTCACTTCAGCATCTACTCCTCACCTGTTTTTTCAATCTGGCAAAAATCTACCCTGCAATACCCTAATTATGTGTGTGTATCACAATCACAGGGTTAAATATGTGATTGACAACTGTGATTACCAATCACTGATCAGATACAGCTGCTCTTCTCCATGTCCCCACACAGACGCTTTGAAAAGTGGCTTAATTTTTGCATTACGGCATAAAACGATATCAGGTTGTCTATAAGTCTTTCGATTTGGACTGAGAGGAGAGAGCTGCAGAAGGGAGTGTGTGCATGAGTGGAAGTAAGTGTGCATTTTCAGTTTCTGTGTGCTTTCTCCCCCCTTTCTATTGTCACAATTAAAGGCAAAAATGTCTAAAAAATATATTTAAAAAAACACTTGATGTGCTTTACACAGCATCCCCAACTGCACAGAGCAATAAAAGTGTTCAAGGTTGATAAAATATATATAAGAAATACAACATATTAGCGAGTGAGTTTTTGTACTTTGTCACTGAAACACTGTGCTTTTATTGGTTAAGATTTAACCAAGAAATAACAGATATATTAAGCATCTTTTTAAAGACTTATGAGGTGTTACTAGCTATTAACTAAAGCTTTTGTACAAGGCCCTGAATATAAACTGTTTCCAAATCCAAATTACATGGTACAACACAACAGGAGAAAAAACAAACTTCAGCCTCAGCATCTTATCTGCTTTCCATCCAACAGCGTTCAAATGCTAAGAAAAAAAGCACTGAATCTCCTGTCTCTGATGCTCAAATGATTGTATGAAGACATACAAAAAGTGATAAATCAGAATCCTTACCAGGGGATGAGGACGTTCCTGTGTTTCCTATTAGGCAAAATCTGCTTCTTAATCCTCATCAATCACAGTGGCGTTCTAAAATGAAACAAAACAAAACACAACACACATCAGGGACCGTGACAAGACACAATCTGCTTTTTAGTGATAGGAAAACAAGACTTAGGTGGCATCATTTATCAAGATGTAATAAAGCGCTCTGACAGATTGGAAGCACATAACAAGAGCCGACAGAGCTGGAGGAGAGTGTACATCTAATCCCCGCCAAATATGAAACATAAAATACTTAAATGACAAATACAAGTTGATTCCTTGTCTTCATTTGGAGTGTTTTGCAAGTTGGTGAAGCAGCTGTCTTTGAACTCTCCGGGCTCTAATCATGGAGGAATATTTCTTCTATGCTTCTGGCTTTTTTTTTTCTAACTGCGATGTGCAGATCTCCTAATGGGGCGACCATTCACTGACTGTTAATGCACTAGCCTACTTTACAGGACTGTATCTTTTACTCGCTATTAATTGTTTCCTATTTCAGTGTTTGAAATTCCCATATCTTTTCATTAATATTCTCCTAGACAGCTTCCCAAAAATGTCTGGCTTACATTTTTCCACATGTGTACATGTACAGTAGGTGGAAAGAAAGGACTGGAGCTATCTTCACAGGCTACAGATTGCCCTACATTTAATTACTGTTAACACTAGCACTAGCAAGCTAAATACGCCTCCATGATTTATTCATTTTCCCCCATATTTGAGTCAAATTAAATTAGTCATATGGGTTTAATTAACTAAATATGATCTGATATTATAATTTCACACTTGGATATGGGATACAAAAAAAAGGGTGCTTGAGCACAAAGAAGCCACGGTAAACCAGCGCTCATTAAAGGCTCTTATGTGTAGTCATGATGGCATTACCAACAGCAGCATTATAGTTGAATGATTGCTTCTAATCAAGGTTTACATACTGGGAGGTTACCTTAATTCCTGAGGAGCTGGGATCGCTCTGCTCACACCATTATTCCCCGTTCCTGTTAGTCATTGAACCATAGCTAATGTAAGCAACTCCCCTCATATTTTCGGGGATGAGTGCATCGCTCATTTTATTACTGTAGGTTGTGGGACTGCAATTATGGAAAATAACAGTTGATACGCCACTTTAAAGGGTCAGTTCACCAAAAAAAAAAAAAAAACCCTGAAACAAACAACATGATTTCTTACTTTTTCAAGCAGAAAGTTAAAACTTTATTGACCCTGGTTATATCTGCCTCTAAGGCCTACAACTTTATAAAGACTCAAAAGATATTTAACACATCAAATAAAACTGATAAAAGTGCCAACTCTCAACATTAGAAGCAACGTTTCTGCCTGAAAAATTATCATTTAGTGATTATTAAAGAAGTTGAAGATCAGTTTTAATCAACAGACTAGTTCTGACAGTTTATTGACACTGTTTCAGGAAAAACAGGTAGCTTCTGATTTACTTCAGTGTCATTAATGTCATTTTTAAGTCTTTAAAGGAAAGAAGTTATTTGTGCTTTAATCAGAGAGTTGACAGGGTGCAAATGACAAGAAGTGATGGGAGACAGGTATGCAGCGAAGGGTCCCAGTCAGAATTAAACAAGGGATTGTGGGTGATTAATAATGTAATCTGCATGATAATGTCCTATCATCTCTATGTTTCAAATTATGTTATATTTATGTAACTTCTGAAATGACTTTTGTTAGCTGGGTAGAAAAGCCTGTCATAATGATCACATTTTAGTAATATTTGTGATTAATGAAGCCTTTTTTTTGGGTGGGGGGGCACTATAAAGAAAATAATATATTTACTGACTTTTAGGGTTTGTGATCATAAATCTTCAAAATGTAGTTGGTTGAATATTATAAACACTTGAGATAAGGAGAATAGTTGAAGGCACTAATGCCATTAAATCATAGCAGAGCAAGAAGATGCCATAATGTGACAGCATTAAAACCATCTAACCTCAGAAGGGTGTAAGGAGCATATTTCTGCTATTTTCACACCGGTGAATGGAAATTGATTTAACTATTATGTAAAATGTTTGTGGTCAGCTCAAATAACTTAAGTACAGTGATTATGTGATGATCATGACCGGCCTCATCAGTGGGAAAAATGGGTTAAAATAGCAAGTTCATACAGTGTATTGCACTGTAGTAAAAGGTGTATTCTATGGTGTATTCATTCATCCATCTGTCAGTTCATAGTGTGTATAAAATCAGTTTTCTCAGTTATATTTTGCTGAACTGATTAGAAACTTGGTAGGTGGGTGGTTATAACTGACATGCTGATGCAAGGATTGTTGGTGTGTCATTGAACTTTCATTTTTGTTATAAAAACATTTGTGAACTCCTGAATGATGGAGGGTCCCGTCCACCAAAATACTTCCAATGCAACCCACAGTGGATTTCTCTGTTCAGTTGGTCATGGTAATGTCTGTCTGAACATGTTCCATTGTGTAGTTACTTGCAAAGCACAATGTCTGATGCTGGGGTTATTTCCCATTCATACAAAGGCTCCATCATGGTGCTACATGCACTGCAGTGACTGATATAAAAACCAAGTGGTAATTTACTGATTTCCGGTAATGAAACATGAGGCCAGTGTGGCATGTCTTCTCACTCTCGCTGAGAGGAAATATGGCTGCCGAGTGCTGCACCGGCTTGCAAAACACACTGTCACAGCGCTTCACGACACAGGCAGAATTATCAGAGAAAAAACAAATGGAGGCATTGATTCACTAGTTGTTTATTTACAGCCCTCTCCGGAGAAGAAATAAATTCCCCTGTTGAGGCTTTGTTTCCCCATCACACGACACAACGGGATGCACGAGAAGAGGGGTGAGCAGGCCACACACACAGAGGCAAATAGAAACACACATCCAAATGCAGGCACTCGCACACACACAAGCCGTACATCTGGATTAATCTCCAATGGGCGTCATCACAGATGCCATTAAACGTAGCAGAAGGCGAGAATCATGCAGGAAAGACGCTGCCATCTGAATAATTTATTCAGAGGCTCATCTTGTCTCACACCAGGGGGATTTCTACTTTCAATTTACACTGTTTTCCTCCCCATATTCAAATCAGGGAGCAGATTTGTTGTGATTGGCGCGTGGAAGGTCAACATTAGCAAGCTAGCACCAACGCCATCTTCAACAGGAGCTGAGGTGCTGGTCTATTAGTGCACCAGGTTAGTGTGTGCGTGCGGCGGTCTTTGTTTACCTCACTGTGTGCTGGGTGACACTGGAGAATAGGCCTATGGAGCGCGGAGACAGCAGTGTGTGTCTGAGCTTATTAGGCTGCTTTCCAAGGACACAGGAGGCTCTAGACATTACACTGGCTGGGGAAAAACACCATTGCTAATCATAGCAGGAAGATGTTAGGGCTGCAGACAGAAGACGAAGGGGTGGGGGGCGGGGTGGTAAAAAGGACAAGAGAAGGAAAGGAGTAAAGAACGAGTCGGGGAAGGCAGAGAAATTGAGCAGCGGTGAGGGAGGAAGGAAGGAAGGCACGAGAAAAAAATTACAGAAAGGAGGGAGGATGAAGTCATGGCTCTCATGCATGTCCTCACTGTGTGTGTCACACTGGGACTGAGAAGAGGAGGGAGAGTGGTTCAGTAAGGCACAGGTCATCTGTGACAGGACGAGTTGCCATTAGCCAAAGGCACAGGGAGCAGCTGACAGGCAGGAGGAAAAATTCTCAGAGTGACAAATTGTATTTGCAAGTCCTCGGTTTGAAATTTCTAGCATTCTGAGCAGCACAAAGGACCTTTTTTGTTGTGTAGTGCTGTTGTTGTGTGATTCCTTGGGGAGCAGATCAGTCTGTTTCACTTTACGCTCAGTGTAGGCGGCATACATACAACAGAGACAGAGAACATATTTGAGATGTGATCGCTGTTTGTGTTTGTATAAAGACACATGGTCTGTTTGAGAAGAGCGTCTCATTCTCTGAAATGTAAACCAAACTCTCAAACAACGGGTTACGAGGTTGCTCCGGGGGAAACTGTGCTTACCAAGCGAGATGCCCTTGTCATTTACAGTAGTAAATTGGTATGTGCTAGCTAGCTCTGATGACAGGACTTGGCTGTTTCTGCCGTTACAGGCATGAATGGCCCCGTAGTAGCCAGGCACAGTGCAGCGGTTCAACAAGGCCTCTTTAACCAGCTGAATGACAGGCAAGCAGACGGGCGGTGGGCCAAGCACAGACTTTCAGCTCCGGCTGCTGTAAGGATGCCAATTCAACCAGACCAGAGAGGCCACATGATGAGGGCAGAGAACGAGTGGGAGAAGCAAGTCTAAATCTGACTGCCTCCCCTGTTAGGTCCTCCATTACTGTCTACTCTTCCATGTGTGCCATGTCAGCATGTCTAGATTTTCTGGCATTTTCCTTGACAACTCCTTACACTTTTGTTTAGGGCTACGAAAAAACAATACTGTGATTATTTTTGACATGCTTTGTGATATGTCTTATTTCTGCATTTTATTTTTGCTGAAAAAAAGGAAAAATAAAGGTGTGATTTTTGCTGGTGTCTGTACCAACCAAGTTTGTTCCTTTATGTCTGGGGAATATAATTTGTCAGGCATTTTCCACCAAATTAGTTCTGGTTCTTGAATTGCTCCATGCAGGATTCTGGGAACCTCCGTGCCATCTAGATAACCAGCCCTTGTTTCCACCAGCTTTGAGCATAACCACTGACATCAGGGATGCCTCTTCAATGAAGGCCGTTGAATATTACAAAGCATTTAATTGTTTTCATGAAATACCTCCCAAATTCTTTTTGTTGATAATCCTTTATTTTTGTGCCTTCTTCAATTCTTCATCCATTTCTGTAAATACAACTCAAGCTTCCATGTGTTAGTTCATATCTTTTCCAAAATTTTGCTGTAGTGGTTTCCCCATTCTCTTGTTTTCTTCTTCACCGTTTCTTTCTGGCTACTAGAAGTCATCATGCAGTGGATTTTTATGGTTAGAATTAACTGTCTTGGGCTTTACTAAGAACTGGATGACTTCTGAACTCCACACCAAATTAAACATAATAAATGAATAAATCTGGAACTGAAAATTAAACTTATCTATATTGCTCAATAAGTGATTACAGTGGAAAAGGCAATTATTCGCCACTCATGGAAACAAGTTCTGACCATTCAATACTATGTAAAATACCACACTGATGCCTATTAATTGCTCTAAAACAAACTCTTTTCTCCTTTTCTTGGTTGCAGCTGGGCATCAACTTTTCAGTTTCTAAATTGGTTAATTTTTGGTTGAATTTATTAGAACAATTCAAAATAAGCTTGTCATATTGTGAAACATTTTACAAGAAAAACTAATTTGGCTGCATCATGATTTTAAAAAGATTCCCGTTAACTGTTCAGTCCTGCTTCCGTTGTCCTTTTATTACTGTGGGAGTCTTTGGATGCAGCTTGCTGCCTTGTTAAACTTTAAATGGCAGAGTCCAGCGCCCCGAGCGTTACATCAGGAGCTCTTCGCAGCCTCTCCTTGCAAAGTGAAGGGAAACTCAGCACCAGAATGACACAGCATGGAGGAATGCACCAGCGGATGTGGTTCTCTTCCCTCTCTCTGTGTCTCTGTTTCTCTTTCCCTCAGTCCCCCCCCCACCCCCATTGTGGGCAGGTCCGTACGCACCCGGTAATTATCAAGGTTATTTTCTTCAGAGCGCCAAATCCCTGTTTATGGGCATGAGCGTGTGTCACAGGGCCCTGGCCGTCAACCCACAGGACGCATGACTCTATAGACATCCCCACAGAAAATCTCAGCTTCAGTGATACTGCGGTTGCCAAGTCCTGCTGCTGTTGCTGCTCTACCTCCACTTCCAGTCACGAAAAAAAAAAAAAATTGCAATATTTTTTCAGTAGCTGTGTCACGACCTCAAATGAGACAGCAGAAATGATGTTTCGTGTGAGCTTCGACCTCAGGTCTTTCTGAAACCTTCAAAAACAAAAAAAAAAAAAAAGAGGTATTTCTAGAAACCACCAACTAAAGGGATCAGAGAGCAAAGGGAATACTCACACACAGAGTAAGACAAACATCTTTGAATTAAAGCAGTGTAATTTACCACAGATATGAGCCACAGACCCCATAGTTCATATTCCTGTGAACTGTAAACAGCGAGCTGATTTCCTACTATTATTGGTCCATTTCAGTCCTTTCCCAAAGCCAAACACTCAGTAGAATGGTGACCTGGGATACAGCGCACATTTCCTTTGGTGAGGGCAACAGAGGAAGTAGGACTGTGAAAGGCCAATGGTTAACAAGCCTTGTTAAAAAACACTAACCCATCCAACAAGCTAGGTATTATATCAGTTAATTAGAGGCAAACAGAGGCTAACTGTCATCTGAATGGGACACAAAGTAGGCTTGTTCTCGTGCTACAGTAGGCTTGTCAGCAAACAAGGGCCTGGAGCAACCTGAATTGCAAGCTCTAAAGTAAATTTGCATGTAACAAACTGTTAGCCGGGGTCAGCAGTGCACACAAACACGCATGCACACACTGAAATCGGCTGCTCCCTTTACAAAAGCTGCTTCCTCTCCGTTTCATCACACGGGCCAGGCTTTGTTAGCGTGCGGAAATGCCTCTAGAGGGAATGAAAATACTGGCAAGTCCCTGCAGCTCATTCTGGAGAGAGACGTAGAGGAGGAGACAGGTCCTGCAGCTGATCACACACAAACACACACGCAACCACACATATGTTATGCCAAGTACCAATGTAGGTTGAGGGCTCCAGTTACGTACAGAGATAACCGTGTTAACCTAAAGAACATAAACACCGGTGTGTGGTTACAGAACTGTCAAGACAGTGGAGGAGCCGGAGGAAGCTAACACTGACGGTACAGCATCTAAAGCTGGACTGATGTTGTCATGACCACAACAAAATTACAGGCGACGTCACAATGAGGGCTCAAACCACTGCAAAAATCGGGGGGTTTCCAGCCTGGGAATTACATTTAGAGAATTAAGCAACTCTACTTCCTAGGTTCATTAAATCACACCAGTATTGTCATTTGGCAGAGGGATGATATAAAGCATTCCCAAAAAGGTCACGCAAAGTTGAGACACCCGAGGAACTTTAAATCAAATGTGATGCATTTGCAGGGACATCGCTACTGTTTAAAAGTAATTGTAGATCATTTCTTTCTTGTTAGCATTCAGATCTGACAGGGATACACACAAAAAGAGGAGGGAATTATCTCTGCAAATAATCATGATGCAGCACAGATAATTACAGTTAACTTTTTGTCTTCATTGAATTTTATGCGACATGTATACTAGAACACATTCAGTTCTCCTAATGCAGAGGAGAAACTATTTACACTCATCATATCCTGGAAAACAAATTTAAAAACACATCTCTATCAGTATTCAAAGCCTTAAAAGTGATGCAAGCTCCATTAAAATCTGAAATTGTGGAAAATAATATATAAATACTGGCTAAATGTGATATTTGTGTTAGTTTTGCATTGGTGTTTTTTTTTGTGACTACATGCAAAACACTATGGGTTAGCTAAAATAATTGCCATAAGGTAAAATGCAATATTTACAACAGGCCCCATGTATCTATACAGGGTGCACACTGTGAAATTTTCTACACTTTCACACCTATCTATAGATTAAAAGTGCTACTCCACTTACATCTGAACAACACATGGGCTGTATAAATGAAGTGAATTTAATAAACCAGGGGTTCATAGATGAATGCATTATGTTCATTGCCATCTTACTTTTTTAGAGTCAGAAGTAACCATTTTTGCATGAAAGGGTCAACTTAAAGAACAGCGAGGGGTGAAACTCCCCATGTTGGGAAAAAAAAACAGCTATACTACTAATTAGGAAACTTTGTTAATACAATGCTACATTATTTCATTTTTCTTGCTAAATGTTACCGCTTAGACTTGTGCTTGGTAACGCTGATGTCAACTTCACAAAAATAACACACTGATTATCAGGACATCTGACAGACCATACATGCAAAACAGAAGAAATACTAACACTAGCTGACAGTTAAATGAACAGGTATTGGAATAAGTATGAACAAACTCCATGAACCATTTGCAGGACATAGTACTTTGATTGTCTTGTTAGTGTAACATAACCACAACTACAGTAAAGCCGCCTGACAGGAAATACTTTTTATTCAATGAATGGAAGCTCATAACTTAGCAGGTAAATGAGCAGTCAATCAAAGCCCACAGAGCAGATACCAAAACCTTCTTAGACTGAAAATCTAACAGAGGAATGAGTTACAGAATGAGTATGACACTTAGAATATCCATATAAAGAAAAGAAACTTCAGTTTTTTCTTGACGTTCAGGCTGTAGTTGTTGCCTCTTTGGACAACAAAAGGAAACACATGCAAACGGGACCTAAAATCCCCCAGTTGGCCGTTGGATCCAAACCACTGACCAGCTCTGCTAAACCACCGAACCACTGTGCAGCCCACTATCTCACCAATAGTCTTAATTTTTTTTTTTCCCCAAGTTCCATTACCTCACTCTGTGGTCATCTCATTTGGTGAAAAACACGTGTTTGTAATCAGACGACAGCCTCCCGACAGATGATTGCAATCAGACAGTCAATGGCCAGTACTTAAGGCAAAAACACCGCATATTAGTAAGAAACAGGAACCAGTGATTTAAAGGAATACATCATATTTTCTGGAGGCTGCGTCCACTGTTGAATTAATATGAGTGCATGTTTCAAGCTTTTTTCCTCTTTGGTTAATGGCATGCCATGCAAACTTCCAAACAATAACCTGAATATTCACTACACACCTGCCAGGTTGATATTTAGAACTATTTTGGGCAAACAACCACTGCACAGTATTTTTCAGCTGCACAGTCTCCTGATGCCACCCACACTCACATCCAGTTGACCTAGGAAATTTGAAACAGTATGCTATTTTGGTTTAATATTTCATGTAAATTTCACCTCCTACACAAAACTGACAGACTCAGCCGCCTACCATCATATTGTTACAGGGGATACAAGTTTTCTGAAATAACATAGCTGTCCAGACACTCAACCTGGCACTGACTGTCTCTTACATGTCAGTACACGATGCTGAAAAATGTGTAGATCGATTAATATAAAATACAACTGTTTTGGGCCATTTTAATCATTTTCACGATGCAAACACAACCTGGTGTCATCTAGAGCTGAACAATTCATCAAAATGTTATCTTAATATGGCCAAGTGGAATATCCAAATTGCAGGAGTTGCAATTTTTGATATGGCTAAAACGTGCCCCAGTAGCATTATAAATGAAGCAGTGATGCTACAGAGATGCCCCAGCCTACAAATAACAATCTTTAGACATACTGTTGGGAAAACTGCTGATTTGTTACAAACTAAGGCCAAAAAAATAAATAAATAAATAAAATAAAAAAATCTGTGACAATGAAAAGCAAAAATTACCTGTGCTACTAAAATTGTGGCTCATAGCGATTTCAATATCTGTTTGCATGTCTTCAGTGCCAAAGCCTTAAATGCTGGGTTCTGGTGATTTATAAAACAAAGATATTACCTTGGGCTGTAGAAAAATCCTAACCCCAACTCTCTTTCCTGATAACTTATACATGAAAAAGTAACCACTTTAATTATAAAAACTACTATGATTACTTGATAATGAAAACGATCTTCTGTTGCAGCCGTTCTCCCAGTGCATCACACCTCCACTGAAAACAGCTTCGCACACAGTCCTGCGGGACCAATGAAATACAAGCTGCGAACTGGTTCTTTCAACAACAAAATATCATTTGGACATGGTATTTCATGTTTGATTTTTCAGTTGCACTTGCCAGGTCATGCCTTGTGTACCACTGCAGGTTGAAACCACAAGCAGCTCTGCTCCGTAATAGATTATTAGCAAAACCTCTTTGATGTTCACCTTCATTTAGACCTTCAAATAACTGGCTTTGAAAGGTTGGACTGGCTCCATTCAGCTGTCACAAAGGTGTTTTTGGGGAAAACTAGTGTTTTCACTCTACATTGTACAGTTTGCTACATCTATAGACATGCAGTAAACATACAGAACTATTTCAAACATTATGAACTGGTGGACATATGATTTAGTGTTATGTTTATCAGTCCCTCCAGGCTGTTGTGATGTTGAAGTCATAAATGTTAACACAAATGTAACTGATCCCATACCTTGCAATTTCATCTAGTCTGTCAACCTTTCCATAACTTTGACCAATCATTGTAGTTTCACCATTCATTGCAGTCCTTTGTGCAAAACATCAAGCCACAAACTCACTTTGTCATTTCTAGTTATGAAGATATGAAGATGTAGATGTTTACTATTCCTCTAGTATATTTATTTTGTCATATCGTTGTCCTCATGGCATAACTGCCCAAGTCATATTTTTAGCCAAGTTGTGATATCTGTGTTACTTTACTCTCCAGTCACTGCTGGTTAATTTTATGCAGATATCACAATTTGGCGAAAAATATTACTTATGCAATTATGCCATGAGGTTAACAATATGTACTGAAAAGTTTGCAAGGTATGCTATTGTTATTGAAATCTATCAATGCCCGGTGCAAATCTTAGTGTTGTGCTTCCTGTTTTTGTCTTTTTACTTAAATTTTAGTTTCACAGTTCTACATAAAGCATATTTGCATGTGGCACAATTACTAAAAACACTGAATGGAAAAAGTTGCCACTGATTTAAAAGAAAAAAAAAATTCTAAATAATTCTCTGCAATTTCCACTTAGTGCTTATTTTTCACTGCAAGAAAACACCTTAAACAGTCACAATATGCATTGCAATTTCTCAGAAAAGCTGCCTGAGAAATCTAGCAGATGATTTATAATGTCAACACTTAACAGGTGAAATGTGCCACATGCTGATTTCATCTGAAAAGGTGCTTCTGTAACAGCAGATACATGTGTGGACTGTCTGTGGGGCACCGCAACTCAACTGCAATACTGTCTTCCTGAGAAGATATCAGGGGAAAAACAGATTCAAGATGTACTGACAGAGTGGAGGAGCTTTCAAGACAGCTGCTCGAGTTTCTTTCTCTGTCACTCTCACTCACACACACACACACACACACACACACAAAACACACACTCTACTCCCTCTCCTTTTTAGCCAGTGACAGCAGGCACCCAGCGATGACATGAGGAGTGTCTCTGGCAGCCAGTAAGGCAGCACTAAACAGACAGAAATATCTGCTCTGACAGACGGACAGACCGTCACCCACTACGACATGCATGCAGCTGTCACTAAGCTTAGCGCTCCTCTTCCCAACCCTACGGTCTGATTTTTTTTTTTTCTTTTCCAACTCTGTCTCTCCGCACTCCAAATAGTGTCTTATTTTTCCTCCTCCTTGCTGCTATCATATACCATTTTGAAAAGCCACTCCTACATTTAAGGGATTGTGCTCGGCTGTGTTTGGCTCGTGGCCAGAGGAGGAGGTGGAGGGAGGAGGACGAGGAGGAGGGGTTGGCTTTCATGAGGCCAACTGTTGAACACACTGCCATCCTGCACTTGACCAGAGCTGGCCTGCATAGGTCCAGCTCTTTGGTCCTTTCATTTGCTTGTTTCTTTTGTTCTTACTTTTTCCTGCTTCCCCACACACACAAAAAATTTGCTCTCTCTCTCTCTCTTTTTTTTTTTCTCTCTCCTTCTCAGCAACAGCCGTTCTCAATTAGGAGGGTCAGGGAATGGAGCAGAGAATAATTCTGGTATCTGGAGCTGGAAGGACCCAAAGATCAGCAGCAACAAGAAACCACTGCTGCAATGTGCCGTGCCAAAACCTGGGCTGTGCCTACATGTGTGTGTTTGCATGGGCGTGTGTGCATAAATCGGCTCTGTGTCAACAAGTTGTCAGTGACCTCTGACCCTCATATTTAAACAGACATGAATATGACAGAACTGCTAATGTTGAGATTGGCACAGAGCTGTCCTTTGACTCTGCTCTGTGGTTCAATTTCAGGATTCTTGTGGCTTAAAACAATGGAAAAATCACACATATGCACGCACAAGTAGTCACGCCCATGCACATGCACCAAATCTTCGCCCCACGTAGAGAGCTACTTTAATTGCTTTGTTTCAGTGGTCCCCTCTGAATCGGAGAGAAGCTGGGGGCTGCAGTTTACAAGACACATCTGCAGGTGTTGTATTTCAAACTGAGAAACTCAAGCTGTGAGAAAAAACACATTTACTAATACAAGTGCAGAGACAGAGGAATATACAAACTGATTCCTCTCTGCACGCACACACACACACACACACACACACACACTGCAGGTGCAGCGCTGCTCCTCAGCGGCATCAAGCCTGAAAATGCTGGCACATCTGAGCGAGGTGAAATGGAAAATCTCTTAACATCTGTGTCTCTTTATAGAAAAATACTGACTTTAATGTGATGCAACAGCACAATATATGACAAGACAAAGCCGAGCCGCAGTATATGGAGCACAGACCTGTCAAATCAAGAGAAAACGTGCTTATCAATGGAGCTCAAGCGATGCGACTGTCGTTTCCCCATATAAATTACACACCAAAGTCTTGACAGAGCCATAAATAGCCTATAACTGATGTAGCGTAGGATCACGTATCATCAGGAAACCTCTTGATGGACGCTGCACTTTGGAGAAAACTACTTCACTGTGTTGCCACACAGCCGGCAGTAAAGAACATCGGCCCAGTTGACTGTGTGGAAAATAGCTCATTCAGAACAATTTTCACCCTTTTAATTCGAAACCTCTCAGAGCAGTGTCTCAATGAGAATCAAATCTGTTTGTTATAGCAGAGAGTCGAGTAGTTTGGAGGATGGCGGGTAGCGAGTCTCCCAATTCACTGAGAGAAAGAGCAATCAGCTAAGCTTCAGATGGCATCTGACAGATTCAATCTCCTTTTCTTCTGAGCGTCTCTATTGTAATGTTCTCACACACTGGCAGGGACACCGCATTGCACGCATTTCTGATAATCTATGCAAATGGGCCCCAGATGGACAAGAATGTATCTAATTGAAAAACATATGTGTCGCACTTAAAAACAATAATTCTTACAGTATTTTTTCCTCCTCTCATCCTACTTCTGTCATCATTCATTGAGAGTTACGTGCGACTGTGACACTGGCATCTTGCCACACCATTTGTGAAATTAGTCAAATGAGAACATGTTTCCTTTGTTTATTGCTCTGAATGGCGACACAGAAACAAGGTTTGAGTATTCATGAACGCCATTTCTCACTCTCCCGCTCACACTACAACCACCACCCCCTCTCCTGTCTCTCTCGTGATTTTTTTTCCCATCTCTCTCTCTCTCTCTGTGTGAATTGTGCCACGGCATTGGAGGAACGTCCCAGGCATTATGAGTAGCCATTAATGAGTGTGTGGCGTGGCGTGTTGTGATGCGCGGCATATTACAGTCATTCATCAGAGCCAGGAGACACTTGACAGGCGGACAGCCAACAGGTTGTGTAATCATATAACACAGCCATGTCAGGCCTGCCACGGCTCCGTGTCCCATTCAGGCCTCTAATGTTGTTTTCCTCTGGGTAATTGACGACGCCAGAAAGAGAGACCCAGTGATGGATAACATCATGGGCCGACCGAGTGCATAAAGATGGCGGCCTACTGCGGTGATGTCATTTCAGATTAGATCAACATTTGGAGACGTTTTAAGGGGAAAATTTGCTTTATAACAAATGGGGTCTTATTTTAATTGTTTAGTCGATCATTTCTAAAAGGTTATGATAACACTGCTCTCATTACAAATAAAACTAGTCTAGTCCTCTAAAGATTATCTGCGCTGTGAGACATTTACAACGATAGTCTGGCCACAAATCTCACCTCTCATTTAGGCTCCAATTTTCTTACAAATAGGTTTGGCAAATCTGGGGGTTTGCTTGTCTGGCTGTCACTCTGCATAAAATCTAACTTCCTTTTAGCAAATGCAGACTTTCCCAGCACGCAATTAACTATAATGTCACTACTTCCATATTAGACGATAAACAGAACTACTGTACAAACATCAGGGTCGTGTATTGGCAACAATCACTAACCTTGGTTACGATTCAATGTGCTGCACTTTGATGCACTTTTTATAAAATAAAGTGAAAGAATACACAACCTGGGTAACAAAAGCTCAGTCACAAAGCTCAAGATAGATTACAAAATTAGTATAAAATGAACTGCCAGCCGCAAGTTTTTCCATATAGACTTCATTAAAATTCACATATGTGTTTTTTTTTTTGTTTTTGGTTTTTTTTGGTTTTTTTTTTACAATTGAGCTTAATATCACAATATTCTGCTATAAAAAGTTAAAACACCCTGTTCACAAAATTGATATCAAAGTTGTCACACTTGACACTTGAAAAATCAAGGATCCAAAGTGATACTAATCAGGATTCCATCCAAATGTAGAGCACATTGTGACAACATTTTCAGAAAATCTACAAGAAAAAATGTTGTTTTCATGACCTACTGTTAAAATGGTAAGAACTGGTTTATCAATGTCATGATTTTCAAATAATAACCTATGTAACCTGTGATAGATATACAGAAAAACATCATCATGGCATTAGCTTTTCCTTATGATCTGCTGATGAGACAAATCTGACGTCTCTTACTTATACATTCGTTCATTCATTCATTTTTTGAACCCGTTTTATTCTCACTTGGGTCACTGGAGCTTACCCCATCTACTTATGGGCAAAGGCGGGGTACACCCTGGATGAGTCTCCAGTCCATCACAGGGCTGACATATAGAGACAAACAATCACTCTCACATTCACACCTATGGGCAATTTAGATTAACCGATTACCCTATCAGGACATGTCTTTGGATGGTGGGAGGAGCCAGAGTACCTGGAGAGAAGACACGGGGAGAACATGCAAACTCCACACAGAAAAGTCCCACCCCCATCGACAGGTGTTGGACTCAAACCCAGGACCTTCTTGCTGTGAGGCACGAGTGCTATCCACTGCACCACCGTGTGACCCTCTTACTTATACAGTGTTATCTCAAACTCCTCAGACCCTTTATCTAATCTCTCTAATCTTGTTTCTGCAGCTCTTGACACATCTAATATGACATTTATGTTTGTTTGTTGGATTAATTCAGGGAACGCTGACTCTCCATCAGTCCATACACACCTGGATACCATCATTTATTCACTGTTTTCAGTGCAATGACACCAACTTCTACACTTCTCCCAAGTGGTATATATAGAATGTTCAGTTTTCAAGCTTTTTTTTTTTTAAGGTTTTTCTACATGCAGATTGAAAGCACACATAAAAGCAGTTAGATAAAGGGGCGCTTACAGTAATTATCACATCCTACTAGTGTAAAGGGGAAAGCCCTGTCTCTACATGAAGACAACCATTCTAAGGCGTCCATCTACCTTAAGCTATTAACCGTGTCAAAACACGGCAGAGACAAACAGTTACCCCGGTCATTACAATGCCAGGAATGCCATCTGATGCTGAGGAATGTGCTGCAAGTACTACAACTTTTCTGCACGGCACAACTCTGAGCTGCATCAGAGGAGCACAGGTGGCCCTGAGGCAGTGTTAGACATTGTTAAGGATAGCAAGTATCCTCACACAACCTGTTCTGCTCTGTCCCTAAGCTGGAAAAGAGAAGACAATGTTCTCTCTCATCCTCCCACTCTTACCACTTTATACCTCTGCTTGTTTTTGAGAGCTGCTTCTTGCGGTGCACAAACAGGCCAGCTTTCTGTGTTTGTGTGTGTGAAAAAGAAAAAAAGAAGCGGCTGTAAGACGATAACCACAATGAATATCAAGGATAAAAATACACATTCCTGTCTGCTAAGCTCCAGCACCCTGAGGTGAAACTCCTAAGAGAATGAGAGTGTTGATTACATTTTCTCTCTTAATCTATCTTCTTCTATGTCTCTCACAAACACACACAAAGTATATAACACAGAAGGTCTTGTTTGCTCTGCACTTAAATGCATCACATGAACACATTTTTCCTCAGACAAATGTTGCTCTTGAGAGGAAGAGAAGGAGGAGGCAGATAGTGCAAGACATGAAATGAGAGGGAAACACGTGGAAATAAAAAAAAAAAGGGGGGGGGCTGGGACTGTGATGCTAATTCCCCTGGTGTGAGCTAATCCCTTGAAGCTCCGACATCCTTCACTTTATCTAGGATTGCCATGTGGCACCGAGGCAGACAGACGGCCGACCCTTAAACTCACTCTGCCTCCTTCCTCGATTTCGACTCCATCACCTCACAACGACTGCAGTGTTCGGTGTCAACAGTGGCCACACTATGCGCCGCTAACATTAAAAATGCATCCAATTAAAGCGGCGCAGGAAAAATACTCCACTGTAAGCAGCGACAGTCTGTAACATGTTTGCAGCAATGATAGGCTTTCTAAACAAATGAAGCCAGAGGAGCTGCACATTACTCATCCTGGTCGGCTGTCTGGACAGACTCTGCCTCGGTTCCACAGTTGTTTGATCAACCGTTGGTGCTTTGTGAATGTCTGAGAAAGAACAGACATATTTAACCCATCCAGACCCAAACCTCCACCAGCATCCAAAAGCATCTACTGAACTAAAATGTTTGATATCTGTTGAACCATTAATCGCACCAATACATGGAAATAATTTAGGTAAAATTCAGTCGGTCATCTTTTCATGGTCATCAGATATGATCCATTTGGACATTCAGAGACTCCATAGTGAATGTGGAAATACTGTCATCTTCTAAAAATCTGATTCAACAGTAAAACCCATGGAGTTTGATCAATGACAGTGGTTGGGGATGTTTGTTTTTAAGTTCAGTTATTGATATATTTGCTGAAAATGTAACTTTTTCTTTGTTTTTTCTGTTATGATACAATAACCTTTGAATTAACTGAGTTTTCATGAACATCTACATTAAATATAGGAAAATACATAACTTAAAGTGAAAAATGCAAAATACAGAGGCTAATATTATAATAAATGATCATAAATCACTTAACAAAGGTTAACTAGAGAGAAAAATTAATTTGGGAACTGCCACAAAAGTAGCACTGGGTCTTCAGCACTGGGTTAATGTGTTCAGGAGGAGGATGTTTATGGTGAGAGAGGAGCTGTTAAACTCTTCTTTTTATACTTTTTGTATCTGCTTTAACATTTTGCTGCTCTGTTCTGTCGCCTGGCATCATCTCTCTGGTTCTTCTTTACTGTGTGTTAGTTGTCACTTTGCTGATGGTCGGTGTGTGAGTGTGTGTGTGTGTGTGTGTGTGTGTGTATAAAACCTGTCGCTTTTTGCGCTCTGATGTCCACATGCTAAGCGCTTTGGCTGATCCCTGCTAGTCGCGCATGTGTTACAGTATCTGTGTCGGCCTGTCTGTATAAATGTGTGTGTATTTGTGTGTGCGGCAGATGTTCCCCAGGCGGTGGCATTGCTCAGCGTTTACACACACACACATACACACACACACATACACACAAACACACACTAAGGAAGATTAAGTGGTACTTTATTATTTATTTGCTTCATGGATGTGCTTCCACCCACCACCCAAACCCCCATCGTCATTCTTAATCCGTGGTAGCGAAAAAGAGGACTGCAGGAACGGCAAAAGAGAGCGTCAAATCCTAGCTATGTGGCAGAGCTGTGAAAGAGATGCAGAGATTTGCTCCACTCGAGGTGTACTTGATAATTTCTTTTCAAGCAAAAGGACAGAAAAAAAATTTTAAACATAAAAACAAAAAACTATAATGGATTGACGGACTGGAAGAAAACAAGAAATTAGCGGTGCCCAATTTCATGGTCTTAATCTGACAAATAATCAACTTTTCAGAGGCACTGCACACATTGTGTCCTAAAAAATAAATTACAGCTATTATCATTAGTCTATCGGTATAATGTTGGTATTTTACAAGGTGTTGTACATAGGTGTTGAACTAAACTGTTAATGCCATTGATACAGGTTGAAGTGCACTTATAGCAATACTTCAGCATCTGTCCTTATAAGGTGTTCAGTTTTAGTCTATAACCTGCAGTTTGTGTCATTTGTAGTTTTGCTTCTGTTTCAGAAATAATGGCAACAAGTGGTGCCAGGCACAACAAACCCCACCCCTCGCAAACATTTTACCTGATTTGCCTCATCTCTTATCATTGCGAAAACATATTTTTGGTGACCTTGACCTTTGACCTACATCCACTAAAATTTTATGGGATCTATTCTGGACCACCTCGCACCTTTCCTGAAAATGTCATGGAAATTGGTCCAGTAGTTTTTGCGTAAAGTTGCTGACAAACAGACAGACAGACAAAAAAAAACGAACCTAAAACAATACCGTCGCCTCCCCTTTGGGGGGCAGGGTAACAAGCCAGAGTAAAATCAGTAGTCAGAAAGCTGATCTCTGAGCTCCAATGCACAGTGAGTGTGATTTACACTGTTTAATTACAAAACTCCAGCAAATTAGGCTGCAATCTAGATAACTCATGGAAACACTTGAGCTGTATGTACAGGAACATCTGAACTAGTGTTTACTTCATCTAGATGTCAATATTTAATCATTTCAGCCCAAAATGATGCAAAAATGTAGGGTCTCTCATCAGATACAACAGCACGGAGCCATCACTCACCATCTACGCCTCCAAAAACCAGAGAAAACTCGACCGAAGTCTGATGTTAACTCGCCTACATTTTATATGAGGGGAGAAAACTGTGATTCAGATTGTGGATCATGAGTTTTACCTCAAAAAATCTATGTCTGTCATCCACTTGTATAACATGTTCATAGTATTTAATCGTATAGTACATATAGTATAGTAACTGAAAGTACATTACTTCTAGTGTCCAGCACAAGTTTGATTTTTTAGAAAAATGTTTTAAAAATACTTAGATAGCATTATATTCAGCAGAAATTTATGTTTGCATTCTTTGTCCATCAGTGCAATTCACAGCATAACTTTGATCTTCTTCTTCCTATATTAGACTTATGATAAGCTGTAAGGTCCATTTAAAAACCTTAAAAACCTACTCTTTTCACAGTGAGTACAAATATCTAAAAATCTGAGATAAATATATGCTAAAATGTATTACATTAATTTATTAAGGTATTTGACTGTAGATATTATATATGCAATATATATTCTAATACATACGCTGAATAAACAACTGAAACATGTAATTCGTCTCCCTTGTTCATCCGTTACCAAAACACTTAGCAAAACTCTTGCTATTTTATGCCCTTATATATTGAAAAAATACAAACTGTTTACTGTTTTGCAAAACAGACACCCTAGAGGACCAACAGGAAAGATTTTACAGTTTTATGAAAATCTGAACTGCCCTTTAAGGTAGGTTTTATAAAGTGGTCAAAAACAGATGTTAATTTTCTATCCACCCGTCACCAAGGGGTTTTTACTATTTTTAAGCCAGAAAATTAGGTTAAAACATTATTTCAATCACCCATCTAAAAGTGCTCATTATTCCCTGCAAAATGAGGTATCATTCATCTTTCTACCATAAAAGTTGTAAAAGGGCAAACAAAAATGTAGTAAGGCCATCCATCCGTTACTGCTTGGCCAGCCCCTATAGTATGTTAATATCACCTCTATATATTATGCCACTTGTATATCCACCTGAATAATATGTCCATAATCTGTACATTATGTCTCCACCACTTCAATACTGTATATTGCAATGTTTAAAACTCTGTATATAACAATCCATATAGTAAATAATCCATATAGTATGTTTATACCACCCCAAAATCTAGCCTGTATATTATGTACATGCTGTTTACTTATTGCACTACTGGTTAGATGCTAAACTTTCATTACCTTGTACCTGTACATGTGTAATGACAACAAAGTTGAATATAAACTAATCTAAAAAGCTCATCATAGGATCTTTTAGTTAGATCACCCAGACCGACATGAAATCTACGTTATCACATGAACACGGCTTTACTGTGGTCACCAATCCTTGTCCCAGTTTCATAGGAATTACATTCCTATAGAACTAAATCCAATCATGTCTTGCTCTGAACATAATGCTGCACACATTCCATTGCCCTGTGAATATAATCGATATCCAACACATTTTATTATTTCCTCAACCCTGCAGGTATTTAGTTTGAACATAAAAAAAATATCATGATTAAAATACTGAAACATCATCTTTCAAAACTGTTCTGTATTATACCAAATCCTGGTATATTTCTCTAACAATGACCAAGTGCTGTCAGTGCCTGAATCTAACAATGAAAACCAATAAGTAGTTACATATGCATATTATTTCTAGTACATGTGTTCCAAAACCACTGTGAGAGATCAAAACACACAAACAATATTGATATATCTATGAAGAAATGTAGACATGAAACACATTTTTGGTTCATAAACTTTCAAATTATCTGTGGTTCGCAGAAAATGAACAAGAACAAGATTTTAATTAAGTAAAAAAAAAAAAAAACTCTGTACTAAACTGACAAGAAATGGCATAGTGACATTCCCTTATTTTCATGAGAAATGTTAACGGTGTTTTGCTCACTACACCAATCCTGCATCTGCCAAGTGTAAAATCTACGAAAAACACTTTTTTGGAAATAAATGCCTCTTTAATCAAAGCATGGTGGCTGTATTCTATTCTCCAAGTACTGACACTGGCCACAAGCCTCTCAGTTGGGGCTGGCTTTTTTTTTTTTTTTTTTTTAAACAGAGCCAAACAGGATCCTGCACAGCTCCTCATAAACAGCAGCTGCAGACTGCTCAGTTCCCAGTTCCTCCCCGGTCGCCAGCCCGGGAGGGTCCAATCAAAACCAGCCACATTAACTGCCTCAGTTTGCCTTTGCGTGCCAAGTCTGCTCCATTAAAAAAGAAAAAAAAACTAAGCCAAAGATGTGTGCACAATCACTGAGCTGTGGATTAAAACAAAAATCTGTTTACCTGTGTGAACTTTGACCTCTGCGGTGCGGCTGCTGCTGCTAAGGTCGCTGCCCCCTCCCCCAGCCCACCCTTCATGTATTCCTCACACTTGGTCCCTTGCTGACCCCTCCTTAAGTGGTGATCTGAGGGGAAGACAGAGGGAAAAAAGCCGGTTAAATTTCTTTTAATGGATGGCCAAGAGAACTAGGTTCAGACAGAGGACAAATGTATCACACAGAAATACACACCGGTGTTGAAAAATGTATGCAGGAAGCCATGGGGGAGTTTGCTATACTGCCCCATTTACTCTACCTCCTAACCCTGCCTGAGAGCCAATGAACCAATGAACAACTGCACCACCCATCACACTGCTGTGCCTGTACTGCAGCAGTCCTGTATACCAACACCACCACCACCACTACCACGCCAATCAGACCCCACCCCCCACTGCACAGGAACAATGTCCTTCCTAAAGGTTATCAGCAGCCCTGCGCTTGGTCAGCCTTCATCCTGAGTCCATTACACACAGAGCTGCGAGTCTCACTGCTTTAATACACCTCTTTTAGTCTCCCCTCACTGCTTCGCTGCAGCCCTTTTTGCAGGCCGACACAAATCCAGCCAATCCAGTATAGGCCCAGTACACACACACATACACACAGAGGTAATGGGATAAGCCAGTGCACTATCATTTAAAAAGTTAAACCTAGAACACACTTAATTCTGAAACTTGTTATTGCCATGAATGTGACATCTCCCCTGTAAAGACCTATTGCAAAAATACATGAAAACAACACTTTAAAGTACTTTCTCTGTAGCAAAATAACACACAGAGACTATATAAAAGAAGAAGTCACCATGATGCGGCCTATTGGCTTGTGGGTTACTGAGGCAACTTGGACCATATCTTTAACCATCATCAATTTTTTTGTGGATTTTTGGAGCAAAACCCAATCGCATTTGGAAAAGGTGAGTTGAGCTCAGGAAGGGTGGCAAAGCTATTGCTAACTCTACAACTAAAAACACTAACTGCACTGTAAACTAGAAAATGGTGTAGTGAAAATTACCCAGTAAGCTCAGCTAATTGCTAGTTGTAAACTAATACAGTTGCCTGATAATGGTAAAGGACAAATTAATTTGGAGGCTTGCTGACAGCAATAAAGCATTAATGCTAATATTATGTTACACCAACGTGCCAGGTATTCCAAGCCATGATTGCTGCCCCTTAAATAATACAAAGAAAACAAGCGGTGCCAGGCACAACAAACCCTGCCCCTTGCAAACGTTTTAGCTCTTAATGGACACCTCCCTCTCAAAACGTGAGACTACAGGTTTGACCTTTAAAGGTTGCTCAAGGTCAAAGGTCATGATGCCATTTTGGAGCCTACATGTAGTTTCCTATCTGTCAACAATAGTAACT
>JAPQRP010000009.1:27964571-28013842 GCA_037367295.1 Apogon hyalosoma | reverse complement strand
TGGGGGTGGGCGGCAGTGGTGGGGCCCCCCATTTTTCTTAACACCTGCTCATTCATTTAATCCATGAAAAGAAGGGGGGTCAGAGCATACTGTGGGAAGAGGGGTTGGTTTTGGACTGAGGCCAAAAAGAAGAGGACAGGGTGGAGGAGAAACCCATAAATACACGGGGAGCTGAGCAGGTGTCGCAGACAAATGTGATTTACAGGGTCTATGTCCCATTCAGTGCTGACAGGTAAGCCTATTAGGTTGATATTACCGAGCTATAACACGCACCAATGGACCCTCTTAAAATGTGTGTGCAGTAAGGTGATGGGCTTTAAGAAAAAAGATTATAATATCACATTATTAAGCTGGTCATACATTCAGTTCTGAAAATTAAATAATTATACTTTTATTGAGTTACAAATTATTTCAAGGTAAGAGCATTTAACACCCACAAGAGGATGCTGCAGTGTGTTGAGTTTGCTTGAGGTTGGTAAAATGAGTGTGGTGGTGGTGGTGGTGGTGGTGGTGGTGCCCCCCCACTACTAAAATTATATCAAGCTTTGATGCCAAAGAGCTGAGGAATGAGCTAAATACTGACATGGAAGTGC
Organism: Apogon hyalosoma; assembly: GCA_037367295.1. Classification (NCBI taxonomy): domain Eukaryota; kingdom Metazoa; phylum Chordata; class Actinopteri; order Kurtiformes; family Apogonidae; genus Apogon; species Apogon hyalosoma. The sequence continues at coordinate 28,013,249 of JAPQRP010000009.1, read as the reverse complement.
ATTTCTGCATATTGGAAACTGCCAGGGAGCAATCACTGAAGAATGCAAACGTTTATGAGAAACTAAATGCACTAGAACACCAAGCGGGGATCTGCAATCGAGTTTCACTTGTAATACTGCACGAGAGACATGAGACTACAAGAAAATTGCTACCACTTGAGCGGCACACTACAGATGGTGTTGAGAGAAACACAGCATAAAGAAATGTGTTCCTTAATAATGTGGTGAATATTGCAGTCAAAAGCTGAGTGGTTCATAGCTTCTGCAGTCTCCAGCTCTGTCTCTGTCAGGAGTACGAACTCTTTCATCCCGGATATAAGAGGCTGCAGTAAAACCCTCAAAGAAACTAATCGTGTTAAATGAGGTTTGTGTCTGTATCCATGACTTTTGAGTGTGGCTTTGCTGTGTGGGGGGTTTATAGGTGCCTCCCAGAGAGTAAAACTTGTCACCTTTGAATCTAAACTCGGTGTCAACTCCCCAGCAGATCCAGCCTCCTTGTGTTTCAGTAATCTTGCTTGGTGTTACTCTCTTAACCCTTCAATCCTGGTAATCGTATCTGATGATGTGGTTGTTCATTGACTCAGATAAACCAATTTTCTGCGCAAAGTCATTTAAGTGATTCAAATGCTGCCGATGACAAAGCCTGAGTTTGCCTGTTAAAAGCCCTTAACACCACTACGTTTACTTTAGCTTCCTGGTGGGAATCCTAGTCTCAAGCGGCTGCTATACTCGTACAAAAGATTCACTCGCATGCTGGTGTGCACATATACAGTACACACACATACACACAGACGCACACACACACACACCTTATCATCCGAGGTCGAGGAAACGGGGGCTATAAAAGCCAACCTCATCTCCTTAAAACAGGCAGGGCTGTCCCTGGGCGTCTTAACACAACTCATCAACTGTTAAACCAGAGAGAGAGGGAGAGCAGTAAAAATCAATGCCCCCCAACACAGCAAACAGCAGTCAATGATGTTAGGCTGAAGGAGGGAAGAGCGAGAATCTGCAGCAGCGTTTGGTTGAGGGGAGGAAGAGGAGGTAGGGAAAGGAGAAATGTCGTAGCTAAAAGCAGCGGGCTAATATATGTAATTGATTACCTCTATGCAAATAGAAGAACTTTAAAACCAGAGAACGCAATTTAAAGCAGCGGTGTCTTTGGAATCGATTGGCACTGGAAGCGAGAGAAGCCATTTCCCTCTAGCCAAGATAAAACACTTTACTATGAGCTGTCAGATACTTATCAGGAGGAAATTAGCACAGGAATACCATTTTCCCAAAACAAACAGGTCAAATGTTTCTCCTGCTTGAGTGGTCGCTCCCTCTCCTTCACTCTCTCCTGCTCTGATATCATCATCTGTTATTTCCTCCCGTTTAAATGCCAGCAGTGAGGAGGCAGCGTTTCAGTCAAACACACCATTTGTAATAAAACCCCATGCAGGCGGGCCCCTGTGCACCAGCAGGAGCGAGCTGTTGTTTGAAACGGAGAAGATGAGGTCTCTGGTTGGCCCCAGCCCCGGAGCCCGCTAGCACCCGCACGTACCGACGCACAGCGACTGATGCAAGTCCATCCCAGAATCTCTGAGCCAGATCTTACCAAAACAATATTTGTGTTTTTGGCCTGCAGTCTGTTCCTGGCTGAAGAGGAAGAGAAGAACAAAAAAAAAAACTGAAGAAGAAAAACACAGCACAGAGAGCACAAAGGGATGTTACAGCAGGCAACAGCCCACACAAGACAGTCTTGGAGAGAGGAGAGGGCAGCCCAGCGTCAACATCAACACCGATTCTGCAGTCATCGCTCAGCAGGTAATTATGATAACAACGTGTTCCCTAGACAACCTCACTGTGATTTAGTTTCCGAGCACTTACCCTTCCTAAAATCTCCTCCCGATAACATCCGATATGATTACAAAGTCAAGATCTTTTTCGAGGAGCGCCCACTTATGTGCCTTTAATTTGGTTTGTAGTAACTCTCCCTCTTGTGAATACTTGGGGATACTTCGTTACAAGGTTGCACCGTTGTGATTTTCATAACATTTTTGCAAAATGCCGTGACATAAATGAACCTCACCTACCAACACTGCCTGTTCTCCAGAGATCCGCTGCCTGCTATTACCTCTGATTGTAAACACAGCCTTGCCACATGGGCAAATACATCATTTCATTGTGTCTGTTATCATCCTGCTCTAACAGTGGGAGTTTGGCCTGAATGGAATCGGCAGTGTTGACCCTATGATTACCTCTGCGGTGCGGCATTTTCCTTGGCTGTCATCACAGCCGACCCTTAAACAGCCAGTGCTGCTCTGCAACAGGGCCAGGCTGTTGACATACTGAAGACATTTAAGATAATCCCGGAGATGTCTCTGTGTTTTCCAAGATTATATCTTCAAAGGAGAAACACGGCCGGCAGCCTCTACTTGAAAGGGAGAGAGACGAGGAGAGCTCTTGTTCTGAAGGAGGGGGAGGAATAGCTCAAGAATGCAATCATGGTTTTGGAGTGGGAGAAGGCCTGTCCTGGCTAGCTGAGCCGGTGGGAGGGTGAGAGGACCGAGAGGGTGGCGACGGTGGAGAGCAATCAGACATGGGAGAGAAAACACACCTGCTGGAAGGACCTAAACAGAGGGAGGTAAGGAGACGACTCTCACCTGTGTGACCTGACAAATGCTGTAAATTACCCAGCTGCCCTCTGGCCCTGCCTTATAATGTTCAGGATGGTTAAATGTTCGGGCTGCGAAGCATACACATCACAGATAACCAAATATCAGCTTTCATCCTTTGATACCTGTTGTCTTGGGAAATCACTACACATCTGTTATGTAATATTTTGGGGTTTTTTGTTTAGTTTTTTTATGATTAAAAGAACAAAACATTTTTTTTGGAATGTGTTCAAGAGTAACAAAAAAAAAAAAAAAAAAAAATCAGTGGCAGTGTGTTTTCCAGGTGGCTGCTTCCATCCAAATTTTGTGCCAAATCCAGATTTTGACAAACTTTGATGGGTCTCATCTGTATATTTGTCCACTTCTTAAGGTTTACTATCAAGGTCTTTTTTTTCTTTCAGACCTCCAACACATTTTTGTGCCTGTACCTGAGAGGATAGTAAGATCAGTAAATCGGTGATCACAGTAACATTGTCACATATTCCTTGATTTTTATTTACTTGATGAAACTGCTTGATAAAGTAACAGTAAAACCAGTTACCATATTCTTGATAACTTTAATTTTCTTCAGTTACGCGTTGCAATTATTAGAAAACCTAAATGCCATTGAAAACCTGAGCCACTTAAAGGGCACCTCCATCTCATTCGGAGTCAAGAAAAGCTCTGAATGCCAACTTACCATCTATATGAGGCTTAAAACAAGCAGATTCAGAGAGGCTGAATCATTGTGTATAGTATCTTGTGTTGAAAACAACTGATCAAACATCACAGGTGATTCATCTTTCATTTTCTGCTATCCGACAGCTCTACAGCTTTGGTGAGGCAGAAGAATTCATCACCTTTAATCACAACGCTGCTTTGTACACACCTTTGTTTTTTTGTTATCGCCTTTACTGACAAACTTAAAACATAATCGCCCATGTTACTCTCATCTATCAATCCAACCACACTCCTCATCAGGTTATGGCTGCTGCATCAATTCAGTGTTAAAGTTAAAAGGTAAAGAAAAAGTATTTTAAAAACACTTCACTTTGCTTGTGTGGTTTGCGTTTCAAAAACATATGGAAAACTGCTAAGACATATATCAGTGTAAATAACAGTACATTTAACATGCACACTGAACTTTTATGACAAAAGTGCGGGTTTGGTAAATTAAGGTACACACATTCCCTGAGGGGAGATCCGTCCTCTACATGGGACTATTTAGGACATCCCCGTCCCTCGGTGAGCGCTGGAGCTCTGTCAAAGTTATCCACATTTGATCACAATTTAAAAAACAATTCAATTTTAGAGCTGTATATAGATTTATTTGTAATCAGCTGATCTATTGATTACTTTCTTCATTTGGATTCGATTAAACAACTGTTTGAATAGGTGAAAAAAATAGTAAAAATGTGAAACAACCTGTCCTTGATTCCAGAACCAGCTGAAACAACAACCACAAAAAGTAGAAAAGTAAAAGCATACTTAAAATATAGATAAATAGAAATATACAACAATAACATAAAAGGACAGCTACAAACAGTATGTGCACTCCAGTCTTCAACACATTTGCATAACTTATTAACTTACTAGCAACTTAAGACAGAACTAACACACAACCATGTGGCGATCCCTGCATCCTGTGCATCACAATAAGTGTCTGAAACACGGCAGCAGAACCGTTTTTTTTTTTTTTTTTTTTTTTAATTGGTAGCGAACTTAAGGAAAATCATAAGACATTTTTTTATTATTGATTTGAGGTGATTTATCAATTAATTGTTTCAGCTCTATTCACTTTAATTCCAACTTTTCACCTCGGCAGATCAAGGTTGCCACAGTTGTTGGACTCAGATGCCACAGTTGTTCTACAGCAAATGCAAAAGCCCAATGCATGGTGGGAAACACCTGGTTGTCCCCTAATGAAACAGCTGATTTGCTGAGAGCTTTGAGCAGAAGCGTAAATGTTGGGGTTTTTTTAGATTTAGATATAATGAGACCGGCTGGTGTTGTCAGGATTTATTCAAAGAACAAATGCATGTTGTGTGAAACCTGTTTATGCCCAGAAAATCTTTGTTTATGTTGAGCTTTTCAGTTACTAGATCAGCTTTTATATGTCTGTCTCATACAGATTTTTGACAGTTGATGAAGTTTTCATTACTCTTGGACAGAAAATAGTTTTGAATGAGTTTGTGCACAATCGCTTTATAAATACAGGGATTCAGAGTACAGAATTAAATTTTTCTACAGCTAATAAATACTTCATGGTCTGAGATAACAGCTGTGATTATTCCAGTCTTTGTCTATGTGTCTGTAATCTCCGGATAGTAAACTGTCAGACTTTTAGCTCCTCCTGCTGCTGTCGCCTCCTGCTCTTATCTTATTTCATCTCAAACACATCCTGTGACTTCACTCCTGCATCGCTTCTACACAGCTCTCCCTTCGCCACGTGTTTCACGTCGCACGTCATCATGGAGCAATTTTTACGCTCTTTGCTCGTTGGTGGTGGGGATCAGTGAGCTGATGCGGATACAGCTGGTATTAGAAGCACTGGGTGAAATGTATCACACAGAGTTTGCTTAAAAAAAAAAAAAACAGGGAGTAAAACAAAAATGAAGAAAATCTGACTCATATCTGCAACAAATGTCATCAGTGACGTCCTCTGTGCCTGTGAGCACCTCTCCATCATGACTCACGGAAGTGTTCACTAACGCGGCTCTGACGGACATGAAAATCACTCAGCGGTATCCTTTCCAGACGGTGACCGGTGCTGTGAAAACACCGGTGCTAATTATAGGTAAGAACATTTAAACACACAACCAAGAGGGGTGAAGTAAAGAAGAGACAAGCACTTCATTTCAATAATAACCATCTGCTGTGGCAAGTTAGAAAAAAAAAGGGGGGGGAAGAAAGAAAAACAGTCTTCTTCAGTCCTATTTTTTTTTGTTTGGTGACTTCATGAGTGAGTCAGTGACCAGAGTCCAGCGCTGGGATCAGAAAGCACAGAGTGAGGTCTGTCTATTATCAGCTGCACATACTGTACGCCATGAGCGGGCAGAAACAGCCTGACAAAGAGGCTAAAGTCACACAACCACCAGAAGGCTATTTTTGAGCTGCACAAGAGGAGGAGAAGGGAGGAAAACAAATATGTCATCAGCGGGAGGCCCGGACTGAAGAGACAAATCAGTTGAATCATAGCTGAGTCGCACAGACATGGACTTATTATAGCATGAGTGCCAATACGCGGCGGTGTCGGAGTAGGCAGACAAAGCAGCAGCAGCAGCAGTCCCTCTGATGGAGCTCTGCGGTGGGCCCCTCCTCTGTCCGTCTCTCTGGCCACGGTTGAAAAATTAATGCAGCAAACTGACAACACTTAGGGCCTCCCTCTGCCTCTTTCTCTCCCCTCTTGTACCAAACAGGATCAATTACCCAAGCAGGGCTCCACTCAGTAGTGCTAAAGAAACAAGAGGCACTCTCCATCGCAGCTGTGTGTGTGTGTGTGTGTGTGTGTGTGTGTGTGTGTGTGTGTGTGTGTGTGTGCACGTGCATGAGTGTGTGTGAGGAGCAGCCAGGCTTTATGATGAGCAGAGAGAGGAGGAGGAGGAGGAGGTGGTAATAGTCTGTTTGCTTCTCTCTAATGACAGCAGCAGAGTGGATTAGTGAGCCTCCTAACCCATCAGCATCACTCCTCCCAGTAAGTGACAGAGCATGTAAATAACAAGTTGTGGCCACTAGAAGGGAGGAAAAAAAAAAAAAGACTGCTGATAAACCAAGAGAAAGTCTTGTCTGGGCGTTTCGCGTGTGTGCACCTTCATTTGTATGCAGGTGGAGATTTCCAGGAGTTCCATTTCTACAACATCAGCCAAGTTATTCAAATGCAGCACATCTGACTGGAGAGGATAACATAAAGAAAGGCATCAGCAGAAATGGCAGCAGGCAGTAATCCCCCGGCCAGGCCACTTGTGTTTGCCACGCAGGCAGGAAGGCAGCGCTGTCAATGGCAGTACCCGTACAGGCCTTATCAGTGGCAGCCATAGGGCTCTTCTAATAACCCAGCTGATGCTCGGCAGTGCAAGGCCAGACAGACAGACGGACGGACGGACGGACGGACAGGCAGGCAGGTTTCACTTCCCTCTTAACCAGAATCTGTGTACCAGGTATTAGCCATTTCCTTCACAGTATAATGTTCACACAGCTTCATACCACAGTGTGAAAGATGTGGATGAAGGAAACCGTGACGTCACTCATTATTTTGTAGACTACATTTTTGACACCTTGAGTTTGGCATTTTGGGCCCAGGAATGAACATATTTAGACAAGAGGATGGAGTAAGACAGTGTTAGCTTGAGTGAGTGGTGAATCTCAGTAAGCTAATGTTCACAAAGCTACTAGTGCAAAGTGCACTGCGAACTGAGAAATGTTATGTTTAACAGCTAAAATTAACAGACTAGTTTTTCAACAATATCACTACATATTAATAGTAATTTCATCTTTGTGTAAATGGCATGATTAGCATGATGGCTGACTGACAATATAATGCAAACCAAATTAATGCTAACAATAGTTAAAGTTATGCTAAAATAAAATGTATCGTAATTAAGTAACAACTTGATGAAAATTTTGTGGAACAATAATGCAAACTTGTTAACCACGACTACAGTAAGGGTAGGGCGACACGGTGGTGCAGTGGATAGCACTCGTACCTCACTGCAAGAAGGTCCTGGGTCCTCGATAGGGGTGGGACCTTTCTGTGTGGAGTTTGCATGTTCTCCCTGTGTCTGCGTGGGTTCTCTTCGACTGTGGGTTCCTCCCACCATCCAAAGACATGCACTGATAGGTTGATTGGTTAATCTAAATTGCCCATAGATGTGAATGTGAGAGTGATTGTTTGTCTCTATGTCAGCCCTGCGATGAACTGGCGACATGTCCAGGGTGTACCCCACCTTCACCCATAAGTAGTTGGGATAGGCTCCAGCACCCCTGTGACCCTAGTGAGGATGAAGCGGGTTCAGAAAATGAACGAATGAATGAATGAATGAATACAGTAGAGGTGTCTCCCACAGAAAAGTGTGATGTATTTCAATGAAAAGAAGAATTAAATGTCCATGTCACCAGGTAAGCTAGCCACAAAACACACATAGTAGCTAGCCACCTGTGACAGCACCCATACTTACACATAACTTATACCTTAACAGAATTACTGTATATTGGTTTTATAAACATTATGTAAAAATTCACTTCCTGTATAGTCATCGTGAATAAGTAAAAAAGCTACAGACACCAAATCTGTTGTTTTGTACAAGCTGTAAGATGTATTTCTGGTGTAGAATTTTGACATGGGGGTCTGAGTCACTTGATCCTTAACTGACCATTCAAAGACCTGCAGGTTTTGACACTTAAATGTTGACTTCACTTATCAGCTCTAGAGTTTTCTCACTTGATTTCACTGTCCTGAATGTACTTTCCTCAGTGTAATCCTCACAGCTTCATGCATGTTGCCACCTAGGTAAGTAATTTCATCTAGTGTTGACCGCCCCACCTACAGTATTAACCCTGCACGCACACACACACTTTGCTTTTATGACAGCTTTGTCTAAACTCAGGCCATCAGTGCTGCTGCTCCGCTACGAGTGTATCTGACTTCAGCATCATTATCGCCATTCAAAAGGTCAAGCACGGTGCTTCCAACCTCTTCTTTGTGATTTATGCCTTTGTGCTATTTCCTCTGTTCACATTAATCTCCATCTGTAAATCTAATCACACTGCCTCACCGTCACAGCTCCTGGTGCTCTGAGGACAGAGGCAATGGCCAACAGGAAACAGCTTATGTAAATATACCTCTGTTGACACAAGACGGGCAGCACAAGGTGTCTTGCTGCAGTTACAAAACACACGGAACATGGTACAGATAAGGGTAAGTTACACTTTGGCTGCTGGGTCTTTTCATTTCCCGTTGCCATGCTTTGCTCTCGTTACGCTTTACCATCTTGATGCGCTACTTATTTCTCCGATCATCTCAAGAGATCACTGCAGCTGAAACAAGGAAACCAACAACACAGTGCTGTTAGGACATTTGTAGTCAATGAGTAACTCTAATAGTGACACCAGAAAAATAGCATGTCTCTTTGATGACACAAAAACAGCTTGGTCAAATGGAAGTTCTTGCATGCGTTCTTGGGTGAGATAATAATCATTATCAGCAGAAAAACTCCACATTGACTCTAAAGTGTACCTGTAATGGTCATGCTTACGATATTAATTTAGCTTTGTGTATTACTTATGAGCAAGAGAGGCGCAAATTCAGTATTAAAAAAAAAAAAAAAAAAAAAAAAAACGTCCTACCACACTGGACCTTTTTATTGTGCGAAATACAAGTGGGGGCGGAACCTATGGGGGGGCAGCCATTGCCGGCCAAAAGTGATTTACCAGCATTAATTCCAGGTGATCAATGTGAGTAAACAAGCAGCAGTCAGTGAGTGAGATTGAGTGGAAATCACATGTTCTATCTTGTTCTTTCTGAAGGCGTAAGCTTTGCACTCCGCCATTGTCCTAGAGACACGACTCAGCACTGACCGATAATGTGTCATCTTAGCCTGGTGTCTGCTGCACGGGGTCAGTGACCAGTCCATCTCATCCTAGGTAAGCAAACAAACCAATGACTCTGTGTCACTACCGGTGCTGGAACAGCCTGTGAAGGAGGCAATATGTCGCTGACCACACCTGACTGATGGAGCAGTGACTTAGTACTCACACTTACTACACAATGAGATATAATGTAAGTTACTGGACAGAACTGGTAGTATTATATGTCATCTTTTGAAATAGCTAGCAATGAAAATTCAGTATAGGTGCCCTTTAAGCATTAAGAAAAGATCTACTGTTGCGTGCCTTGAAGCAGCCTTGGAGCACTCTGAGTAAAGTAGCCGCACGCTAAGCTCTGTGGCTGCCACAAGCAGCATAAAGACTTAATCAGGTCTCCTGTACAGAAGGACATTGGTGCTTTCTGAGAGAATTCCCTCTGCAAGGACTGATGGGAACCTTGGCTATGACACAGAGAACCCTGCAGGCCTGTCAGCTCGTCCTGATGCAGCTCAAATCAGCACTCAGTTTCCGACTGCACTCGCTGCTGCACTGACGCACTCACACAAAGGCTGACACGAATCTCCAACCTCGATTCAAACACCAACTCAGTCCCGCAACAGATTACTTGACAAGTGCTTGTCAGCTTCACGCCATATACATCGACTGCTTCCGAGTTAGATGCCGAGTGACGCATAACCATCGTAAGATCAACCGAATATGCAGAAGAGTATGAAAGGGTGAGGATGATTTACTGCTCTGACAAACTACAATTTACCTCTAGTGAAGAAGAAATCAGTATGGCCTGATTTATAACACTGCATTAAGTGATTTGAGTTACTTCTGTTTTAATAATAGATGATAAACCCATGATAATGCCAAAAAGGATTATATAAATGAATCCAAAAGACTTTGCTTTGATAAGAGCGGCTAAGCCAATGCTAATAGCTTCAAATCTGCAATCTGTTACAAGCATCATCTTTAAAATGCACACCGTACAAGCCACGGATTAAGACAGGCAAGAAATCAATACAAAACCTCTAATTCCTTTGACAGATATTATCAACTCGAGATTTCAAGATGGTGACTGATATTTTATGTGCCACCAAAATGCAAGGAGAGAGCGTTTAATAATTGATGGTGCTGGAGCAGGGAGATTTTTAACTGCTCTCCTCCTGTTATCAATCATTAATGGAGTTTCCATCAAAAACACTTCAACCCCTCAAGTATCAAATCTCTCTTGAAGGTGGAGGGCCTACATTCAAACATCCCACTTAATCAAAGGGGGCACAATGGGCTCTCCGTTTCTCTTATTTTCATTTGCGCAGATTAGGATAATAACAGCACAGCATAACAGTGTAAGTGTAAAAAGTAGGCATTGTGGCCAAGGTCTTTTTTATGTGTTATGAGGGTTAATGGGAAAATTCTAAATGTTTAAATCACAGGAGGGTGGAAGCAGCTTGCCTTCCAGCATTTTTACCTCCTTTACCCCTGCGTTTATGCGGGGCTGTTTAAGCTCAATCTATCTATTGCTGCTCGCTCTGCTCTGTAAAGCTGCAAGGCCTGTGCCTGGTCAAAGTCACACAGGACACGATGTGCATCAGCGACACTCGCGAAGAGCCTGCTACCCTTTCAAACACCCACAAGGTTACACACAACGCTGCATGCACACAGAGTTGATGCAAAAATACACACTTGGGTTTCTTACTTCAGACTGCTTTAATGGATGGCTGTGATCTTTCTGCCTCAAAGTCCAGCAGACAGTTTGGATAGCGTTGTATAAAACAGGCTAATGTTGAGTATAGATTTACTGTAGTGCCTTCTTTCTACAGCCCCACAACAGTGTGAGATCCGACTGCATGACATTGGTAGAGAGCATGAGCACAGCAAATAAGTTAAAGTAGTCCTAATTACCCATGAAGATGGTTTTGACGGTGTTTCGGAGTACCAGCGATCAGTGTCATGCTGCAGTGGCCTCAGAATCTCACTTCTGTTTGATTTGGAGCTGCTGCAGATTAGCGGCTACTACACCAGCAGATCTGCAGTGGCATACACACATTTTTTCCAGCACTTCATCCTTCTGCCACCCCCTCCTCTCACTACCCTCACACCCTCCCCACACACTCACACTGTCCTGTTTCACTGGCCTGACCTTGCCTGTCATCAGTAAAAAAACACCTTTTCCAGGCTGCTGCATAAGTAGTGGAGAGGAAACTGTTGGAGAAACTTCAAGCTTTACAGGGTGCCCGTTTGCAGTTTTGTGCTGTTTTTAGATAATCCATTCCAGCTTTAAATGGTTTATTTAATTAAACTTTTAACATCCACTATTTTCAAGGAACTTTTAGTGAGGATCAGGCTTATAACAGAAAAACTTTGAGCCCCACAAAGAAACATCTTCTAATTTCTGTTTAGCATGAGGCTAAAATACAACCATATTATGCACAACTATATTTTGCACACTTATTCATGTATATTTCTTTACTTATTATATTGAAAATATGTGTCTAGTACATATTGTTTGTTCTAATTGTGTTTTAATAGTGTCTCAATATGTATACTTACATACTTATACTTGCATGGAGCATAGATTAATAAAGTATTCTGGATCTGAATGAACTACAACAGCTTGAGCATCAAATATATCCCCAAAGGTCTGACCTTGTGTATGATAAAAGGATAAAGTAATTACCAAAATCACCAAGTTTGGAGATTCATTATCTTAGTGTACACAAGGAAAGAGTTTAAAAGGTAAGTATACTTAGTGTTACAAAAATGTCTGGATGATAACAAGTGCTAATATGAGCCTATAAGAGTAACTTATACAGTCAAATGTGCTGTACTGTGATCTTTTGGTTATGTTAAGTGAGGAGAATTAATGTACAAAGCCAGCTTATATTTGCATGGTGTATGTTATCTGAAATTTGCAGAGCAGCCAGTTTTTCTTCAAAGTATACATTGGCTACAAGTTAGACCTGGTTATATGAGCAGCTCTAATCTGACAACCAAATCACTTGAGCAGCGCTACAGCTATGGTATATGCGTTCACTCACACATTCAGACATCTTTGTAGCAACCATTTGTAAACATTTGTTTTGATCAGGCCGTTATCGGCACTTTAAAAAGCACTTACAGTACATTCAGATCATGGAGCTGTCGCTGAGTTGGGCTCCTGCCAGCTGAGTGGCACAGGTCAATTATGTTTCAAAAGATAACAACAGCTGCTGCCATTTATCTAATCTCAGCGTGATTTCCATCTCAGGGATTTATATTAAGTAAACAAGATAAGTTAAGATATTCATTTTGAAAGAGGACAGGCGTCATAACGGGAGCTAATCTGCTCGTCACACATGATAACCTTCTGCTCTGCTACTCTGCTGACTCACGTGAGTTTAGCTGAATCGAACCGCGATGCAGCAGAATAATCCAAGGGATTTAAGGTTATCTGATATATTTACCAGAGGCTTTGCATGTTAAATTCATGCATCGTTACAGACCATTTCCCAAAATGTTTTTGCTCATAATATTTCTGATCTTCAAAGTCGCCATCAGTCTCAGTATAATTGACTCCACATTAAAACAGACAATCCTGACAGATAATGCTGCATAGTTTTTTGTGTAAATTATGCATCGGTAATTGAAGTTGGAATGCCTCCTTGTTAGTAGATTTTGTAGACCCTCAAACATCAGACAGTTGACTCCCGCACAGACAAGCTGTGCTGTCGGAAAATCAAATCAGGAAGGTAGGAAAGTAAACAAACAAAAGAATGAGTTTAGGATGAGATTTTGTTTTTTGTCATTTTTGCACAGTTACCATTTGGCAGCTGATTCTCAAATATCAAATACTGCGGCGTCTTTGAACACACCAGAGTCTTCTCTGCTTGCAGGTACATGACTATAGAAATAACTGAAACCAATTCTAGTGATGTGGTTGTACCTACATCCTCTTTAGTGTAGTGAATAAAAACACATCTGTGAACCTCATCATAGCACTGAAATACACACAAGGCTGTCATAATCAAGAAACTACAAAATAACTGCTCAACATACTTAACAATATGTCTTTTTCCTGTACATTATGTGCCTTATGTTCATTCATTCATTCATTTTCTGATGCAGGTGCTGGAGCCTTTCCTGGCTACCACCAGGTGAAGGCAGGGTAAACCCTGGACCTGTCACCAGTTCACCACAGGGCTGACATGTACAGATGAACTACCATTCACTCTCACATTCACAGCTATGATTTAGATTGATCAAGTAACCTGTTAATGATTTATGTTCCATGTGTAATAATAGTTCTGTAATATGCATGGACCTTACGGAGAAAATACCTAACAACACACCTCCATTAGCTTAATCAACCTGTTTTATATACTTAAACGGAAATGATCTTACTGATTACACAATGTTCACCGTTAGCTGAAATAATTGTCATCAGGTATTATGAAATAATCGTGACAGGCCTACAATACAGTGTGGCACATCAATCATCATGCTACCTTACAAACATGCTAGTAAATCAAAGCTGGCACCTCATTGAGTCCCCAAGAAATGTATTTTTTACAGGTTTGAGCCACATTTAATCTGAGTTAAGATACTACTACCTTCATCCCTACAGATCAAAATACTAAGATTAATCATGTAGTTCAATCCAGTTTTGACTCTCTGCAAGCTGGCTTTCATAATTTACTCAAATTCAGAATCAATCTTCGCCTCCGAGGCAGGGAAATGTCAGTGATTTGTAGTTAATAGGCAACGGCGTGCAAAAGCATTTCCCTTCATTCATACCATCCTTCTTCACATTTAACATTTCCCACTGACCAAATGAGAGTATACAAGCTTTTCTGCTTGGCATCAACTCACCTGTTTTCAAGAAAAAGCAACTACTGCAACACCAATAACTGTCAAAACACTGAGAGGAATCAATACACAGCCATTAATCTCTCAAGAAGGTATGCGAAGGATCAAACTTGGCAGACACCGGGTATGTCAAACCACAGTTACTCTCTCTAACACAAGCGAACAGCCACAATTAACAGTCTTTTATTCATTCTGTCATCGGTTTTGTCATTAATGGCACGGCTCCAAGCGCAAAGATCCAGTTTAACTGTCAAAATCGTCCCTGCACATCAACCCAACGTCACTGCAGACGACTATCAGCCTGATAAAACCGACATTTCACTCTGCTCTCTGCTCCTGTGACTCGAAGAAAGAGCCTTATCAGGAGAGAGATGGGACAGTGCCAGCCCAGTCTGACTTAGTGCAACGCAGTCCAAACAACAGACGCTCCACATGGAGACAACAAACAGCCTAATACCCTGGTGTGTGTGTGTGTGTGTGTGTGTGTGTGTGTGTGTGTGTGTGTGTGTGTGTGTGTGTGTGTGTGTGTGTGTGTGAGACAGAGTATAGTCTGAATTTTAATGAGACACTGACAGGAAAAAGGGAAACATGGACAAACAAGAGGAGAGAGGGGAAAGATAGAATTCTCTCCCACGGTGTGAGGACTGGCTGCTGCTACTCTCCGTGACCCCGATGCTTCGAGCCACAGATCAGATCAGGGACACTGTGCGACAGATGTCTGCCCTGGCGCTCTGTTCCAGGCATGAGTGCTGCTGGCACAAACACCAAAGAAAGGGAACAAACAGTTAAAGCTAAAGAACAGGGTGAACACAGATGGAGAGGAAAAAACTAAAAAAGGTAATGAGGAAGAAGAAAACTAGAGGAAGAGAAAAACATTAAAAAAAAAAAAAAAGGAAGGGAGAGTCTGCCGTAGGCTTTGTGTTAATCATACGTCATACCACCCCACGAGATCTACACTGTCATGTTTCTGTCTGACTCCAACCAGTTTGGTCGGAAAGTGACGCTGCAAGTTCAGACAAACATCGAGCAGCGACTCTGAATTTGAGTAACCTGGGAAAAGGAAACGAAAACTTCATATGCAGTAAAATACCATCATCTGTGTGTCATTCATTCTTTTTAAATGAGAATCTGAAATCAGATAATGAAAAAGAAATTATCCATTTATGAATCCGACACTACAGCAGTTTGTGCTGAGGTGAAAAAGAGAAACTGAAAACTGGGACTATTGTTTATAAAATTGCTCTGATACAAATGTCAGACAGATCAATCAATTGGCAAAAAGAGGATCGGCCTCAGTATCAGCAGAACTTCACTGATGGAAACGGCTACATTTTTTATAATTCCAGTATTAAGATGTGTTATTTAATTACTCTGAGTTGATTTCACTGAACCAGTTTCATTTACTTGGGTTGATATCAACAGTTTAGCTTCCAGCATGTACCTGCTCTAAAGTACCATTTCTATATTAGCCTTTAAAAATGGATCGATATCCAATGACTATAATGTATTCGTAGATGTAACAATGCCTGGCAATATTTGGACAGTTAAACCTAGAGTTCCTCTAAACCAGGGATGAAAGGTGTGATTTTCTATCACTGTTTGTAAAGGCTAGCAGTAGTGAATGAATGGACCTAGCAAGAAGCAAACCTTGGGTCACACAAATAAAAAATAAATGGGAAGATTAGGTTTGGACACCTGCCTGTTTTTTTCCATTTCCTCAAGTTTGACTTGACCATAAAATCGAAAGCAAGTAAAACAATGTGCCTCTTATCTTGTCACATTCATGAATGCATTGCGAAGAAGCAGATCATTGTTATCAGAATTTGATCGTGGATTTTGATGCATGGATCGCCCATCGATGCTCTTCTTGAAAATCAGTTCAGTTCTGCAGACAGAATAATGAACTGCATTATGCACAAGGCAGAAAGATGCACCAACCAGGTTTGTGAATGCTCTGAATTGACAGTAGCGATAAAACTGAAGATGTGTGTGTTCACAGAGAAGCAAAAACTCAATGTATGACCTCCACGCAACGACTCTCCCACTCTACTTCCACTTTGAGGAGCAACATGCAAAAAGGAGATGAGAGGAGAGAAGAAGGGAGCTAATTATAGCCTCACAGCAGGATGGCCAGAAACAAACTTGATTATCATCATCGTCAAGAAGGCACAAAGGAAACCTGCTGCCTCCCTCCTTCCACCACAATCCAATAGAAAGGCTTTTAGCCTTCGTAATGATTTACAAAGTGACAAGTCAAACAGATTTACTGTGACAGGCTGAAAGGGACCAGCACGAACGCTATTACTGTTCACGTGACCAGACCTCCTAGCCCTTCTCCTGTTCCCCTTTCCTCTCAGCCCCCACCTCCTTAACTGCCCCCCACCCCCCCATCCTGTCTGTTCCAGGGGATAGCGAAGAATGAGGCTGGCTCAATAGAGGCCGGCAACAAGCCTATTCAGTTCCCCCTCGCTCAACACGAGCCCCCTTCAAACGAGAGGGAAAAACTGGGCTTTGTGGAAGTTAGTTACTTAAAGCAACCCCCCCCCAGATAAGGATCTGTCATGGAAAACTTGTGGCACTGAGTAAATGGAGATACCTTTGTACAATTTTAACACCATTACCTTAGGTTTATCGGTTTTAATGGGCCATGACAGTATTTCTACAGCTGCTCGGCCCTTAGTCAGCAAGCAACGGTTATTAATTTACACCGGAGCTGATTAAAAATGGAAAACATTTGTAAATAATTGTCCCACACTTTCATTTTTTATGTCTGAATAAAGACTGTGTAAGAGTTTCTCCTCTGCTGGTGTATATTAAGTATTCTCTGCTCATATTCATAGGTGGTGGTGTCTTTTGTGTCCTGACTGACAGGGTCTATATTTGACTTTCATTTTTGTGGCCCTGAAATATGGAGCAAATTTATGTTTGAGCAGCATCAGTCCCTCCAGGCTCAAAGTCGCTTCAGCTGCTGCAGTCGTCAATTTTTTCCCTTACTCCTTTTTTTTCCCCTTCCCTCTTCTTTCTTCTTTGTGGAAGGTGAAAAACACCTTGGCTGTCTCCAACTTTGAAAACAGAGCCACCCCTAAAACCATCAGAGGTGGTGGCAGAGAGAGAAGTGTGTGTGCATGTGGTTTTGTGTGTGTGTGGGTGCAGAGAATTTCTCAAGGAGCAAGAAACCCTCAGGCTACACAGATTCAGTTTCCCCCCTTTCTGGCTTCCAAAAACAAAGGAATTCCAGAGAAAATCAGGGCAGGACCTCACCCCAAGCCACCGCCGCTACCCCCGCCTCCCTCGCTCTGTCTCACATGCACAAATTCACAGCAAAAACAGTAAAGGTGATCACATGCAGATCATCAACACGCCATCTTTCTTGTTATACAAATAAGTTTGGGCTACGGGGCCAATAGCACTACGGCAGTAAAAACTTTTTCTATCAGCAAATTTCGACATAATATCACTATGTATGTTGGGTCGTTACTTCTCAACACTTTAAAGGCTGATATTTTATCCTGGGAAAGAAACCAGATAGTTATTGCTGATTTTAAAAACAAAAAAGCTAAAACAAAAAGACAATAATGATTGAAGATGAAACAAGACACATGATGTAAATGTAACAAATGTGACAAGGTGAAAGTGATGTAAAAGATTAAATAAGATGGAAATGATGCAACAGGACATAAGATATAATGATGTAAACAACAAAAAAGACAAAACAGGATAAAAATGATGAAAAAAATGAAACTGGACAAAACAAAAATGACATCAAGCTAAAAGGCAAAAAAAAAAAAAAAAAGAAAAACCACGATGAAAAATATGTAACAGATAAATACAACGTAGAACACAAAAAAGACAACATGAGATGAAAATGAAATAAAACATAAAATACAATGAGAAAAATCTGAAACTAAACGAAAACGCGAAAGACAAAAGACAAAATATGATGAAACAAGATGAAAACAGAGCAATAGGATGTAATAAATTTTTAAAAATGGAATGAACAACTTAAAAGACGATGTAAGATGTAAGCCATAAATTAACCTCACCCTTAAGAGTCCCTGAATGCACCAAATCACATAACCAGTTTAAGATGATTCCTTTCAACTTGTAGAAAGTGCAGTCAAAGTAATACTGTGAAGTCAATCATATTGAAACAAGTAAAACCAGACTTATGACACACAATGAAAACGTAATTACCAAGTGGTAAAAATGGTTAACTGAACATGTTTGTGGCATCATATTGTAACACCAGATTGTTTTGTAAATAGCTGTATATATTGTTTTCCTAAAAAACACCTGAGGCCTTAACTGCATTTTCAAGTAAACAGTTGTATATAACTTTGTAATTTGCTAAATTTGTATTTATTTTTTGAAGTTTTCAGTTTATATGTCCATTCGAAGTTACAAATATGATTCAATCGACATGATTTTGGTGAAAAACAGTAAAGAATCGGACTTTTTCCTACTCGTATTTCATGTGTTTTTAGGTTCAGATTGCACGACAATAGCACGACAAATGACAAAAAAAAAAAAAAAAAACCTGTTAAGACTCACAGGTGAGGTTGTGCTGAAGAAAATGATACCAAACAAGGCAAGGTCAAAAATCGAAAGTATTCAAAAACAGCCAAAATACACTCGGGCTTCGAAGGGTTAAACATCAAAGCAAAGACATGATATGATATGATCAGCAGACGGTGGAGGAGACGGTAACAACACGCTGTCTGGTCATTATTCAGATTTCAGAGCCGTGTTTATGTGTCTACTGTTGTCATTGATCGCCTCTAACCAGCACATACTTTCCACATCTTGTTTCTCTCAGGCCAAACTGTGTTGGTGCGACATTGAGCAACAGCCTGGAGATGCTCCAGGGCTCGGCTCTATGTATGTATGAATCTATGTATGCATGTCGTATGGGGCCCCTTCCCCTCCCTCTCCTCCCAAAAATATGAGTCAGACATGAAACGTGTGATGTCCTCACGTGTATCTTTAACAATGTCAACACATGCCATTCAGTTTCTACTCAACCCGTAAGGCAGTCGAGTAAAGGTTATGGGACGGTTTTGAAAGCAATATGGCTGAGGTGTGTGTAATAAGTGTATTAGATGAGGCTAATGTATATAATCTGGAGGAAGGGGGGAGTCGTAGCGACGGGGGCAGACGCAGAGGAGCTCTTAACAGAAGTGGTCGTGTTAAATATAGATAATTTAACACTGCACCGCAAGGAAAAGCAAGGACAGGTTTTATTCATTCCTTACACAGGTCATTCCTTCCCACAGCCATCAGAGTACATAACAGCTCACAGTAATCCCCTCATATCATATCAGTACCAACTTCATGTACAAATATACTGCAAATATGTCAATATATGTAAAGACCATGTAACATAAATAGAAGATTATCTGTTTTCACACAGTCATTTCAGTGTTTCTGCCTCTCTGCACTTGTTTTTTTGTAGTTTTGCTGCTGTAAATACTGTAATTTCCTCACTGTGGGATCAATAAAGTCATATCTTATCTTATCTTATACTAGAAATTATACTTAGGAGGAAAAAATGACTGATTAAACAACTCGTAGGAAAAACCCGAAAACAGTGGAAAGCACATCCCAACAGTGGTTTTGGATGTTATTTATTTTCTTTATCTTGTGTCTTATCAGTTCAATTCGGCCATTTCCACAAACCCCATACTCTATTAAACCTAAAAGGATCAGACCATTAATAGATCTATTGGTGACAGGAAATTATTCAGGGGTTACTTGATAATTAGTTAGGCTAATATGTCTTGTGCAGCTTTCAACAAGTTGGGACATTTCTAATACCCTTACCGATGCAATTTAGGACCCATTTCATGTCCCGTTGTGCTGCCATCAGACTTTGAAAATGCACCCAGTATAAATAAAGAACAACACTGGGGGATGCTTTCAGGTTTTCTGATGTTTTCTGAGTGTAACACCTTTATATATAGAGTTCCTAATTGCGTCACTATTCAACAAGCTTCACTCAAGCACTGAATCTAATCAATGTCAAGAATCACACTTCGCTTGATGTTAGATCTATTTTAAGGACTTATTTATGCTATGGTTTAGGAGCTAGTATTGAAGCCAAGGCATCAGTATTGGTAGCATTACTGATCATTTATGAATGACACCCAGCTCTATTCACACAACAGAGTGCTTCTCCAACCATTAATCAATTAGTTATTGACTACAAAAGCAATCAACATTTACTATTTTTTATCATCAATTAATAGTTTAAGTGATTTCTCCGTGAATATGTTCCAGCTTCTGTCCTATGGGTTGTGGACCAAACATGACATTAATGTCATTTTGGTATTTTAAAGAGTTTTTCTCCATTTTCAAGCACCCTACAGACAAAACAAATAATGGATTAATTCTGAAAATAATGAACAATACTTGTTGGTTGCAGCCCTAGATAATTCATAAATCAATTGATCAACCTGAAGATTAATCAATTTTAGAAAAAAGTAATCATTACTTACAACCGTATTCTTCAAAATCAATCAAAACATATTTAAGTTAAAGTACACTGCAAACATATGCTTCTATAATTAGATCAAATCCAATCACTGAAGCACAAACACATTAGTGAACAATAGCTATACCAGCATGCTTTAAAGTCATAAAACACAGAGACCCTTGCTGTTTTGTCAATAATGTTGCCAGATAATTAAAGAGCCCTGGGAGACAATGATAAACATTGTTTAGAGGCTGATCCCTGGCAAGCGCCAAGCAGTGTATCATTGCTGTCTCCGGAATACACACGATTAGCCTGCTCTCATTACTGATATGATAAACAACAGCTTCCAGCGTGGCTTTAGTTTACTAGGAGGACATACTTGTAAAGGGAGAAGATGAGGGGGGAAAAAAAGTAGTGAAACACATTGCCCCTTTAATAGACCAGGAATAAACAAGAGAGATGGGTTATCTGTGCTGAGATTGCAGATAATGTTAGTGATATTTGCGGTGCATTTTTTTTTTTTTTACAAAGTCTATCCAAGTCTGCAGCCAGCTACACTTTATCTCTTCCTTTGCTTTTGCTTGTTGTACCTTTCCCTCCAATACACTGTGCTTTGCTGAGATCATTGTTTAATAAAGTGGATTTTCAGATTCTTTGCCTCTGCGCTTGTTTCACTCCTCCTCACCCCAACGCCCCCCACCACCACCGTCCTCCTCCATCCCTCTTTCACCCTCCCTGTGAAGTTAATTCTGTTGCTGTGGCCCAGCCCACCAGCCCGTCTCCCTTTACAGTTGGTGTATCCACACAGAGGTTTAAAATATGCCCCTTTATCTGAGCCGCCCAGGCGGGAAAATGAAAGGGATGTCAGTCCTTAGAACCCTGGGAAAGCGCCTGGCTCAATCGCCAGTGTCAAAAACGAAGGGAGGGCACCAAACGGGCAAACACACTGCATACAGTAATAGACTTTTCTGTCACTGAGCGATGTCGAAAAGCAAAATAGTCTACAGCTGTGGCAGTGGAGCTCAATGTTAGGTGGCATTATGATTTAGTGGCTCTCTGTAACAACCACAACTGGCTTCATTAACGGAGCAAAAGCACAAGTGGAAAATCAGCACCTAGTGAGTGGTCGTCTCTACCAGCTACAATTAAAGAGAAAACATTTCATCTTGTGAGGCACTTACGTGCTCAAGCATTACCATTATTTGAGAGCAGATACTGCACGACTCCCCCCACAACAGAGAAATTGCAAGAATAACTGCTGTTCCTTTGCATTAGCAAGTCCTAGTTAATTTACTTTGTCAGAAAAGAAAGAAGAATGTATCCCTGGAGGTCGTGTTAGAGACAATTTTACCGCCCTCAGAGAATCTTTGCCATCACTCTCCATCTCCCACGCAACCTCCACCAGAAAACCAGCATCACCGTGAACTGTAAGAGACAACAGTACCGACTAGACAAGTCACACAAATGATATTATAAACACAGCACGGAGCGTATTATCTTTATATGATAAATCACAACCAGCAATACACAACAGTCAAAACATGCTGTGCAAACTGTGACAAACTGTGTACAGTTCATTTCTGTAAAGTTCACTTGCATCACCTTTGTACTGCTAGATAAACAGTAACAAGTTGTACCTTACTGACTCCACTGTGGCTGCTAAGAAAGAAGCAAGAGGCAATAACCATGGTTTGAATACACACGTATCTGAGTGTAATACCACTGACGTACACTAGAGGCAACCTCCAAAAAATCCAGGCTCCATTCATAAAAACATCGGTCCCTCTCTTGAAATCTATACAAGTCAATCATTTGTGTTACAGGAAACATTGTGGTCTCATTTATTTTATTTGGACTCAACAATAAATAATTGCTCAGATAATAATATTCTAAGGCTAACAGACTTCCATGTCTGTCAAATGGACTTTTATTGACTGAATAAAAACTAGCTCATTTGCTCAATTTCAGTGTCAGACCTTTAGAATATCTGTTTATTCAGTAAAAAGGACCTCTGAGTGTAGTTAAGGTTGAAAGGTTACACAAATTATCAAAAGATTTTAATCACACAAATGTTTCATGAAATTTACATTTACATTAGCATGTGTTAGTTAGCTAAAATTAGCATTACTTCACCATTGTTTTAAAATCAGTCAGTCAGGCAGTTGTTTAGTCTGCTGATTAGGCCTGTTAGCGCTAATTATTATTTCTACACATCACTTAAAGTTGACTTAAACACACAAAAACACAACTGTATGCATCAACATTTTTGCAGTTATCTGGAGTGACATGCTGACATTTCACATAACATCTTCTCAGACATAGTGTTTTGCAGTAGCATTAGCTTGATGTTCTCATGCTAATATAATTGTCACTCCTGGGGCTATAACAGAAACCGGATTTGTTCTATGCATGTGTGAATGCAACTACTTCCTAAAACCAGTATTTCAAAATAAAATAACACTTTATAGATTAAGAAAAAAATGAATGATATCTTTTGTTTCATTAAGACTATATTCAGTTTTGCTAAATACATGAATATGTGCATTAAAAAAAATGCTTTTCTTTTTTTTGTAGGTTTATCATGCTGATAAATATGTGCTGATAAAATACAAGATTAGCTGCATTTTCTTTGGCTTCTGCACCCACTGGAACAAACATGTTTTCAGAGAAATGTAATCTTTAAGGTTTTTAAAATATACTTTGCTGTTTCAGTGTCAAACTGGACTGGCAAACTGTAAATAGTTTGCTAGCCAATGTTAGCTACAGTTACCTTGTTAACCAGATGACATTATTTATATAGTTACATACGCAAAACTGCTGGTAATTGCGTGTGACAGAAAGAAGCTGCATTTTGGCATGCATAGAGCCAGGAAGGTTTCTAGTATGGATCAGGAATGACAATGATTGCTTGTGGTACCAAAATGAATATTGTGACAAATTAATAGTCTGGAAACCCATGGGTACTTTGATACAGGCTGTGGTTAGCAGTAGTAAAGGTTTTAGCGGAGTCTAAAGCCTGGCATGAACTCAGGTACTACAGGCATTAGAGCAAGGCTCTAAGGCAAGCCTAGTCCTGAGTGTCTGTCTGGCAAATGAACTCATGTGGGACACTGTGGAAGGTGTGAAGACCTCTTGGAAGAGGTTGCAGTTGACGCTGGCTTGCAGGCATGCTCCGGTATCAGGAGAGACAAGGCAAACACAGCAGATCAGTGGTGCAACTGTAAACCCACTGACCCAGCATGAAGAGGGAGAGGGGACTAATTAGTGACTGTACTTACAACTCAAAAAAGGAGGCAGAGAGGAGGGGAGGGGGCAGGGGGCAGGGGGAGGGAAAGCACACACATACACAGTTGGAGGATGAAGACAATGAGTTTGTTTGGCTTAAACAGGATTTACAAGCCAAACAGACACACGCCAACGCCACTCACTCAGACACATACTATCTCTTTTTCTCTCTAGCCCTTCATCTCTCAGTTTTGCCAAGACAGACACACAAACGCAGCTGAGACAGGCTCTAGGAGGATTTCATCAGCAGTAAAAAAAGTGAGGGTAATTGCTTGCGATGGTGAGAACTCTTGAGTGCAGGCAGCAGCGGTGGGCGAATGGATGGATGGATAGAGGGAACATTTTGTTCCTCCTGTGCGGGCTCTGACTCTCATATTGTTCCTGGTGAAGCAGGGTGTCATTTATGATTCAGAGGTCCCAGCGTCTCAACGGATGGGAACAGGACATGGCCATTGTGACGTCCCCTGCGCTCGTTTCTCAAGGAACATCAAATCAAACATGCATGAGACGGTGACAGGGCAGGCCAGAAACTTCTCTCTCCTCTCTCTGCACTTTGCTTTTCTCTGAGTCAGGGGAGTGAAGCACTTAAAAGACCCGGTCTCCCTGATGCCGTGTGGGCTCCAGCTTCAAATGTGGACTTGGGCTTTGATCGGGATCATGATGCTACAAGACTGATACTTACATAGTTGCCTAAAAAAACAAACTACAAGATAGACGACCAATATTAGAACAAACAACAAAAATTAATACCTTGATATTAAAATTTTGTGTAACTGCAGTGCAAAACTTTACTGAGAGGCATTTACACTGTTAAATCAAACAAAAAACTGTAATTATGTAATATTTCAACAAGTTCAGGTTTGCAGTGTACTTGGATATCCTATGTGGAGTCAGGTGGGGGGTGGTTATTAAAAAAGTACTACCATTATTTCATGTTGTTTCTGACTGTTATCCTTGAAGAAAGTCAGCAAAGCTTAGTCAAGAGCATATTCAGCATTTTGCCTCCATTTGGGGAAGACCTAGTGGACTAGTGGGGGGTTTGGGGGTCCTGCTGCAAGAACATTTAATATTTTTCAATTAAAAAAAACATATACACTATATACACATGCCTGCCTTGGAACCGTTATTATATGTATATAAAAAGCTGGTGCAGACATTACATAAAGAACAGTCAGGAAACCAGGAATGAAGATAGAACCTACTAAAGTAAGAGTCTTGTTGTGATGTCTCAGTCAGTTTGGCTCAATACATCCAAATGTGTCAGTTTTCATATCAAACTGGAAGGATTATATAAAAATACTTAAATTATAAAAGCACCTAAGTATACAAGCATGATAAGTGAAGTGAAAGGATTATCAAATGAGTATACTTTTATAAGTATTCTAAATAATACAGATAATGTGTATAGGCTATTAAGTATGACGTAAGGTTATCCTGCATAACATAGGGCATTGCTCAAGAGCACTGACTCATGACTACAGGCAGACAAATCACACATTACATGCAGAGCTTAGTCAAGCTACATCTAAGCCGTTTATTTGGACTATTGTCTTTGTCCCAGTCTACATCTACAGGACTGTTATCGATTTACCATAGAACTCATGTGGCCTCCACTATGATAGGTGGCGTTATGCACTCTTTCAGCTTATTAGTATTGGGCCATTTGTGTTTGAAATATGACATCGAAGACCACAATAACAGTTAGCGATGAGTTAGAAAGTTACCAACCCAGTGGTAAAATGGTGCAACAATGGACAATGTTGCAAATTGGTACATGGTGCACTTTCAGCACAGTCCACTTTTTGTGTAGATCAGATGCATGCTGTTCAACTTCCAAGTCAAGATTTAGTGCACGAATGCACAAAACACCTCGTCCCGTTCCAGTCCGACTGGTCTGTTTACATGCAGGACTAGATTGACTTTCAGTAGCATTATCTGAGTATGTTAAGGCCCGTTTATGCTCAACGCTAAATATGTATACAAAAAGAGCGTCCTGCCCGTCCCCTTACTTCGTGCGTATTTTTGTCCGTCCGCTGGGAGCTTGTGGAAGCGAATCCAAATGGAGCAGTACTGCTGGAAATTGTGGGGGCAGTGTTGAGATTTGAAGAGAATAATTTCCAGAAATGGTGCGACATTTTAAAAAGTGACTGCGTGAGTTGGTCACAAACTACCGCCATATTTACAACATTCTCAATATCAACATTACAAATACCTCCTCTGTCATCATCATGTTTGTAATCATTGACTTTCTTCTTCTCTCAAAAAAACTTTACTCTTCTTGGTATTTGGTCAATATGTTAATTCAGGACGTGGTGGATTGATCGCAATGGACACATGGAAGTACAAATGGAATGATACTTAATGCTTGAAACAGACGTACCTATTTACATACGTAATATGAGTATAAATGGGCCTTTAGTCTGACTTAAAACATCAATTTCAGTCAAGCTAACACTTACATGTACTTTCAAAGCCCAGTATTGGTCGGACAAACATAATAATCTTTGTGTGTGTTATGTAAACCTACTCTATGTCAAATGAATGTATCACATGTTGCATAAAAAGTACCGATACCACTAAGTGTAAAAATGTGCCCATGGACTCCTATAGTCACTGTGGGTCCCTGTTCCACTGGGCTGTGTGCAGTGACTGGAGTCAACACTGTTCATTCTTTTATTTATCCAGGGAAGGGTTTTCCTGAGTTCAAGCGTTCCTTCACCGCCCTGCTTTAACTGCAAACTGGTAAACATGTTCAAACACCTGAGAGCTACATGGTCACTCAACAATGCCATGTGTTGCTTCTTGAGGCTACATGTTCAAGGACTCAGCGTTATTCACACTGACTGTTCTGAGTAAACCCACCGCAAAGTCCAGCCACAGTCCAAGGTCTGCAGTTTTAAGGACAGCGGTCACAGGCATGTGGCGAAGAGGTTTTCTACACACACATCCCCCCAACACATACACACACACGCCCTCCACTCCCACCTCTTCATGCTGATCCATGTTTGGCTCTCTGTACCAAGCTGCTGTCATCACACTCAGTGGGATGACTTACATCTGGGTGCTTCATTTTCTGTAGATTAGTTCCACTGCAATTACCAGGTTTTGACTTGACGAGCGTTGTACACTCACAGATAGAATTACAATGCTTAGGAAGTAGTGAAGTGTCTGACATGAGGGCACAACCTCAGCTTGAAGTGAAACATTTCCAACAGCAGCTCCGTAGACTCCCTCGAAGCCCTCATTCTCAAAATTAGTCTTTAAAAAGCTGAGAGGCAACAGAAGATTTTTTTTTTCCTTATTAAAGACCAAAATAGGCACACTGAAAACAAAGGCTCCATCTAGATGAAAAGTACTGCCAAACTGAACCACAAGTGAGACAGAAAGCGTTAGAGGAGAAAAAAAAGAGACAGAAACAAAAGCTGACTTCTGCTCAGGACACGAGTGGGTGGGTTCAGGCTGACGGCGAGACACCAGACAACAAGAATCCATGTCAAGTGAACAGGCAGCAAGTATTTCACGGCGCTCCACAAAACGATGTGAGCCGCTACATGAAATGTCAGGCTGTCAAAACATTGATTAGTGTTCGCCAGGTTTTAAGTGCTTAGCGGGCTACAGCTGTGCCGACACATAAACACGGTAAAATTGCCGAGTAACAAAAAGCTAATTACTCAGACACAAGCAATTAGCCATTTTTTCCTGTACACCCTTTTAATCTGCATTATCTTATTGCTTTGAACAAGTTCAAAGATACAGTGTAAGGTGCACTAACTTACTGTATCTGTGAATAAGCACAGTGGAAATAGCTGCAGGTGTTAAAAACCATCTTCCTCATTTAATTTGTGAAGGAACTTGTTGTCTGACCTGCTTTAAAATCACTGATGAGAGATAAAGAGAGGTTTTTTAAAAAGTTTAAGTGTTTTATTTAATACTGTAAAGCCTCCATATTGGTTCGTAGTATCCTAGTGTTCTTTTCTCACTCATCTGTTGCTTCTGCTTTGGATATAAACATCAGTGCGGCAATGGTTAGTCAATTACTTCAGTGTGTGACTATTTCAAGGTTTTCCTTGAGTCTGTAAAGCGCATGGATGCTGTGTTTGCAGTCTGTCGGTGTGTTTGTGTGTGTGGGGGGGTGGCTAAAAGCGAGACTAAAAATCGGTGTATTATTTTTCATATTTTACATTATTACAGTATTTTGGTGCATCACTAGGGATTTGGTGTCCTTTCATACCAAAATATTACATTATTCAATAAAGAATCAACAATTTCACATTAGACAATTATTTGCATTGTTGCACTATATGTGTACAAAAACCCAGAAAAGCTAGACCTGATAACATGTAAAACAATAAAAAGTTACCCATTGTGGACGATCTCCAAACTCCAGATCTGGGATAGGTCATTTAGTTCACTGTGATTCTCTTCACATTGATTTTTACATTAAATTGGCGTCTGTGCTTCCCAAAAATCACATGAAAATGGCTGCACCAAAGCCTTATAAGAGTCAGGAAAATCCTTCCATTTAAAGATTTTCCTTTTCAAATATTATAATCAAAGTAATCTTGGAGGTATTTGATTCATCAATCAGATAAGCAAAATGAAAAAGCTAAATTAATTTCTCTTGGGGAAAGTAGAGCAGCTATTTTCAGTATTTTCTCACACCTCATAAACATAATAATTGGATTAATCAAAAAAAACAAACCAGCATATTAATCAGTAATGAAAACTAGAAAGGCACCATGAGAGACCATACCTTCACTAATCCTGCACAGTATTCAAATGGTCTAAGCAAAGTAATATGTACGGCTCTATTCAACATTTCTATAAACAGGATTTTAAGGCTCATCCCCTTCCCTTCCACCAAGTCTGATGAAAATCTGTGCAGTAGTTGAGTAATCCTGCTGACAGTCAAAGCAACAAAAACACAACCTCCCGGGTGCATTGTGCATTATTTGTATAAACAGATACCTCTCCCTGTTGTATCGTTAATATAAGAAACAGTGGACAAAGTTCTGTGGAGAACCATATTTTTCTTGCAATCCCTTAATATGAAGCTTCAGGCTTGGTTAGCCAAAACAAGTATGTGGCTTTGTCCTGCAGTGGAGGCTTTATTGCCATTGTTTAGACCTGGAAATGCAACTACCAGGATGTATCTGTACCCTGCAGCTCAGCAGGGAAACACTGCCTGGACTGTTTGTCCCCAATTTCTAACATTTCTAACGGTGTAAACAAGGGGATTTCTTTACAGCACATACAATACTGGATGAGGACGAGGAATGACTGTCAAAAAATAAATGGCATTTAAGTGTTGGCACAGATTTGAAGTAGTATTCTCTGCTCGTCCTAAAGTAGTTACAGTACAGGGATTTTCCGCAATAGATATTTGCAAGGTGGCCACCCCCAACAAATTTTGTGCACAGTGCAGGTGTTGACAAAACTCTGATTGGTGTCTTCATAAAAAACATCTTAATCTTTGCATTGTATTAGTCACCTTCATTCTGCTGCTCCCAAGGAGACATACTGCCATAAATGATGCTCTCTGTCTAAACTGAGATAGCATAATAAATCTGTCATGACCTGATTTTGCATGAAAAAAGTCCCTATTAATGCATTTTAACAGTAGCAAGATAAATGTCATATCCTTCATTTGGTTATAGAAAGTATTTAATTTACCTGGTTGAAGTCGCAGTGCACATGACCATGATGGTACCACCTCTGACCAAGTTCAACCACAGAAATACATTGTACAAGGTCTGCATGATTTGGTAAAAAGAAAGTCATACAATATTGCAATTTCAGTGACAATACAAACGAATAATCATTCTGAAATGTGCATTTTCTATTCAAGCATCATCAGTTTTGCATGCTTTACACCTCACTGTTCCGTGTCACTGAAGCCATACTATCATCATGCACAGAGTAGCTGTTTAAGCTACAGCCATCTGCAATATTTTAAGTATGCAGGCTAACTGCCATCGCATCACAGTATCTCTGATTTATTACTTAATCATTTGATTCTCTTTTAAAGTCATCTCTTTTGAGTCACAAACTCCAACTGATGGCGTGGATGACAAGACCTCCAGCAAGTACTGACATTAGCACGCAGTCCCATATAGAGCAGCAGCCTTTGAGAAAACCCCAAATTTCCTTTCAAAGTGAGTCAGCCTTTAGCCTGTTTAGTGAAGCCGACACTCTCCTGTCTTGTCTCACAGCCTGGCTGGCTGGTTGCAGAGAGGCCCCAGGAGAGTCAACAGAAGGAAAGAAAACTCTCACACTCGCATAAACACACATCCAAGTTTGAAACAGTTGCAGATGGCTTTAATTCCTTGCCCTCTTTCTTTCACAAATAATCAGGTAACCTACTCCGAACAAGCGTGCCTTCTTTCTATGCTTTGTTGAGATGACTAACACTGCCTCACTTTGTCAGGAGAAAGGGAAGAAGATGAAGGAAGAAAAAAAAAAAAAACAACCAAAAAATGGCACTAATTAATGTGCTGCTGCCGACAAGTGTTTCTGCTGAAACAATTTCATTACATCACCTATTAAAATTACCAAGGAGGGAGTGGAAGGTGCACCCAGTGGAAATGTGTTTACTTCAACCGATGTACACACAGCAAGTGAGTGGACACAGTAACAAGAACATTTGCAATCCAATGCAATCGCTCTGCAAGAAACACTGTGTTTTTGTACGCTTGCAGTGTTTACTTTAACTGTAAGTGTGTCAGGTATTTTAGGAAAGGGGAGTTAACTGCTGCAGGTGACACCTATTAATATGTACTTGTAGTAGCCTTGTCAGGTCATTATACACAGGTACTTACAGAATAACAAAAGTCAACAAGTGGACAGCAGCAACAAATCCCTCCTAATTTGCTCCTATGCTGCTTTAAACTTCTCTGGCTTTCTAACAAAGCTTCCTCTAACCCCCTCCCTAAGTTTAACTGTCCTGTAGCAGGGTGCATGGTAATGAAAGAGCGGCAGTCTCCTCCTCCTGCTCCTGCCAGGACCCCCCTCTTCTGCCTCGCTCTGCCCCGGCTGGCCTCACATCCAGACGGAGGAATTTAACGGGGAGGGTCCGCCAGACTTGAGGCGATGAGGGCTGCTGGCTGCTGCTCATCCACACAAGTCAGATTAGAAAACAGGATTCAGATTGTTTGATGTCAAGGAATCCAGGGTGAAAGACCTATTTCTTAGTGGATATGTTTAGGTGGGCTTGTGAGGAGGAGGAGGAGGAGGGGGGGTCAGATTGAGAAGGAGGGTTAACACATTACAGCCACATACATTATAGTCCAACTCTTGCATTATCTGTCTGACATCAGAATGCATTTACTTATGTGAGCTATGTTTATCCCAGTGGAGACCCCTTTAGGACTCCAATGACCCCACATTGGGAGTCATTGATCTCTGAATGAATCCTGCACGGATCTAATCACCACTATTAGCCATATCAGTGCACCTGAAGCTGCGTTGCATGAGTCTTATTTAAGCAGACCTAACAAAGGCAGCAGACAGGCATGCTGCTAATTGCATTACAACAGGTAGCCGATAATAAGCTTCAAGGGAGTCGACAAGCCTAGACACACAGGGGACTGTTAGCTAAGTGACACACATTCTCAGTTTAGCATCAGACGTGCCATCAGCTGACCGACACATTCACCCACACAAACACCTGCAGATTCCTCTCCTATCATCTCTGAGCCTCTCTTGACATGCTCCCGCAGACCCGCTGACTTTTGCTTATTTCGCTCCAGCCGAAGTCATGCAAACACCGGATAGAACAGCGGGCTGTAAATCACGCCGCTGCCTTACCGTCCGCACGGAACAAACTGAATCTGCCCCCTGACACGAGTTCATCGGCGGCTGCTGGAGGTTTCTCGGAGGTCAGCCTATTGTTAGCAGGTAGTGTCCGTCCAGCGGGAGGCGAACCCCATCTTGAGCAAACCCGCACGCACGTTCCGACCCCGCGTTGCAGCAACAACACAAAAAGCAGACACAACCGGGCGCCAAACTTACTTTCAGCTCGGAGCTCAGTGGGTAAAATCCGCGTTTGGTTTCCTCGTAAAAACCCTCGTGTTTACGGTGCTCCTCCGTCCTCCGCTCTGCCTCTGTCTTCACTTCACAAAGCCGACGTGAGAGCCCCGGAGACGGTGTGAGTGAGTGACTGAATCAACTACCGTAGAGCACGGCAAGTTGAAGTGTCAGATTACACTGGCTATTCAGTTACCGGAGAGCCGTGCTCGGCGGCTGCCCACAAAACCCGGCCCGGATTCCAGCGGAAGGGCACCGTGTGTTAAAGGGGTAAGTACACGCTAATGGCCTGCTAACAGCACGTTTCACACCGGAGGGGACTGCGGCTACAGCCCCGGTATGTCTGCCTCTGTCTCATTACAGCCCCGTTACCTTAGCCTCATGCTAAACGCACGCACCACATTATTCATGTTTTTATCTGTTACTGGATTTAGTCTTCTTATTCTCCAATAGATAATACATGTAACAGTAAATAATATCAATCTTAATCCTTACTTATTGGTTCTTTCTGACAACAACAATAATAATGTTGATTAAAAAAAAATACTCTTTGCATCTCTGCAACAGTATAATCTTCACCATTCTGTCAGATATACAAAATCAACAGAGAAATCAGATTAATAAATTAATTAGTTATCAGGTGCTACAAAAGTACTAAGTAGTACACTTTATGGAGGTAAAAGACCTAATATAGCCTGCATACAAAATATACTATAAGAAAATAGAATAGAATAAAATATAACCAAAAAAACTTAAGCTTTAAATAAGTATTTTACGTGGAATATATAAGGAAGGTAGTCTCTTAGCTCTATTATAAGATTACTAGTGATATTTACAATATTGCTAACAGTGTTTATAAAACTGTAAACTAATTTCACATGCAGTCCTAACTGAATTTTACTAGGTGTACATTTTTAAGTGCACATTACCAGTGGATTATGAGTTTTACAGTAGATATGGCTGTTGAAATGCAAGACAGCTAACTGTTTTTCCATTTATTAATAACTTTAAGGTGCCTTTTCATTTTACACCATCATTAGAAAAGTTTCTTGTATATGTGGCTACATGTTGTAATAAGATGATAACATTTGTCTATGATGGGAAAGTAGCCTATGTTGTTATGAGGTGAAAAACATCCTGCTGAAACAAACTTTCACAATATGGATCTGCTTTTATTCCCTTGTCATGGCACCAGTAAGCTTCTGTAGTAAATCAATAACATTCCCTGGGTATTCTTATTGCTTGCTTAAGAGTGTGAGGATATTTCCTCTTTTCCTTGTCTTGTTTGCAGACTCGTTTCCACTCTTGAACCCTTGGAAACCTCAGTCCCGCTCCGTCCGCTCCACAGCCGGGCTCCGGGTTTTTTCACCCGCCAGTCTCCGGTGGAAGCCTCGGAATAACAAAGACGTGTTTGAGAGCAGCGGCAGGCTGGGCTGAGCGGTGACGTCAAGGAACAATGTCTCTCCTCCCGACACGCACACTCGCTCCACACACGCACGGACTCTGTCGCGCACAGACAAAACACGCACGTCGAAGAGCAGCAGCAGCAGCAGCAGCAGCACAAGCTCTTCCTTCTCAGGCAAAGCTGAACTGCCCAGAGGGAGGGCCGCTCAGCTCGCAATGCATCAGATAGAATCACTCACTCCTCATGCTGTGCCTGCACACCAGATTTCTTCTTTGGTATTCTTCTTGAAATTTAAAAGAAAAAAAAAAAGGGATAGCAGAACGGTCACTGCAAATAAACTATCTCAGTAAAAGTAGGTCTGCATGTGCACACTTTTACTCCTGTAGCTGCCACATTAACATAACAGATCATCAGTAGAGGTTATAAGTCTGCTGAAAGGTAATTCACAATTTTTCCTCATAATGTCATCAGTCCAGGGGTCAAATTCCTGTCAGGAACTCCCAGCCCATGCAGGAACCCACTCCAACACGGTCCAGGTTCCTCTCCTCTGTGAAGGGAAGGAAGAGGCTGACTCGCTGCCTTCCTGCCTGGAGGGCTCCTGATGCAAGCTGAGGAGGGGGTGGTGGTGGAGGTGGAGATGGAGGTGGAGGTGGGGGGGACTGAATTCGGGGCAGTGGGGGCTTAGGAATGAGGTTGGGGGTGGGTGGGTGTCTCTATCGCAGTTCGAGCTTGTCTCAAGGACACCCCAGCCCCTGGTTGGAGCAGCTATCCGTACTGATGGGGACAAATGTGGCCAATGACATCACTAGCTCTGGCAGTCACTCATTTTTATTTCGGGGGTCTGCTTCTTAGACGGAGATTGGGTGAGCCATCAATGTCACAACGCTCTCACTGTGAAGTCGTGATCTGATGTTGCTGTGATAATGGTTTCTGTCAAAATGACCCGGGACTTTGTTCTTGATCTAGCTCTGTTGTTGACAGCCTTCATCTGACATATTAAAGGTTCACTGTGCAATATTTAGTGACATCTAGTGGTGATTGTGAAGAATGCAATTATCTGAATGTCCCTCTACTTTCCTCAGTGGTGGCCACGGCAGACACAGAAGTCCTTTTTTTTTAAACAGTGTTTGAATCGTTGAGGTAATAGTCATTGTAGTTTCCACTCAGATGCATAGGTGATGATAATGTAAAAGAAGACGAGGAAGGAGGAAGTCTGGTCAAAGGTACGGTGGAAATATGGTGTCTCTAACATAGTGGATTGCATAGATGTGACCTACTCCCTCTGTAGGTATAAACGGCACATTATAAAATAACAAAAACAACTACAACACAACTGCCCAAATCTCCCTAAATCTCACACATTGAACCTTTGAAATAGTATTAATGGTGATTCCCAATAGATCCACCCTACATGCAGGCATCCCCCTCAAACCTTCTGGGCTTCTTCTTGTCTGACAATTTTAGCTTTTGGCAATTTAATAAAGACAGAAGAAAGAGATGATCAAGGGAAGTATAGATTTCCTTCTAACTCATGAGCTTAGGATCAACATCAACAGATCTATTGTTGAATTTTGTCATTAAAGTTTTGATCAGATAATAATACTATCTGTTCTGGATCATCCATCAAGTTTTTGTGTAATACCATCTTAAGGTGACAAGGCTTGTTACGGGTGTCAAAGGGGTTCTGCAGACGGTCGGGTCACTCTCCAGTGACACTCGGCAGTTCAAAGAATGGCTTGCTGTCAGAAATCCTGGCTTTTATAGCTCGGCGTGCGGCAGAGCCTCTCCAAAATAATATGGCCAGATGGCTGCCAACAAGATGGATGGATTATAGGTGGGGTGACTTCAGTTTGACTTGGCACTGTGTATAATTTCATACACAGAGTATTTCAAAGGGCTGAGTGAATGCATCAAATAAGAACAAAGGGAAGTCTCAGTGAAGCATGCTCAAACAAGGTTAATACATATTTCACTGTGTTAAAGAGTTTTAAATTTACACATGAAAACTGTTTAGACCTCGGAAACATAACAGACAATCAAGTCAGGCCTTCTGCCTCGCCATCCAACACAAACTGATATATTCACAGGCATTTCCTTTAGGGTGCATTTCTTGAGGCCTCTGTGCTCTGTGGTGGTGACAGACCTTCTCTGTGCAGAGGCAGCGGGGGGAGTGATGGATGCTGCTGAGGCTTCATGTAGCTACATGATGGAGGGAGACTTTCAGTTCTGCTGACATCAGCTCCCCGTTCACATGGAGGTGTGACGGTTGTTTACTGTGCCACCCTGCTGTTGCCACTACTAGACTCCTACTGCTGAATATAATACTCTCCAGTACTAATAAACAGGATATATTGTTAAGACTAGAGTGTGACTAAGTGACTCACTGAGTGACTGATACCGCCCTCGCACACAAACAAGGAGCAAGGACAAAGCAATGTTTTCCACTGCTTTAAATGGGTTTTCCGACCCTGGTGTACTGAACCTGACCAAGGTTTTACACAGCCTCAGCTCTGTAGCTTTGGATGAACAAACAACAGGGACAGTGCTTTTGGAAGTTTGTGATAAGATAAGTGTCTGACTTAATTCAAAATATGAAAAAAATGTAATAATTATGTGATGAAATGGATCATCTCTATAATTACATGACAAAAGTGCTTTATTGTCTAGTGGATAATACTTTGGGGGGTTTACAGAGATCTAAAAAATAAGTATAACATAAAATTAATTCAAATATGTTTTCATTAGTGTATAATTGTCTGAAAATAAGATTTATTGCATTTTCATCACCTTAGACCGAACCTTTTATATCTACAGAGGGTGTGGGTCACTGTTCACTGAATCCACCACGTTTCCACAGTAGTTCAGAACATCTTCTCTTTTTAAACTGCATCCAGCTTTAAGCTATATGACCATCATCTACTATGGTTGAGTGTGGACCAGAGTTAATACCTCCTTAAATAAAATGGACAAAACCTGGCTTTTTGCAAATTTTGTGGGTTCTTTTCTCGTGTTGTTTGTGCCCTCTATAGGTCGGGGTGTGTCAAGTTGCATTCAGATGGTTGCAGTCTACAGCTCCACTGCCACATTATGTAAATCAAACACATAAATAAATGAATGAATTAAGTTAACCTTTGAACTGTAGAGTTACCATTGAACTTTTGAATATGTTGCTGTCACTACTTATCAGTTAATCTGTTTCAACATTAGCTCATGTTTTGCTCATAGTAAAGAATTAGACTGAGAGGTCAGTTTTGATCCCTTTAACATCTTCCTATTGGCTTTAACTTATTTTCCTTGCTTTAACTAGAGTCCAGGCAGACTCAGAGCCAACGGGGAGCATCTGTTTAAAGTCCTCACCATAAATTCAATTAATTCAGTCAAAATCACATTTACATTTTGGATCCTGAGATGAAAATATTCAGTAATATACAGTTGACACATGATTGACTAATTATTCCTAAGATATCTGTGAATTCCTAACAGCCTGTGATGAACACATGATCATTGGTGTGTTATAAAATTCTAATTTCTGGATTGTTTGTGTGTGGACGTGCCACAACAACCCAATTCGCCGGCTGAGTGAGAAAACCAAGGCATGGTAAACAAGGGTTAACATTCAGGAGAGCACAGAAGAAGCTGGGCAATAAATGGATCCCCTCCCGCTGAGAGAAGGCAGAAGAGAGAGCACTAATTTAAAACAAGACAAGAGGAATCTGCTTGAGTACACCATTGATTGTCTCTGGCTGCGAGAAGAACAAGGAGCTGGGAGAGGGACAGAAAACAGATGATATGATTCCTAGTGTCAAGAAGCTTGGACTGCCTTTTATAAAAGCTCCCTCTCTCCCTCTCTCTCTCACTCTCTTTCTTTCATTCCTTCCCTCTTTCTCCCCCCTCCCCTGTTGTTTCCCGGTGTATGCCGACTGAGCAGCGGCAGATAAGGCAGACAGTCGGGGCCCCATGCTGACTGGCCCGACTGGCTGTGAGGAGCACAGAGGCAATCAATGAGCGCTCACAATAGAGCGCCAGCATCCAGATAGCTAACAGCTCCCTCAGGCCATGGTGAGGAGGTGGAGAAAAGGGGGATGATATGGAGGGAGAAGAAAGGAGAGGAAAGGCAGGGGATTGTGGAGGGAGGTGATCCTTATGCTTTAACACACAGGTGTCATAGGTTCCTTGCATTTGCCACTGAAGGAAAGAAGGCATGTTTCCGGTGAAGCAACACATATTGTTAATGTTCACTAAAGCATATGTAACCTGAGGTCAGTGTACAGTTCAGGAAGCAAACTTGAAGGCCTCTCATCTTCTGCTCAGTCCTGAGATTTGAAGAGTAGAGTGGTGGTCCAGTGCTCGGGGTGATGGCTGCAGTGATAGTGCTATTTTTAGTTGGCTTCTTCTTTCCCTCATTGTTGCACAGTTTGCGTGTTTGCATGCATACGTTTGAGCAAGCCTTTTTTTTTTTTTTTTGGTACATTATTATGCAATGCAGTATCTGACCTTGGAAAGAACATGTGCCAGAGGGATATGGAGAGAGCTGAGTAAATGTGTGACCACTTCAACCTCTTTGTCATCCTTGACTGCACAACTAGCTACCTCACTAGTCACAGGGCAGCCCTCATGAGGATACAGAACATTATAAATTCAGCTTATTCCGTTTCAGAGGTTACCTCGTTATCATGGTATTCTGATCCATGCTCTGGTGCAGTGCCGAAAGGGAGGAACTAGTGTTTTATTGTGTGTTAATCACCAGACAAACCATATTCCAAATAAAGTCCTTTTTTGATATTCAAAATTCTCAGTCATAACTTATCATTGAAATCAGCTCTCAGTAGCAATCTTTTATTGGAACAAGGATCCTTTGACTAGAGTTAAAAAGGAAAACAGGCTGGCAGACAAGCCACCTAAACGACTGCCTATTTCTCAGGATGACATTAATATAATAGCGCTGGTGCCCAAAACAACTTTGTATTGATTCGCATAACCTTTTAAGCCAATCGATTGCTGCACTCTATCTCCGAATGCTTTGGTATGGGCATGTTTTCAAGCAAGGATTTGTTGCAGTGTTTGCATGTTAAATGTTGTTTTGTGCAGTGACTTCTTTGCTGAAGTGTAAAGAATGAATTCTCATTGGACTTTCTTTTGTTTTATCTAAAAATGCCGTAAACATAATAGCCTTATTATCTCCTGTATGACAGACTGGCTCTAGGTGTCATAAACTGGTCTATGTGACTCATCCACACTGATTCTTGAGATTCATTTAGAGATGTTGCCGATCCTCAAGGGAGTTCATGAAAAGACTGAATGGCGAGCAGCATCTGAGCATGTCCCCAGAGGTCAAGGAAACCTCATTTTAAAGAGATGCACTAGCTGAGCTTTTCATTTGTAGCATTTGGCAGAGATAGACGAGGCTTGTTCTGAACACAGGATCATAAAAGCCATCACTTAGGTCCTTGTATTCAAGTATTCAAATCCACTTGCTTTATGCTTTGTGGATTGAAAATAAAATGGTGAGTATTCTGGAGTGCATTTGGTGAAATTTGGAGGCAGAAGTCTGTCAAAGCATTTCCATGTGAAAGAAAAACCCATATACTACAATCCTATACATTGGAAATAAGATGGGATGTTTTTATTTTAGAGTTATGGTCACCGTGATAAAGCTTTCAGAACATTATAACATTCATCATTTAAAATCCATCAGGTCACCGAGAACCCATTTTAGCCTCGGGGCAGATGTACGGTTAGGGTTATGTTCGAGCCATCTGTAAACAGTTCTGTTATAACTCCTAAGCCTAACCCTATTTTAGGATGAGGGATTAGAGGAAAAGAGTGGATGTTAAAAGATTAACAAATATTTTACATTCATGTGTTAGTCCTGAGTGTAAAAATACATAGGCCATAGTCTATTTAAGGGCCTTAGTTATCTCAAATCTTTGCAATTGTATGTGTTTACCATTGTTAATCATGTTATACAACCCTCCACTCCCCAGTTGTCCAAAGCTCTTTCTGAGTGAATGCACAACCTCCTGTGTGTCTCCTGAGGGCAAGTGTTTTGCGCCTCAGAGTTCACGATGAAGCTCTGAGCCACAGAACAGCAGGAGGAGATATTGAATCTCCTCCAGAAAAAATAAATAACGCCCTTGTCTGCAAGTGACCGGTGCTCACTCCCAGACTTTTAAGGCAGCTCGAGTTACTGTGGCCCCTGACAGGAGCAGACAGGTTGTGTCTGAGAAATACCTTCCCACAGATGACATCATTGTGCAAGGGGAGAGAAAGAACAGAACGAGCCAGGAGTGGCTCTGCCGCAAAGGCTCAATACTCAATCAAAACTTAAGATCATGTCCTGATCTTTTTCCCCGTGAACAAGATTTGCAGCATGATGTTATCTGTGAGAACATTCTGTTGGCTCTCAGAAGGTTTCGCCGCATCTCTGCCCTGTATTAGATCGTATTGTGTCCAGGAAGACGAAAGCTTCAATCTTTAGTTATTAGTATTCAAGAGGCATGAAAACATGACCTTAATTCCCTGGAGAGTGTCAATGCTCAGACAGTACATTTCTCCATTTAATAGTGCACACATACACACACACAGACCTTCAGACGAAGAAATAATGGGATCTAACAAGGCAGTCTTAGAGATGAGTCTATTGTGTGGGTTGAAATTAGCTCCCACCACCCTGCTCCCAATGAGGGTGGTCTCCCCTGGGCGCTGTGGATGACATTAAAGGGATTTGTCCATGAAGATCTGACTCTATTACTGCAGATAATGCTCCGTAGTCGACAACCACAGAGATCAGAGAGAAAAGCGTGTTGCTCGCAACTTGTAATCATGTGTATCTCAATTATCTAAAATAGCCTCATCTATTCATCTACTTCATCTGCACTGATTGTAGAGCGTGGAAACATGCGGCCTCACTGAGAGCAGCAATGAGTTAGCATTTACTCCTAACTCCATTTCTTTCCATATGAATGAGTCAACACACAGCAAGGTGCCAAAAATAAGGATTAATATTTATTGCCTAAATATTTAAAGCAGTGCAAACACACAGTGATACCACAGAGGACAGCACCACCTGCTGGCTGTGTCAGGTCAGTGGTGGTGTGGGGTAGAGGGGCTGGGGGTTATCTTTACAGTGCAAATATCAGCTAATAGCATTAGTTATGGATGAGACCAGGCAATCTCATCCAAATGCTGCTCAGCACTAGCTCACCCGCAGTTACAGTAATTGTACTGTGAGTGAATGAGTTACTAATTCATCCAGAAAGGCTGCAAAAGGCTGTGGCTTGTGTTACTATGTTAAATCCCAATATTTAGTCAAGGAATTAGCAACCTAAGAGGACACTTTCAGTCGTGGCATGTGAGCACTTTAAGAACAAATTTGAAGTACTTTATTTGAGTATTTCCATTTTATGCTGATTTATACTTCCACTTCACCACCATTTCAGAGGGAAGTATTGTACTTTTTACACTACTTCATAAGTTTGACAGCTTTAGCTCCTTTTCAGGTTACAGTTTGTTTTGTTTGCTTGGTTTTTTTTTGTTTTTTTTTTATCTCAAAATGCATTGCTATTTGGCTCAAAAAAGACCACTTTTTCTGTGCTCATAAAAAATGGTCTTTTTAGAGATATTCTCACATGGTGACTCCACAGTCATGCACTGAGAAAAGCAAAACATTAAATCAATCAAAAAAAAAGTTCTTCAGTTGGTCACATCTAATAAAATGAAGTTGAGTGAACTGAATAAAACTGAACTGAATTCATTTAATTTTCATTCAGTTCAATTTTCTTCAGTTCAGTCAACTTCCATTTATTAGATGTGACCAATTGAAGAACTTTTTTTCATTTGTTTCAATGTTTTGCTTCTTTCAGTGTGTGAAAATCTCATGGAATATGATGCATTGCAAGTATATAAAGCTGTAGAAATGACCTCAAAATACAATAATGTAGCAATAACATAAATGCAAAACATATAAGGATAGTTTTACTGTACAATAGGTAATAGATAAGTAAGAATATTTTGTGGATAATACTTAAATGTAGTTTCCAAGGTAAGGTTTTGACTGCAGAGTAGTGGAGTATTTCACAGGGCAGTGTTAATACTTTTACCTAATGCAAAGGATCTGAATACTCGGACGGTTTGGGTGAGTGCAAACAAATTAGGAAGTATCAAGAGGAAATGAGCTCTAGTGGTCTGTTGGCGTTTGCAGGACATACACAGATTGAAACCAGTTGTAGATTTCCAGTCGTCATTCAGGCTCTCCCA
The DNA here is from genome assembly GCA_037367295.1 of Apogon hyalosoma. Lineage (NCBI taxonomy): Eukaryota > Metazoa > Chordata > Actinopteri > Kurtiformes > Apogonidae > Apogon > Apogon hyalosoma. Next base: position 27,971,731 of record JAPQRP010000009.1, on the reverse strand, counting down.
TTCTGCTGCTGACACCCCTCTGTGATATGACGCAATGAGTGGTGTTTTAGCTGCGCAAACAACCCCAGTAAGAACGGACTCTGGACCTTGATAGCCAGTGAACTCTAAATTTCCCAACCAACACCCACCCTCATGTTGCAATATAAGGGACCTAATATACACAAACACAAAATGACTCATGTGTACGTAAAAAAGGAGCCACCCCGGCCTCGGTGAACAGTATCTGTAAGTCAGAATCTCAGCCTATGTACTGCAGCACCTGACCCAACAGCCACCTCTCTGCGGCTCCACTGTCCTCATATCCTAATACTGTTTGGAATGTGTTGCCAGGCAACGGTCTCTGTAAACACAGCACCTGGCAACTCTGACAGGAAACCTCCATAGCTCTGTGGAAAATTAGATGCCTTTACTCTGCACACACCCATTTGTTCAGATAACTGGATATCTGTGCACATGTTCCTTCTGTCCCTCTTTCCCTTTTGTTTATTCAGTGCCTTGTAATTTGTTGGATTTTCTAAACAACCTCATTTCAGTGTGTTAGATCATGAACTCAACATCAGCTCCCATTCCTCCTCATTACTATAAAACGCCTTTCACCAATTAACTCCCCTTCTGATTTGCATTACAGAGGTGGCCAAGAAAGTGCCATTACTGGACCTCCACTCTGCTTACTCCATCCCATCAATTTCCTGTTATTGTTGGCAGTTGAGCTGAAGCCCCAGTATTGATTCCTCACCCTAGGAGAAGATAAGGTGGGGAATCGAGATGGATTCCATATCTATTATCTAATGGAATTCCTCCTCCCAGAAAGGTCTATGGATTTTCTGCCATTGAAGCTGTGAAAATGTGAGTCTGCATGGGCCTGTGTTGTGTACGTGTGTGTGGGGGTCTATGAGTGTCCTCTCTCCATGCGCAAAGGGACGCTTTTGTACGATGGATTAATGCGGTAAGCAGAATATGGTGGAAAGTGGCACTAAGGCTTTACGGACTGTTGAAGCATTCAGGGAAATGCACTCTGTATGAATGTGTATTGACCTGCTGCTCTTCAAATGGCCCTCTCAGAGAAATGCACATACATAGGCTCTCATGTGTGGAGCATTGCATCAAACACTGACACACAGTTGAGTGGTGTGGAAAAGGGTGGGGGGGTCTTTAGATTGCAGCTTCCACTTCATAAGGCAAAGCACAAAATAAAGAAAAGAAAATAAGTTATTTCTAACATTGTCACTGTAGAGATTTATTTGTTGTGTTCTTTCCTTTGTATGTCCTCTGGTAAAAGGCAGTCAGACATAAAAACTGCACAGATCAACATTAGATCTCATATCGTTAGACTCATCGCATAGTAGCCTGTCATACATTATATGGACAAAAGTGTTGGGACACATTGAATTCAGGTGTTTCTTTTCTAACTGGGGTCTGGGATACAAAACAATATTGACAAATGTAATAATATAGTTTTATATTGTGATAAATATCATAAATATTGATGTTTATATCTCAAATCATCATGAACAGGACATCTTACAGCTGTAGCCATGATGTGTGCCAATATTTTTCTCCATATAGTTTGTAAACATCAACATTCCCTTAAAGTTTAATGGGAAATTTTTCTTTGTCAGTGAGATGTGAAGAAAGTAGCTGGTTAATTGTGGTAGAAAATAATTATTTACAGACAGAGCATGAAAAATATTTTAGAGGTAAAACATTTAAAATCATAGTCATGGGTATTTAAAAAAAAATCAGTGTTGAGAGAAATTAAGTAAAAACTATCTCTGAGGCATTTTGGAAGCTAAGACGAGAATTTAATTATGCATTTATGGCGTGTTTTTTTTTTTTTTACTGAATTTACGCACCTTGCTTTTAAGTAATAAACAAAGCTCAATTAATGTCGTAAGCATGACCAGTACAGGTACAGGCAACTGTCACTTGCGTCTCTACTCTAGATCATTTCAGCTAGTGTTGTAATGTGTTAACCTGTGGCTAGGATGTCGAAGGTCACTACAGAGATCAGCCGATTGTTGTGGAACGAACTCCTTTCACCAAAAAGGAGTTTGTTCACTTGTACTGAGCCACATCCCTGTTCGATAAACAACCTCTGGTCTGCCTTCGACAGACCCCAAGGCTATGACATGTTTACACTGGCAGTCTGGAGTCCTCTGTTTTTAGTTACATCATCTTTGGATCCAATTGAGAGAAAGGAGAAGAACTTAGGTCATAACTTTGGGCTTGTTTGTAGTCAGATTTCCATTCAGATGTGCTGTAAATTAAGACCAAAGTCAGTTCTTCTTCATTATCTTCATCATGGTTGAAATGTTGCCGGATCATATTTTCCACATATTTTCCATACTATTTCAACTGCTGATAGACATTACAGGTATTATGTTAAAACCTTTTGCTCTCAGGTCTGGATCAGGTGTCATTGTTTCAGATCCTTTCACTTTTCTCCTAAGAAATTGATTTAGTTTGTCAAAGCCTTTCAACACTTGCTTTTGCAGCTCTTCATAAATCGTGGTATTTCATTGCTGGTTCCATTTCATATGACAGTTCTGTTTGTTTCTTATATTACATGTGCTTTAGTGTAAAATAACTGCTGAAACTCTAATTATATCAATACGCATCATAAAGTCACGTAAAGTTCATAGTTTGTCTGCTTTTTGTCTTCAGAAGCTCTGAAGTGAATGTGTATTATTCATGAAAAAAGATTTTTTTGCATTTGCTCAGTTGATAATATAATTCTTTTAGGTACATGTGTTTGATGATTATAAATAAATACCCTGAAAACCACCCATGAAATAAAGTATTAGAATAAAGGGATTTAAGTTGCTTTTGTGGCCCAAAAAAATCCTTTAGAAGCTGAAAACTTTGGCATTGACATTTTATTTCATCATTATTATTTATTTGTTTTATTCTTTTTAGAAATTTCGCATCCATTCTCAGACAAAGACAATGTAAAATGTGGACTTTAAAAGAACCAGATGGAAATGCAGGTTCACGCCTGTGCTGAATGATGCAAAATTACAGGAAAACATAATAAATACATGAGAGGCAGAGGTCCAGATCACTGCTTGGGGTCTTTGAGGGTTAATTCAGTGAACCTTGCAATCTCCTTACTGGACCACACATGGAGACACGTAATTATTTGTTAAATCTAATCTTTCTCCAAGCTTACATACTTTTTTTTTCTTTTAATGATTTTTTTCCCATAATTTCCTCATTTCTACTGTGGTTTTTATGTGCGAATTGAAAATGCAAATGACACCTGGATGGAAACACACTTTATGATTGAATAATATTGTAGACTAAGACACTGAATGAACTTCTGGCCATCTAGTTTCATATTATGACCTGATGGTGCTTTTGTTGTTTTTAAATATTCTTTTACTTTTACTTCATCACAGACACATCTGAACCTACGCAGACAGCAGCTCCAATTTTCATTTTCCAATATCCCAAAGACATTAAGTTGAATTTCATCCTCCAGACGACCGCCATATTATTTCAACACCCCATTATGATTTGATTATCATTTCAGGTGGAAAAAAAAGGACTACGAGTGGCAAAAAATGTATTCGGAATGCATGAGAAATAATGAAGAATCAACAACTCAGCGCGGCAGTGGCTCTGCTTCGTGCAGCTCTGTGGCCTCAGAATACACATAACAATATTACATGGGAGCTTAAATCAATGTGCCACCCAGCAAAATGCAGGTGGGTCTGTGGCATGTTCTGGGATGATAAGTCCCTGTGTAATCAAGCTGTGGCACGGTTGCACATATAGTGAATACTGTCATTCTGAGCGAGTGCTGATAAGACGGTGCCTGTTTTGGAGCACATAAGGGAGCTTGGTTTGTGTTTGTAGACAGAGGAAGGGAATTTAAAAAAAAAAACCAAAAAAAAAACCCTGCTTTGATTACAGTATATAAACAGTATTCTAATATTCTTACAGCTGCAGGATAGTCACTCACAGCCACTCTTACATTACCCTTGACTGAAGTGAATAGATTGCAGTATGCACAAACACACACTCCTTTGCAGCACAGGCTTAAACCCAGAGACAGAAGTCAGTGGTTTAATGGGGAAGGTGATAGCCTTAGTGGGTAAATGAATGTCAGCAGCAATTAGAGGCAAGCGTAATAACATCTAACAGAGAGGCCAATGCTCAGGTAGGTCAGGAGTTTACCATGTATCACCAGGATTACATTCTCACTCCCAGAGTAGACACTCTCAGCCAAGGACGTCTCGAGGGCATGGACAACAGGACGAGCACGCAGGCACAATATGGGACCGGCACACTCACAAAGACCAAACAATTAATGTGCAAATGGCTGAGACGACCAAGCTGCCGCTCCAGTTGGATAATTCCCCTGCTCGTTGTCCTTCATCTTCTGTTAGGCTGTAGCTGTTGTATCTGATCCCTGTGTGAGCAGTGGGACCGGTGGGTTTATATTATTGAGCCTAAGGGTGTAAACACTGAGTAGGGATGAGATGGTACTACAATAAACAGGGAAAAAAAAAAAAAAAGATTCAAAATGGCCTCTCAGGACTGCACAGGAACATTCAAGATTGTGTCAACTGCCACACAAAAAGCAATGGCTCTTCATGGCTGAACGTATATTATGAGGCAGAAATCATAGAATCACATGGGAACTCAACTGTAATGAGGCTCCAACAAGGTTAACATTTTACACTTCACAGGGTGATAGATTGTTTTAAGGGTTACGGTTGAAATAAATACCAGTTTAAGGTTAGGATTAGGGTTGTGGTTCTGTGTGGTTATGCTTAAGGTTAGAATTAAACCGCCGGGGAATAAAAAGTTTGTCAATAGTTGATCAATACCTTTTAAAAATCTATATCTGTGTCAGGGTTATTAATGAAAAAGAAAACCAAAACCAAAATGAGCAGTGAAAAATAACTCATTTATTGAAATAAATGGAAAAGTATTAGGAATATTTGAACTGAAAATAACAGTTTTAACCCATAAAGACCCAGTGCTACTTTGACGGCAGTCCTCAGATGTATTTTTCTCACTATTTTAATCTTTCTTAAGCAATTTATCACCATTTATTCTAATGTTATCCTCTGTATTTTGTTGTTTTTCGGTGAAAATCTGGTATTTTACTATATTTAATTTACTGGTCATGTAGATGATCACAAAAATAGGTTATTATACAAAAAAACAGAAAAAGCTGAAGAACAAGTGACTTTTTCAGCAAAATATATCATTAACTGAACATAAACCCATTGTTTCCATCCACTGTCATTGATCAAATTCCATGGATTTTACTGGTGAATCAATGTTGCAGAAGATGATGGTGTTTCCACGGTAACTACGGAGCCTCTGAACGTCCAAATGGGTCAAATCTGATGACCATAAAAAGATGACAAACTGCATTTTACACCAATTATTTACATGTATTGATAGATCAATGGATCAACAGGTATTAAACAGTTTAGATCAGTTAATGGCTTTGGTCGTCTGTGGCTGTTTGGGTCCTTATGGGTTAAAGAACAATTAAGTCAAAATTATAATGGAAAATCCAGTATTATCTCAAATTAAGTAGAATTGGATGTAAAATCAGTTTGAATTAGCTTAGCACAATATGATAAAGGCAGTTTAGTCATAGCTAGTGTCTGCTTTATTATATTCCACTTTGTCCAACTTCTACAAATCAACTTTTTTGATAATACCTGAAAAACTAAAACATCACTAAAACTAAATAAAAATTAAGACTGTTAAATTCCTCAAATAGAGCTAAAACTACCAATGCACTTGTAAAAACTAACCAAAACTAGCATAACAGTGTAGTCTTTTAACCGTTGCTCAGGGGTTGATCTAATATTTATATTCAACAAACTCAACCGAAATTCCCCTTTTCTTGGCTCAGCGCAGAAACACTGTGTATATGAAGAAATAATGAAACAGAAAGACGAGAGAAGAGTTCACCAAGCATAAGAACATGTTAAGTCAAGATAAAGAGTGGAAATGGGGATTTGCTGCACATGTGAGAGGTTTAATCCAGGCATGTGCATGTCATGTTGAGATGCTCAGCTCATTTCATGCCATGCTGATACTGTGTTTGCGAGCGGTGAAGGCGCTCAGGATAGATAGAGGGAAAGAGGTGGAGGTGAGGACGATGAGGAGACATGAAAGAGGTGGGAGATGGATAGAGGAATGAAGGGAAAGAGAAAGGTTACTCTAGACCAGTAGCTGATGACTGACTGGAATGACTGAAAGCGAAGAGAGAAGAAGAGGAAGAAGAAAAGAGGATAGAGTAAGGTTGAGATGAGACATTAATGCTTTCACTCTCAACAGGTTCCTCCTTAATTCATACCAGACCCTGCACCAAAGACAACAGATTACACTACATGTGCATTCCAGATGATCAAACATATTGAAGGTATTTATTAAACCTGCACAGTGTCTATGGGTTTAATTCTTTCATGCTTAGAGAACCAGATGCCTCGTGCAGTTGTCATCACTGAAATGTGTAGGAGGCGTTCGTGGACGATGACATCAAGCTTAATTAGATATAATTATCCCTTTTCTGAAAGCCTGCTGAACTCAAATCCTGTTATTCTGCGCTCATGTTGCACAGCACCCTCTGTTGGCAGCCTCCTCCTCTTGAACAATATTTACTTGCCCTCAATAGACCGTATGGAAAATGGAGAGCCTCCAGTTTTGACACCATTAAATTTAATATATCGGTCCCTTGGCGCAAAAGTGTCTGAACACACTCTGTACTCTGGCGCCAAGCTGGATAGTTTGTCACCGAGCTCACTCTCTCACTGTAAAAATGTGGATCCGGTTTTTTTCACGTGTAAGAATATGATAGCACTATAGTAAGAATAACATCCTCCATCCTTTGAGACCAACTGACACACAACCATTTGCCAGAGAGAGGCTTTATTAGAGTTAAAATATGCTCTGATGAGGATTTGAAACTTTAATCTTCCTTCTGTCGAGTGTAACCCTGCTTCAGTTTTCAGTATCGGTTCTTAATGCCAAGATGCACACTTTTAAACACATTATATTGCAAATAAGAAACATGCAACATATGCATGCTTCACTTTGAGTCTGGATAAAAAAATGCAGGATATTACAGCTTGTTCTTATAATCTGCTTTTAGTCATTTACATAGCATGCATACAAGAAATATATGT
>JAPQRP010000009.1:27922431-27934867 GCA_037367295.1 Apogon hyalosoma | reverse complement strand
AAAACACTTCACACAAAGATCAACAGCATCTCACGGAATCTATCATCAGGCCTGAGTGACAACTTTCTGCACAGATCAAAGCTCAAACAACACCTCAAAGAAAACTGATCAAATGTAGTTTGTTCAGTTGTTGTAGAGATGTTGTTTCTATGACAACTGAGCAAACGGTACCTGCTGATGAGGACCATGTGATGCACAATAAGCAAGTACATCACAATTAGATCTCAGTTTTCTGGTCAAACTAGAACTTGCATCCTTCAGCTATGAAAATGACTAAAATGTGCATGTTCCATTTGTAGTGTGTAGATGGACCCTCTGCTGAACAGCAGGTTCAATTTAGCTTACGCTTTAGTACTTTTTGGATTCCTTCTGATACGGAACAGCATGGAGATAATGGAAGACAAGTGTAACATCCCTAAAAATAAGTCTGGGATGTTTCAGTCCTTGGTGGGTGCCTTTAACCCAGTCTTTAGCTTAGAATTTGCAGAAGTAACACATGGAATAAATAAGATATACTGTAATTGAATTCATTTCAGTGAACACAAATGTTTTTCATCTGTGCTTAACTTTCAATCATTCCTAAAACCATACTAGTTTGCAAAATGTTTTCCTAATGCATCTAATTGACCATATCAATGCAATGATTTATGTTACAGAAATGTTCTTGTGATTGTTTTAGAGCTAAAACAAATCCAATACCTATTGTGTTTTAATTACCTTGACTGATGTTAAAAATCTGGTGAGATAATTAAAAGTCCCATGGTGACAAGATTAATTATTCAGACGATAGACTATGACGATAAATGATTAGACTGTTATATTCAGTTCATATGACACCATGTAACATGGATATGCTGAGAGCCACTAACAACACTATGAATTATACATATCACCAGCGACATAACATATTAAGGAATCTGAAAGGCAATATGAGCAAATCTGCCTTTTTATTCATGCCAGTCCTGTTTAATGAATCACTGGGAGATTGCTCTCACTGTTGCCATTAATCAGAGCTTCTCCACTGCTGATTGAAGAGGGTAATATGAGCAGGAATACCAATGAGTGGAGGAATGTGAACTGGCAGAAAAAAATGGAAGAATAACTCAGCTACACAGACAGCCAAGTGTTAGGTGCAGTCCAAACACAAGCCAGACTCATCCTTACTGCGCAGAAATGCAGTCTATTAAAATTTGACCATGTTCAGTGATGATATAGAGCGACTATATCAAACTGCTGTGCACCCACAAGGGACTGAGACAATTTAGTTTTGGACTACTATCGGAAAACCATGCACCACAGTCATATTGGTACTTTAGAGGCAGCGTGATGCAAGTCCCAAACACAAATTTGTTTTATTGATTAGAGAAACTGGACCAGACTGCTGCTCTAGGGAGCATTTTGTCCTGAAATTGAATCTATAAATTTGTCCATATGCGGTATGGTTGTTGGAATAAGGATAAGTTAGAAACCATTTCAGTTTGTGGGATGTAATTTCTTTTTGCTTTTCATAATTTGTTCCTATTTGCATCTCCAAATAGAGGAACACAAATTGTCATCCTGAAGCCTTTACAAGAAACTGAAATTGACAAGGCAGTAGTGAGTAGGATCAACGCGTCGCTGACTGAGATGAGAAGAAAGATAATGATTCCATTTAAAGGGACAGTTTGATATTTTAGAAACAATGTTTTGTTTGAGACTGATACCATTCTACACTGAAGCTAATATTACCTCAACTACCAACAGGTTAGTTTAGTATAGGTGAGCGTGGCTTAGTTTGACTTAACTAGATTTGGTTGGCCAAACTTGGAAGACAATGAACCTTTAAAGCAGGGGTATCAAACTCCGGTCCTCGAGGGCCGGTATCCTGCATGTTTTAGATATTTCCCTCTTCCAGCACACCTGGTTCAATTAATGATCAGCTCATCATCAGCTCTGCAGAAGCCTGATAATGATGGAATGGCCTCCAGGTGTAATGGAAGAGGGAAATATCTAAAACATGAAGGACACCGACCCTCATGGACTGGAGTTTGACATGTGCTTTAAAAGCACCGCTAGATGGGTTCTGTTACCTCAGACACATATGCGACATTATTTTGAACCAACCCTTCATGACATGACACATGTGCAGTTTGAAACCTTGACATTGTCACCATCATGTTGTTGTTTTTGTGAACAAATGTCCATATTTGGATCAAGTGTGTGGTAGAGAGAAGTGAGGGTTGAAACCAAAATGTAAGCTTAATGAAAACACCTCAGTTAACACTGCTGTATTAAACAACTGTCATAAAGGTTAACACATACTGTTATTATTGATAATAGTAATGTCAAAATCATGAAATGTACAGATACTACTTAAGTCTTGCTGGGCTAATGAACAGATTAGATGACAGACCATATACTCAATATGACATAAGGCTATAATTACACTGGTTATTGTAATCAAGTACCTGTAAACTTAATAACAAACTCCTATGACAGTCTTTTTAGTGTAACTTACTAACAGCTACCAGCGTCCAAAAGCATCCAATGATGTAAACTGTTTCATTTGTGTTGATTCATTAATCCTATTAAGCCATGTAAATAATTGGTGTAAAATGCAGTTTGTCATCTTTTCATGGTCATCAGATATGACCCATTTGGACATGAACATGGAAACACCGTCATCTTCAACAACACTGATTCACCTGTAAAACCCATGGAGTTGGATCAATGACAGTGGATAAAAATGTTTGGTTTATGTTGAGTTAATGATATATTTTACTGGAAAAAGTTACTTTTTCTCCAGTTTTTGATATGATAACCCTCAACTTTAAACTTTATGAACATCTTCATGATCAGTAAATTAAATACAGAAAAATACCTGATTTACACTGATAAAATGCAGAAGTCAGAGGATACTGTTATAAATAAATGGTGATAAAAAGGTTAGATACAGAGAAAATGTCATTTAAGAACTGACATGAAAGTAGCACTGGATCTTTATGTGTTAAACACAACTACAACAGAACTGCCTTTTGGGGGATATTGGTTTTAATAAGTTTGATAAATAAACAAAAGTTATGAATGATTAGCTCTGCAACCGAGCTAAGCCGGCTATAAATCAAAGCCCACACAGACAGACACAGATCAATCACAATCAATCACTGTGCCCCCCCACCCCTTAAATATACATTATCTTTTGTTTTTTCAGAGCCAGGGGTATTGGTATACCCTGCGACATCTGTCTGTGTGTCTGTCTGCCCATCATCATCAACCCCACTGTTCTCTGGTCTACTTCATGTTTGGTATTTAGGTGCAACTTTGGAAACTCTTGGATGAGTTCCTTGCGCTCCGACCTTGAACTTAATTTTTAAGGTCAAATTCGGAATGAAGCATCAAATTTGGATGACAGTGTTGACCTACATTTTTCAGGTCTTTTGGGGTCAGTGCATGATCATGGGGGCAGATAGGAGAAGCTAGCACAGATGAGGTGAGGGGATAGTGATACTGGTCATTCATAAACTGGTAAACAGTTGCATAAAATCACCTCCATACAGTTGTCACAGTGGGAAGCTGATTATAAAGACCAAATAGTTTTTGTACCCGGCTGTAAATTAAACATGTTATCATGGTGTTCTATGGGAACTGAATTGCTTTTGAAGCCAGCTGCAATCAGGCATTCACCTTACTGCATATTTTGATCTCCATGTCGACCTCTCTTATCAGCCCCAGAAGTTGCTGCTTGGTTTTCAGCCACCTCTGTGCTCAGTTTGGATATCAGATTTAGTGTACAGATACAATATTCATCTTTGCATCTTACTTTCTTTTAATTAATTTATTTTGATGGTAATTAATATAGAGATGTTCAGTGTGCCCTTAAACTCATCCATTTTATGCATGTAAGATAATATATTAATTGAAATATTAATACATTTTCAGATTGGTTTAGTTGATTTGTGCACCTTTGCATCTATGTTAAAATTCAGATGTAATTTTTTTCACTGTAACACATCTGGTTCATCAATGGTAAATGGTAAACAGCCTGCACTTATATAGCACATTTTATCCACCTTCATGATGCCCAAAGCACTTTACAAGGCCTCACATTCACCCATTCACACACTCATACACCAGTAGGCAGCTGTCGTCATGCAAGGCATTGCCAGACCCACTGGGAGCAATTTAGGGTTCAGTGTCTTGCCCAAGGACACTTCGACATGTGGACAGTTGCAGCCAGGATTCGAACCGCCAACCCTTTGGTGATTGGACAACCAAAGGAATGAAAAAACAAAACATGACAAATGAGAAAATATGACGACTTGTCATGTATTTCAATATAATGTGAATAAAACTCATATACAGTAAATCGGGCAGATCTAGAGGTGGACAAGGGGCAGCAGCAGTTCTTTTTTCTTGTTAACAATAAACAAAAAAAAATAATTTGCATTTGTTTGTGTCTGTCTGATGCAGCTACACCTTGTGAAACACATAAAAGACTTTCCTGCAAATATTTCATGATAATATTTGAGATTGTGTAAAATTTTAAGGGTGTTCGAAAGCTTTTTTCCACTACTGTATCAGATTTTTTCAGAAGTCTGATTTTTTTCACATTAGTTCCAGGTCACTTTCATTTGTGGTCCTAAATCAGATACATAGCCTAACTGATGTTTTGCGATGTGACTTCAGTCTGAATGATCATGTTGCATTTCATCCAACTTATACATCACTGAAATGTGACAGACATCACAACTCTGTGCTATAGGAGGCAGGACCTGACAAGAGCCTCATTTACTTCCATAAACTCAGTGTTCACATAAGATGTTACATATTCTTCTGCACATGCGGGTCATGTCAGGGCTGTAGATTGTTCACACAAGTCTGATGGAAGAAATCAGATTTCAGCCAAAAATCAGAATTGAGCATTAAGACCTGCAGTGTGAAAGTTTAATTTATTTATTTAACCTTTATTTAACCAGGTAAGTTAGTTGAGAACTGATTCTTATTTTCAATAACGACCTTGACATATAGAGATGAACAACCAGTCACTCTCACATTCACAACTATAGGCAATTTGGATTAACCAATTAACCTATTAGTGCATGTCTTTGGATGGTGGGAGGAACCATGGGCGGACCCAAAAGTGATGCAGTGGTTAGCTCTGTAGCCTCACAGCAACAAGGTCCTGAGTAGCCTTAGTTTGTTTACACAATATACTGTGTGATATATCAATAAATAGTCTAAAAGTATTATCTTTTATTGACTCTACTTGGGGCGGCATGCTGGTGCAGTGGATAGCGCTGTTGCCTCACAACAAGGTCCTGGGTTTGACTCCAACACCAGGGACCTTTCTGTGTGGAGTTTGCATGTCCTCCTTGTGTTCGGGTTCTCTCCAGGTACCTCAGCTTCCTTCCACCTTCCAAAGACATGCACTAATGAGTTAACTGGTCAAACTAAAACTGCCCATAGGTATGACTTGTTGTTAGTCTATATGTCAGCCCTGCAATGAACTGGCAATACATCCAGGGTGTACCCCAAAGCTTATTCCAGCTACCTATGGGCCTTTGCCCATAGGACCCCCGCAACCCTCTCAAGGATAAAGTGGTTCAGGAGATGACTGAATCTATTTAGGGATTCCCATAAACCATTCAAAGTCATCTTGACACCCCTTTGCCAACCTGTGAAGGATTTCCTAGATCCAAAAATCATGTTACAGATGTAACGCAATCTGTAAACATGACTTTTGCCACAGATCACACAGATTTTCCTTGGCAATAGCAGTGAAAAACAGCAACCTCACAAGGTCATCAAGCAATGTACTTTGTTATTGTTTTGATTAGCAAAAATGACAATGTGTGAGTTTAACCAATCCTGTCAAACTTGGCTTATTTCCTTATTAAACCATCTCAAATAAAGCAGGTCAATATACACTCATTAAACCAGAAACTATGAATAGTATCACAACAAGAGTAGTTAAAGTCACAGTGGCTGAAAGAGCCTCAATATCCACATTTAGGGGAAAAACACCCATTTCCAACAGACCAAAGCTTTTCTTTATGCTGCATTAAATCCTACTATGGTCTAATTCAATTTAATGAGTAAATTGGTTGACCGTGATGAATTGCAGAGAAAATAATGTGAAAGCTATACAACTACATTTTACACATATCCGATAGCGCTTTAAATATCCTTTTCTCTTGAATCCAAGGACACACACATGCACAAACACACAATTCCTCAGTGACTGCACACACACACCTCCCAGTCTGTGGAGTACAGCATGGCCATCACACACAGCATTCCATCATACTGTCACTCACATCTGCTGCCCTTTCTCATTACCGCTCCCTCCCAATTCTCCCTCTCCTTTACCTCCCCTTCAGCCAAACCCCTTTTTTTCCCCCCTTTTTCCTTTCCTTCTTCTCATTCTGTTGCTCTCTGTAGTATTTCCTGTTCTCTTTCTTCCTGCTCTACATGCCAGCAAAAATTAACAAAATTTCTAAGGACGTGGGCAGGAGGGGAGGCAGGCAGGGCTGACATGGTATTACACCAGTCTGGGCTTCACACAGCATGGTCACACTATGAAAAAGGGCGACTCAGGGGTTTCAATACACCTGACAAGATTGAAACTGAGAGGCGATTTTCACATGTGAACATGCAGTGAATCAGACAGAGAGCAGGTGTTGTTTTTTCAAGCCAAAGTATGAATCTATTGTTGGATTTATTGTTAGATTCCTGTGACTAAACAGTAGTACAGCCATGTGAGCTCTGTCTGGTTAAGGTAGTCTGCTGCAGATTTTTCCCCTCTGCCACTTTCAAAGAGAGATAAATGACAAACCATGTCAGCCTGGTGATGCGAAGAGGATAATTAGGATTCAAGAAACACAGTTTGTCCTCAAAAGCAAATCACTTCCCTGTTGCTCAGGGGCTACCAAGGCACAGATCATTTTATATATCAGCACCTAGCAACTGGCAGATGGAGTGAACTTAGTGCTGGCTGCCAAAGCTGATAGGACACTGCAGGACTGCAAAATGAGCTGTGATGATTCCCCTGCTGAGGCCAACAAGAGAGACATACCTCATTAAGATGCATAGCATCCTCATTTGCCTGGCCACACTTTAGAGAATGAAGTTGCCCCTTACAAAACTGCTCATGGTTCCAGCTGGTGAAAACATACAGTTCAGCTGACAGTTACAAAACAAACACCCATTAGGTTATCATTTATGTAAAATTTGTAGAGAAATATTAACATAATGACTGTAATGCATCCACTTTAAACTGCTTTAGACAAAGAAAGCAGCAAGACATTTTTAAAATTATGTGTTTGAACTGTATTTTACAGACATCTGACAGGGAGCTTATCTGCCAGCAAACAGGGAAGCAACAAGGATTCTGTCCATTTTCCTCATAAAACAACAACCCAAACCTTTACATGGGGAGAGACAGGCCATTAAAACTGCACCTGTTGTGAGGGCATAAACATGTGTTCCTCATAACCATCTATCATAAACCTGCCTGCAAAAACACCTTTGTTGTACATGCAGACAGAGGCGTATGTTCATTAAAGGATTTCTTCCAGCCCTTAAGGAAAGCAGAGGTGAATGTAGCCCTTTATCGTTTTATTTGGTATGTAAATGGGTCCCTGGAGGCCCCTGGCACAGTCTCCCAACAAGAGAAGGAGACAATGCTGAGACTGCAGCTACTGTATGACATATGTAACATACCGGCCTGCTTCACATCCACTCTGCAGACATTATACATCATGGCTCCGACGCTGTCTGCCTGTGCACCTCTGATGTCCAACCCTTTGTCTTATCACCACATCACTAGCACATCGTTCTCTGCCCCAGTCTGTTTATTCTTTCCTGTTCCAGCCTCATCTATATCCTGTTTACTGCGTTAGCCTGCCTGCTGGGAAGATGATTACACTTGTCCAACAAATGTGAGAACAGATTATGGGGTCCTGAATGTGACAGAAGGCAATAGGTTATCACACCCATCAACATGTTTAAATAACTAATAAATAATACTGATGATGTAGAGAAAAGAAATGCTGTCCCTTAACTTCAAATCAGACTTTTCCCTTCCAGCATTTGATTACATTAAAACCTACTCTATCCTTCTGTTGTAGTTTTAATTGCTTGTTTCTTTTCTTTCCCTGTTTTATGTATGCAGGAGGTTAGAAGGTTACATCTACTTGTCAGTTTTCTAAACTGTCATTCACTCTTTTACTCATTGTATGTGCATTTTGCCAAACAGTACTCACACTGATAGTGACTGATTCATTTCAAGGTCCACTGTGTAAGATTTAGATGGATAAATGGAATATATCAATGTGATATCATGACTTGCGTAAATATACACACCACTTTTAATTGTCGCGTTATTTTTGTGCATTAGAAACTTTCCGTGTGTATGTTCACGCCGTTATCAGCCCCCTGTCCAACCTGAATTGATGCATCAAATACTTCACACTGAGGGTTATGGGTTAGGGCCACAGTTAGGGTTAGGCTGAGAGGTAGGGTTAGGGGTTAAGTTTATGTGAACCAGAGACCTTGGTGTAAATTGACACGCAATCAAATGATATTGAATAACATGCGAAAGGTTGAAAATGTGTATGCATAGCATGCCAAATGCCATAAGAACTGGCATGACATATGTCATTTCATGAAATCTGTCTCAGTATATTCATAAATATGTTTTCATGAATCTTAAAATACCACACAAAAATGAGAACAGTATCTTACAGTTCTGCAGTACCTTACAACAGACTTCCTTGTCTTCATTTTTTGTTTTACAGCAGGTGGCATTCAGCAGAAAGTCAAAAAGAACATTTTGTTGTAAAAATATAGATGTATCAGACAATGTCAGAAAATGCATAAATTAAAAGACAATAAATCTTAAAGTTGTGGGAGTGACATCATTGTAACTGTATCCACATTCTGTTCTCAGTCACTGGAGATGTCAGTACAACTTCAGCATGACCAGACCTCTATAGTGTTTTCACCTCTCATGATCAACAATGTGAAACATGCTGAAGCAACAGCTATTTTCATGTTGGTGATGTGAATCACACAAGGCGAAAGACAAAGTCCACTCAAACGTTTCATACATAAGTAGAAGATACTTGAATATCTTTAACATCAACAGCAACTTCTTGACTTGTAAAACTATTTTAAAGAGACAAACATAAAACATCAATCAGCCACAACATTTGGCCTGGGTGGGATATATTAGACAGCCAGTGAACATCTAGACTTCAAAGCTGATGTATTAGAAAAAGCAAAGTGGCAAGAGGGATCTGAGCAACTTTGACAAGGGTAAATTTGTGATGTCCAAATCACTGGATCAGAGCATCTCCAGATCTTGTTGTTCATTCCCAGAGTAAAGGGGTTAGAACCTACCAAAAGCATCTAAAGAACAACAACCGAATCTGAACCAATCAAGCATCTATTGGAGCAGAACATTATTTCCATCTGTCTAATATTGTGTAAGTTCTCCTTTTTAAACAAAAACAGGTGTGACCTGAGGCCTAAACTCTACCAGACCTCTGAAGGTGTCCTTTGGTGTCTGGACTAAGATGTTAGCAACAAATCCCTGAAGTCCTGGAAGTAGAGGTGGACCTCCATGGATCAGATTTATTTGTCCAACACCTCCCACAGATGATCAGTTGTCCTGTGATTATGATGTCCTTCTTTAGTTCATTTTTGGTGGGTACTAACCACTGCAGACCAGGAACACCCAACAAGACCTGCAGTTGTGGAGGTGCTCTGACCCAGTCGTCACCATTACAATATGGACCTGGTCAAAGTCCCTCAGTTCCTTATGTTGGTCATTTTGCTGCTCCCAACACATCAGTTTCAAGGATTAAATGTTCACTTGCTGCCTATTATTTCCAACCCAGTGAAAGGAACCATTTTAATGAAACAATATTATCACTTTTCCTGTCAGTGGTCATGCTGTTATGGTGTATATGTAGGCTCAATTCCAAAACTGATCTCTATTTATATTTTAAAGCCAGGTCACAGGACACAGCAGAAAGGACAGGACCTTGCTTCTCAACTAGCATTAAAATTTTGCAATAATTTACACAAGGATCACCAGCTTATCAGAAGATTTAAACACAACAAATGAGATGAGAATGAATCCTCTAAAGAGAAATTTAGTGGGAAGATGGAAAGAAATCATTGGAGCCTGACTTTTTTTGGAGCCACCATCTAGTGGCCATCAGTGGAATTACAGTTTGAGATACTGCCGCAATAGTTTCACTTCGAAACCGTGGTTGTTGTTTATTAATGCTACCAAGCTGTCTTGTAATTATTGATACTTAAGTTATTTTTTTTAACTCATCTGTTAACCTTCCAGCTACTTTTTCCCGGTTGTGGCTCTGTAGATGAGTAGAGGCAGGAGCACAGAGATGAAGTGGAATTCGTGGAAAGCAGAGAGACGGCAGGGAGAGGAGAGAAGAAGAAGAAGAAGGAAGAAAGAAAGGAAAAGAAACAAATACAGAGAGGCAGAGACTCCAGGGACAGACCGACAGCGGCTGTGGAGAGAGGAGCTTAATTTCCCAACACCATCTGTTACCAGTCCCTGAGTTGAAAGCTCCACTTATGTCAAACCTCCCACCACCAGCACACGAGCAGAGCACCACGGAGCCGTAAGAGACCTCACTGCCTTTTTCTTGTCTTTTTTTTTTCTTTTCAACCCCCCCTCCTGCACTTTTTCTCCTCTACACCTAGTCACCCACCCACTCTCATCCTCTACCAGTGGCACTAACTCACATTTTAGCTGAGATAAATGAATGCGCCTGCAACTTTCTGGGTCATAGTGGATTTAGGAAAAAAACAATATCAACAAATTACAGTTCCCTTTGTTCTGCAGGACCAGGGTTTTTGTTTAAAATTATTCACATTTCCAGCCTTTACTCATCCACTTAGTCAATGAGGCCTTGATAAGTCCAATTTCTGAAGTGCTGGAGTCCAAATTATCTTGATAAACTGTCTTGGCAGGCTGGCATCGATTGAAGAAAAGCCCACAGGGGATGCTGGGTATATATAGGCCTATCTAGTGGGAGAGAGAGAGAAGCCCACGACTCAAAATGTGTCAATGGAAGTGCCTCCAAGCTACTGTCTCTTCCCTTTTTTCTCCATGGTGTAGGCACTAAGGACTGTGGTGGAGAAATGTCTGGCCTATATTCAAGACTTTGTGGAGGCATGAAAATATGTCAAATTATAGAGTTGGAGACAATTTTATAGAAAATGCATAACATTGTGGTTAAGTACAGTCCGTAAACTGCCCGTGTGTTTTTGTTAAGTAGTCAGACTAACTGTTGCTCTCTGGATAAGTCTCTTGGAAGGACATTACCTGCACAAAAATGGACATTTGAAGATTAAAGCTCAGAGAAATTTCTAAAATTAAATGCTATTATTTCTTTAATTAATGCATTAACTTGCCTACTGCATCACAAGTTGCTTTTACTATTCATCTTCCTGGACTAATTTTACATGTAAAGGTTATTTTGATGTTTGACATGGATTGGCAGCCATGCTTCCATCAGTCCGCTCCAGGGTAGCCGCGATACAGATGTAGTTTACCACCACCAGCGTGTGAATGTGACAGCGAATGAATAATGGATCAAAAATGTGAAGTGCTTTGAGTGCCTTGAAAAGCACTATAGAAATTCAATCTATAATTATTATTATTATTATTATTATTATTATTATTATTATTATGTAGCAGAAAAAGAAAGATTTACTCAAGTACTAACATCATTCTCAAAACAGTCTCGTCAAGAAAAAATTTGGCACTTAAACTGTACTGAGGCAAAAGTATATAGGGAGAAAGAAAAAAATGCAACTGTATGATAAAATGATTAGTGTTTTACTATTATATGTGGGTTTTTTTTGTTATTTAACAGATTTACACATTTATGTTACATTTTACTGCTGTAGATGTCTACTTTATTCTGTATACTTGTAATCCATAATTTATCACAAAATTAGTACAATCTAATTTTATTTTGATTTGTGTTCAGTTTTGAATACATTCTTGTAAACAGTTCTAAATAGATGGTTGTGCTCTGCATTTGCAGACATGTGGCATGTATAAAAGACTCAAACCAGTGTTTTTCAACCTTGGGGTCGGGACCCCACATGAGGTCGCCTGGAATTCAAATAGAGCCACCTGAAGTTCTAGTAAGTGATGAAAATCATTTTTAAAAAACTTAGTAAAATATATGGTGAGTTGAGAGAGACAAGTACTATACATAAAAGACATGACAAACTGTGAGTCTGAAACTGAAGCACTGTGGTACTGTTTATCTGTCTAATGTTCAAACTGAAGCACTGTGGTACTGTTTATCTGTCTAATGTTCAAACTGAAACACTGTGGTACTGTTTATCTGTCTAATGTTCAAACTGAAGCACTGTGGTACTGTTTATCTGTCAAATGTTCAAACTG
>JAPQRP010000009.1:27883466-27902584 GCA_037367295.1 Apogon hyalosoma | reverse complement strand
TTTTTTAACTATTAGGGTCCAAATACACAAATAAATGAACCAAAGACTAATAAAAGTGGGTTTAGCAAAATATGACCACCTTAAGGCAATGGTTGACTGAGGAAAATGATTCCAGCCTCTTCCACAAAGCAGTGAGTCTGTTTACATGACCATAAATGTCACATAACTGGGAGCAGTCAGATAGTTGTAATAATTGGATCTGACACATTTACATGCACTTAAACAAAATTGGATAGTTGAAATACCATGAATTAGATGCTCCAGTCCATTATCCGATTTCTTTCAGAGTATGTACATAGCAAAGATAGACTCAAACTTCCTCCGCTCACATTTAACTACATCACTTCTGTTTTCTATGATTTTAATTGTTTTTAAACATGCAGACGTAAAAGTATTAAACGAATCAGATTAATAGGTATATATGCAGGAAGACATTGACGTATTGGGGAGAAATCCAGGTATGTTAATCTGACTTTTCATAATCAGATTACTGCTGTTATATGATGAAGCATATCAGATTATCCTGTTTACATGATCACTTGAATAATCTGACAACTCCAGAAATCAGATGATGATCGGACTGTTGGTGTAGATGTAAATGGGCTCAGTACTGACCAATACCTGTTATGCTATGTTCACACTGCTGGTAAAAAATGGGCCAAATGTGACTTTTTTCCCCATATGCGAGTCATATCTGAATTTTTTTCTAACAGTATGAACTGCACAAATCTGATTTTTTTTTTTTTAAATCAGACCCAGGCCACTTCCATATGTAGTCCTAAATCAGATACATATCTGATGTTTTCCAGTGCTACTTCAGTCCGTATGGTCATGTCACATTCCATACCACTTTTATGTCATTGAAATGTGAGGGTTGCAATTTTGCACTGGAAGAGGCCAAACCAGGTAAGATCTGTATTTACTTCCGCAAACACAGTGTTCTGCATGTGACATCACATCTTCTTCTGCGCATATGTGTGTCACTTTAGGGCCGTAGACTATGCACAAGTCGGATGGCAGTTGCATTTATATTATAATGTGAACAACTACGCAAAACAAATCCAAATTAAGCCTGAGGCCTGCAGTGTGAACATAGTGTAAGTGATGGGATCAGTACTCAGTGTCAGCCCAAACTAAAACCCTGAAAAACAGTATCTGCATCAAACCATTAAGCTGCATATAAATACCATACCCCCAAAATTGAGTTCTGGGGATATAATGATTTTACCCCGAATGTCAATCCTTCTTGTGAATCCAATAACTAGGACATATTTGGTTGGATTTCTTCTCCCTTGATAACCAACATAGGGGACCCCTAGTGGAAGAACCCTATTGATTTCAGCTTCTCGATGAGTATTATAAATGAACCAGTTTTTTGGACATAAATCAAGCAATAATAGGCCGATTGAAATAAAATTTGGTTTATATTGATTGTCTTACAGATGTCCATTTTCTGTCTACCATCCAGAGTTTATATGGTGTCATTTTCATTCACTAGGTAGATTTTTATGGAGAAAAATTGGTTCTCTGACCATTATTCTGCCACTATCAGGTTGATGTAGTTCAAACTGAGTTCATATAAATTGTCTAACAATTATCGTGGATAGATTTATATATAGCAGAGAATTGGGGTGATTACATGGATATACCCTTGCTGTCAGCTCCTGACAGCATAAGCCTCGTTATGTCTTTGAACCTGAGGTCTGACCAACAGAGCAATAATTTAAGGATGGACCACCACATCACTTATTGGAGGGTCAAATTAGGATTTTTACACAGACGTTCAAAGTGAGCTTTGGGTTGTTTTTTTTTTTTTTGAGCCAACCCCCATAGCTCTAAGATACTTCCACTGCCTGTTGATTTGACCTGAAAAAGTCAGATCAGTGCATCCCAAAAACTATCTAATTAATGTCTTGGTATTCAAGATGCTGAATTTCATTCAGACCATATCCATCTTACTCACAAAGTCTTCCTAAGCATACTTGACTACATCAAAAGTGTTACATTTCACCAGGGCTGTGTGATGCTCAGATAGTCCAAATTCCCAAATGATACTGTTTTCATTGCCAATTTTCCATTTTGACCACAACATGAAATTGTCTGCTGACATAAAATCATCATGCAAAAACATGAATAAAAGTCATGTCTGCTGCACGCACTGAGATTTACTCCTTCACTACTGAAAAATGATCAAACGTAAAGATTGTTTTGATAAACAAATAGAATTTAAAGAATTCAGTCTGTGATGTAAGAGTATCAAACTTCACAAACTGGAAATTCTAAGAATCAGGAATGATAAAGAGACAAAGGTGTCTTTAGGGAAACAAATCTCATGTTTTGTTTTGTGTTGTTTTTTTTTTGTTTTATAAGTATCCACGCAGTGAGATGACATAAATGATGAATGAAAAAGATAGTGTCAAGAGTTAAAAATAATCGGAGATGATTGGATCCAGGAAATGTAAACCCTAATAAATCAGAGAACTTAACACATGAAAAAAATACACAAAACCCATATTGCAATAAGACACTTAGTATTAGCAATGATATCTACCCTTAAGACTTTGTTTTTCTTTGCCACGTGACAGTAAAATTGCCCTTTTTGCAGTGGGATGTTTGGATGAATGAAACAATCCTTTATTTCTATTTCAATACATAACCTTGGCCAGGGAGGATAATAAGAGTGTCAGCCAATTAAAACAAACAAACAAAAAAAAAAAGAGTTCCACACACAAGGATATTTCTTTTTTACTGTGAAGTTAAAGAAATGCTACAGCCTTACAACATGAATCTGGACAATAGGTGTCCTGGTTTCATGGAAAAATTACTCAAAGCTTTTCTAGTTAGGATACTAACTTAAATTTTACCAAACTGAGTCATGAGTCGTTTTACCTTCTGAGCATTATGTCTACCTTATCTAAACCCTCACATATTAGAATAAAGAGCGGAGCCTCCTGCAGAGTTTCAACATGATCCTTCCATTTCTGCTGTGATCCTGCCTGTTCAGACGCGGAAATGAATCACACATAACGGTCTGGCTGAGCACCAGGTAATACATGCAACATGCCTGCAGATGTGTAGTGTTTGCTGGAAGCTTTAGTTAAGGTTAATATATAACAATAAATGATATATGAAGCAAACAAAGCACGTTTAACTGTACACTGTAGTTGATACCAATCTGTGCGCTGCACAGGAGCCAATGGTGCAGCAGGCGCGCGGACAGGGGCGGAGACTGGCTTTGTTTTTGTTTTGAACAGGATGACCAGGCAGCCAAGGCCACAGCACTGGAACATGAGCGGTCCGCCAGAAGACGCGTACACCACGGACAACTGCACACACACACACGGAGCGGAGAAAGGAGCAGCGGAGCTTTTACCTCCAGGAGTGGTGGAGAATAAAGTGCCTCCAGGGGTGGTACAATAGTCATGAGGTAGCTGCGTTGTGTCGTTGATCGACACCGTCCTGGTCGGGATGGCCCTGCTCTCGCTAAGCTGACGACTGTTCGACATTTTGTTTTAGCGCCGGTTTCGGTGACAAATACAGCGGCTACACAAATGTGGGGGTGTTAGTTTCCCGACGGACGGTGGACACCTGGGCCTTTCCCCACTCTCTTATTTCTTCCCAAAAGCTTTCTTGTCTCTCCTTTCGTCCTCCCAGCCGTCAGCACCGTCCCCTCCCTCAGCAAGGCAGGAAGCACGACAAGCGGCGGCCGGAAATGAGCTCAGCGGAGCGGCCGGAGCACGCCGCACCGCCGGACACCCACCGACCGAGTACCCGATACCTGACCTGGAACCCGGGTTAAAGTTTACTGACCCCGGGAAATAGTCTGATTTTAGCGGAAAAGGGGGCTAAAACGTGTACGTGACGAATATTTGTATCAGAAATCGGCATCTTAGAGTATTAAAAATATTTTTAACTGACATTTTGTATTAATTAATTGTCAAAATCCACAACACCTGTGGTATTATTTTAACGTGATAAGTATTAATATTACACCGACTTAAACCACTTACAGTACATTTATAGGGACAATGATGCCTTCGCGTGCATCTCGTAAATGTGTCCACAGCTAGATTTAACTCAGAATACCTAATGTAAACACACAAGCCTCGACGATCAATGAATGATCACAACTTTTAACATTAACATGGTGAAATTATATTAAAAGAGATTTATACTGCTCTAAAGACAAACTGAAGCTTTCTCATTGTTTGATGAAGAACTGTGTCAAACTGTTGAACAATAATCCATAAAGGGCGAAAATAAAGCTTGTATAATTTGGTGTGTAAACAGTAAGATAGGCGTCTCTTAACAGTTTTCCGTTTAGATAGATAGCTAGTAATGACTATTTGCGATCAAAATACCTAAAGATAACAACTCTGCAGTAAAGGCAAAACAACTTAGATATATTTTCTGACCTAAAAATCTGTCACATGCAGGAAGTGCTGTGTTTAGGGTTAGGAAATAACAGGATGTGATTGCACAGAGAGCATTTTTACATTTGAATGGAACTTTCTTTGCCTTAATTGTTAGTTTGTGGTCAGGGTCAACCTTTTCTTCAGCCAGTATTCATAACAACACTCTACAAGCCAAGTCTTCCTCGGTCTAAACTCGTATTCTTTTGTTTGTCCCGCTCTTTCCGAAGTGGAATTGTGACACTTCCGAGAATCCCTGAAGGCACCGGTCTCTGTGTGAACGGCGCGTGCGCAGCTCCCTCTGTGTCTGGACTCGGTGGACTGTTCTTCCGCCGCCATCCTCCATCCACATAGAAACACAGAAACACAAACCTGCAGTGAAAACATGAGCTTCGTAGTAGAAGAGAGGGGAAACCCAAACTCCCTGAGCTACCGCCTGTTCTTCAGTAAGTACAGCGTAGATATAAGAAGCTGAACTCTGACTTTATTTGCTAGTTACGGACTACAGGCCGGTTAAAACCTCCCACGTGTCACATATTCATTCTGTGCTGTGCTCAGGTCAGTCTGATCAGTGCAGGGTTTGACAGGTAATGACAGTGGCGAAATCACATCAGATCCCCTATTTGTTTGTATATGACTCGGTTAAAGCCGTGATAACCGGTTTAGCCGGTTTTGCCAGACAACACGGACGCCGGTTGACAAAGTTTGCGTCATTTTGCTCTTAATCGACGCTGCACACATATGACTTTGCACTTTCCTTGTAAATATCCACGTTAACTGTAGAAGGAAGCTTTGTGTATTTTGGGAAATCATACAAGCTTATCTCATAAAAGCATAAAACGTATGTTGACGGGACAACGCCCTCTTGTATTATAACGCATTAATAAAAACTGTGATAACAACCAGAGTTACGGGTTTGACCGGTTGAAACAAGGTTGTAAATGAAACTTAAAATGGCATTTATACATATTTTTACTTTGTTGAATTGTATGTAATGACAGAAATTGCAGATTAGTAAAGTACAATAACCATACGCCTATAAGCACAAATCTGTGCATTGCTATATGAAGACAAGACTTAATATAAACCCAAACATCACGAAATACAGACACAAAATCCACTTATTTAGTACATGAACTTCATAGAAAAAATATGAAGGAGTTCTGTACCTGACTTAACAGAACAATGGAAAGTGAAAGTGGAAACAAAGTTGGAAGTCTGTGATTATTATCAATTCACAACCCAAAAAAAATCCCCTTTTTGCTAGTACAGGTTAAAGCATTAACACTGTGTTTTTCAACCTTGGGGTCAGGACCCCATGTGGGGCGCCTGAAATTCAAATGGGGTCTCCTGAAATTTCTAGCAATTGATAAAAATAAAAACTTACGAATAAAAAATAAATGGTGAGTTGACAGAGACAATCACAATCCATAAAAGACATGACAAACTGTGAAGCTGAAACTAAAGCACTGTGGTACTATTTATCTGTCAAATGTTCATTGTGGTGAGTTTCAGATGCTGCAGCTCTTTCATAATTCATAGTTGAGTTCTTGTTTGTTCAGTTTTAATTGTCAGCCTTGTAAAAACAAGCTGGACTGACTGTACATATCCTGATCAAGGAAAGTAAAATTCTCCCTTTATGCAGTAATCTACACCTGGCTTTTCTGCCTCCGTCCATAATAATATATGTTATGTAGACTAAATGTTGTTTAACATTAATGTTTATTTGCAACATAGTATAGCAAACTATTACATGATCAAAAACAAATTAATTTTAGCAAAAAAAAATGTCTCCGTTTTGAATGTCTGCGGTCTCCAGAAATGTGTGATGTTAAAATGGGGTCATGAGCCATAAAAGGTTGGAAACCACTGCATTAACAGGAATTTTGTAAGGTTTAGTTGTTGTCTTTTCTGTTTATCATTTTAGGCAATTGAATCGTAGTTGCCTGTTACATTTTTCTGGTTTGCTTTTTTTTTTTTTTTTTTTTGGTCTTTTTTTCTTTCTTTCTTTCTTCTTTTTTTTTTAAAACATATTTGGCCTCAATATATTGTAATAACCACCTTGTGTTGAAATGTGTAGATGTGCCAGATGTGTTTGAAGATATATAGACAAATGCGTCAGGTTATAATTTGTTTCAATCCAGTTCACAAGTGACATGTGTCAGGATGCATCTTAAAGCTGATCTTAATAATTAGTGAGTATGCTGCCTGCTCTAGTGTAAGACACATAAGAAGGATGTAAAGATTATTCATGTAGCATCTGATCTGACTTTCTTACAGAAAACGCTGATGGCAGCTACATCTCTCCATTCCATGACATACCAATGTACGCTGATGAGGCCCAGGTAAGTTACTACCTGTTACAGCTACTCTGTTCAATGTATTCATGTTTACAAATCGCTCTGAGTAGCCATAACTATGTTATGTTCATTAGATGTGGACTGAAGCTGTATTAACTGTAGACATTAGGTAATGCTCTCCAACGTTAAGGTCAGAGTCTATTTTCAAAGTCTGCGGCCTTTACTCTATTTTCTCAATGCTATGTCAACAGCTCCTGTAACTACAGGAGTATTTTCTGTTATCTTATCTCCCTAAAACCATTGATTTTATTTGTGCCAAAGTTTTGATCAAACCTGAACAAAGGAGTTACCAAATAACAACCAACATACATTACACCTGCTCAAACGCTGTGTGTTAGTACACATTAACACAAGAGGGGGTTTATTATATCTTGTTGCAAAATACATATGTGTATGACCTTGGCCGGTTAATTCAACATGAAATCAAATTAACACATTGTTTTTTCTTACAGAACATCTTTCACATGGTTGTTGAGGTACCGAGATGGACAAATGCAAAGATGGAGGTATGAGGAAAAACAGTTCTTGATTTTTGAAGCTTCAGTGAACAATTTATTTTCTTTCTTTCTTGTTGATACTGATTGGGGAGTGAAATATTTCAGATCATTCACATTTTTCTAAGAATATTTTTATTTTTTTTTTAACAGTAGTTTACAGTTTAACAATAAAAGGCAACATGGTGGTACAGTGGATAGCATTGTCCCCTCACAGCAAGTAGGTCCTGGGTTCCATTCCAGCCAGGGACCTTTCTGTGTATGAGTTTGCACGTTCTCCCCATGTTTGCGTGGGTTCTCTCTGGATACTCCGGTTTCCTCCCACCATCCATAGACATGCACTAGGTTAATTGGTCAACCTAAAATTGCCCATAGGTGTGAATGTGAGAGTGACTGGTTGTTCGTCTCTATATGTCAGCCCTGCAATGAACTGGTACCCCCCCCCCCCTTCACCTTTAGGTACCTGGGATAGGCTCCAGCACCCCGTGACCCCTGAGTGAGGATAAAGCAGGTTCAGAAGATGAATGAATGAGTTTAACAATAAACTTTAATATCCAAAATGTCTATTGTCAGTTCACTGAGTAGTAAACTTCTCTTCAGTTTGTATAAATAACAAAATAAATGTGATATATCATCATTTCCAATACACATGATTAGATCTGACAGGATTAATTGATTATGTATCTGTTACTAAACAAATCTAAAAATTATTTTGATAATGAATACAACATTTGAGTAATTTTTGTTTTTCAAGAAAAAAAGTCAGTTTTCCCAGATTCTGTCTTTTTTAAATGGGAATGTTTTCTTTTTTCTTTCCTCCTGTGACATTAAGCTAATGAGACATTTAAGGAGATCAAGTTCCTATTTGGGAAACACTATTTCACCATGTTCTGACATTTTGTGAAGCAAATGATTACTGAATTAATCTAAAATATCATTACAGACTAATCAATACTGAAAATGATGATTATTTGCAGCCCTGCAAAGTATTTAATAAGTCAGAATAAAGCTTAGTCTTTGGCTTCATCAGCACTATCGTCTTACTCTGTATCTTAAAACAGTAATATTCTTAAGTGTTATTGGACCTTGGTCATTTCAGGTTGGTGTCTGTGTGACTCTGCTCAGCTTCACTCAGGGAAGATGTTGATTCACTAAAACTTCACTACCATTAATGCAAAAATTTACAGTACTCCACAGTTATTTTCCTGCATTAAAAGGAAACCACCAAAAATGATTCCACACAGAATGTTGTTAGCCTGTTGCCTTTTGATTCTATTGTATATATTCCATTATGCCTGCTAACATTAATGCGTTTGTGCAATGGGTTTTTTGTGTTTTGTAGCACTACATTAATTAAATCTTACAGATTAGGACTTGAGTGGTCCATTGTGTTTTTCAGATTGCCACAAAAGACCTCTTAAACCCAATCAAGCAAGATGTGAAGAAAGGAAAGTTGCGGTATGTTGCCAATGTTTTCCCACACAAGGGTTACATATGGAACTATGGAGCCATTCCTCAGGTGAGTGTTTCCTTTCAAAGACTTGACTTACTAGTGTATTCTAAAACCTGTAATTAATGTGTCAGTGTAGTAATGTTGATTAGATTCACTGAGTGGCTGTGAAAGTTTATGCCAGAACAACGTATCTTGTGTAACTGTGCTGTGCATGTTTCGCTTTGTGCTGTTGCAGACATGGGAAGATCCAGCGCACAAAGATGGAGACACCGGCTGCTGTGGCGACAACGACCCCATCGACGTCTGTGAAATCAGCAGCAGGGTACAAATCACGCAGTATCAGTTATCGCTGGACTTTAATATCAGAGTTAAGATGCCTGCTCTGAAAACAGCTTCTACTTTCCAGGTGTGTTCCCGCGGTGAGGTCATCAAAGTGAAGGCACTTGGGATTTTGGCCATGATCGACGAGGGTGAGACCGACTGGAAAGTGATCGCAATCAACGTAGACGACCCTGAAGCCAAGGACCTGAACAGTAAGAACTGCACTTATATCAACCTAGAGTTTAATTTGTGTTTGTGTTTACATGCACTTTAATAAATAGATGACTGTAGGCTTCGAAACTGAGACTCACGTTGATCTAGTGCATTAAAAAGATGTAACGGGATGTAACGATTACTGGTATAATGATAAACTGCGATAAAATTCCCAGCGGTAAGTATTTAAATTCTAATTATCATTAAAACCCTGTTTTATTACCGCACTTTGAAAAAGTCACGGTGATACTGCTCATTTCCTGGAGAAGCAGCGGCACTCCAGGAGCGCATGCGCAGTTTGCAATGTTTGGCCTCTCGCAACATGAAACATGGTGGAAGGCACCCACACGAACAGCACTCCGGACACCCCCCCCCCAAGTTTAATGTGGATGATGTTTCTGCCACATTACTTTGTTTAAAATGGTAGTGTTGCTTTTATATGCACATTTGATTTCTAGATAAGGTACATGAAACAGTGAAAGTGTTCTTTCTGTACCAGTTCTTAAATCTGTAAGACTAGATCTAGTCTTGAGTGCTTAATGTAAAGAAAAGTATTCTTGGTTCTTATCTACAATTTGCTCTGTGCAGTTACCTCTTATGTCCATAAGATGCCATCTTTAACGCACATTTGTATGTTTGATGTTTACATGTTAATATTTAAATGTTTCTGCTAACAGAAAAAAACATTGTGCGTGTTATTTTATTTGGGTTTTTTTTGGGTTTTTTTTGTTTTGTTTTTTTTTTTTTTTTTTTTTTTCAAAATAAAACTTGGTTCAATTATTTTAGTGTGTGTATAAGTACTTTTTGAACATTTTGAGAACATTTAAACAGTACCATGATAATAATGATAACCATGATAATTTTGGTCACAATAACTGTGATATAAAATTTTCATATTGTTACATCCCTATTTATATCTATATATTTTCCAAGAGAAGGTGTGATTTTCTCTCATATATACCACATTTAAAGTGAGTGGGTTTTTACAGCTGTTTACATGACTGTAGAAATCAAAAACATTTCCTGTTTGTAAATTGAATGAACTTATTTTATTTGGTTTTTGTGCCTCATACAATAAATATTAACAGTACAGACAGCATACTGTATCAACGCTAATCACATGAAACAAAATAATCACAAACAGAAGATGTTGCTAAATAATAATAATGGCTGTGAACACTGACAGGTAAAGTTATTCAAATGGAACCACACTGGCAGTTATTAATAGACACTTAAAAAAACAAGTCAAACACTAACCTACAAAAATAAATACTTCACTTATCTGCTGTTAACCCTTTAAGTGCTAAAGTTGCAATATTGCGACAAGAAACATAACTGGACAGCTTCTTGAAATCTTGATATCAAAATTGAACATTAAAATAAAACAAAAAAATTCTGGTGCCTAATGGGTTAACATACTGTGTCTGGACGTCCCTTTTTCAAATGGCTTTCATCATCTTGTGCCTTTTACATCATTTTCCTCTTTCACCTTTTCCACCAGTTTCCTCTCATGTCTTTTTGACTGAGGTCTGTCCTCTTCTAGAGCACTCTTCTATATTAATTAGGAAAATGAAATAGAGCTGTTGATTATTTTTGGAATTAATCTATCGATTATTTTCTTCAATTTGAGTAGATGTAATGATTTTTTAATAGGTGGAAAAAATTGTGAAAATGTGAAAAAGACTCATCAGAAACAACCACCACAAAAAGTATAAAAGTAAAAGGATATATAAAAAAAATCTATGTATCTATCGGTCTGTCTGTCTGTCTATCTATCTATCTATTGATGTCTACAAACAATATGTGCACTGCAGTTTCATCATATTTGTTTCCAACTTACTAACAACTTAAGATGGAACTAACATTCAACTGAAAAAAATACATCCAAATATTTTTAATGTTTGTGTGAAAGCTTAAAAGTTTAAAGGTGTAAGTAGTCGCTTTTCCATTGGATATATGCACAAAGCTTTACCGATATTTACTAAATGTCGAAAAAACAGAAGTGCATAATGTCGGTTTTTCCATTAACTCACAAATGCGATGATTTGTTTATTTATTATCGCGAGATGACACGAGAACTCATTCCATAAACATGGTGACGAACATAAATATCATGTTGATTTACAGATGTATTCATTATTATCATTACCCCTCTATCTCGTACTAAATTTTAAAAATGATTCAGTTTCCTGGTTTGTCCACATATACTGCGTCATGTTTCTTTTAAAACTCTTCTTCTTCGCTTGTTGTAACGTTCATCAACGTTGTTTTTTTTAATTCACCTGACTTTAGTTGTGAAAAAAAGTCTTTCCATTGCAGTTCTGCATAATAAAGCATTTGCACTATGCTCAAAAAAACCACCTCTTGCCAGCCCAAAAACTTTTAATGGACAAATGAGAGTTTTGGCAAAATTGTCATTTTTCCATTAGGTCAATTTTTATGCACAAGTTATATTCGCGCAATTTGAGGGTCAATGGAGAAGAGACTACTGATGGTTCCAATGTAGAAAAGTGAACATATGGACATTTTCTGTCAGTTTGTCCTCGTCTCTTCTGAGCTATGTTCCATGTTGTTTGTGTTGATCCTGACGTCATAATAAGTGTTTGTGGAACCAATGTTTAACAGCACAAAATTAAGGAAACAAAGCGTCGATTCAGGAAAATTGTAATCAAGTAATTTTTTTAATCGATTCGAGTTGATTAATTGATTCATGGTTTCAGCTTTAAAATGAAATCACACATATTGTTGCCACATAACAGTTGGCAACTCAATAGAAGCAGTTCCAACTCTGACTTTAGGTCTCCACTCTAAGTTTGGCTTTACATAATCTTTGAACATTGAGTGTTGCCACGCCCACATTTGACCACGTTGCATCTCTGTGCGTTCAGGCATCAGTGACGTGGAGCGCCTGAAGCCTGGTTATCTGGAGTCCACCGTCGACTGGTTCAGGAGGTACAAAGTGCCTG
This sequence comes from Apogon hyalosoma, assembly GCA_037367295.1. Lineage (NCBI taxonomy): Eukaryota > Metazoa > Chordata > Actinopteri > Kurtiformes > Apogonidae > Apogon > Apogon hyalosoma. Next base: position 27,890,365 of record JAPQRP010000009.1, on the reverse strand, counting down.
ATGGGAAACCAGAAAACCAGTTCGCCTTCAACGGAGAGTTTAAAGACAAGGTCTGACCCTGTTTCATCACTATTATGAACTCACATTTAATGTTACTGACACTTTCTGCCAGAGCTGCATTCACAATAATTAAAACATGTGCCCTTTGACAAAGCATTTGAGTAAGAGCCAATAAAACATGTCCTTGTAATTGTCTGCAGTCTTTCACTTTCATTATAAAAACTTAAGTGTATGGTGTAATACTGTTTGTAGTGAACATCTGCTTTTCTTGTTCAGGACTTTGCCATTGAGGTAATTAAAAGCACCCACAACTTCTGGAAGGCCCTGATTTCCCAAAAGTCCAGTGCTGGTGAACTGAACTGGTACTTTTTTTTTTTTTTTTTTTGGTCTTATTCTTAAAATACAGTTTATTCTTGCACTAAACATACACTAATATGTTTCTGGTTTCATGCCAACTGACTACTGTTTGTCTTAAAACATGTTCCAGTAAAAACACATGTGTGTCGGCTGCTGACAGTCCTTACTGCTGCTCCGCAGACGAGGCCAAGGCTGCTGTCGGTCAAGTGAGAAACCATTTTCGTGCGACACATCAAAGGGTCAGAAATGTCAACACCAGTTTTCCTCATTTTGTAACTGTTGTTATTCTCTATTTTCAGACATGTCCATGTGGAAAAGAAGAAGATATCCCTTCATCAGGTACCTTTTTATCAGTTAAAAACAGATTTTAAAAGTTTTAAGTGCATTGATTTATCTCATTAAAGCTGACACGGATTGTTTTTATTTTTCCCCTATTTACAGTAGATCAGTGGTTCTACTATGAGAGGAAGTAATTCATGTGCCGTTTGGATCAGAGAAAAGTGAAAGGCTCGTCTCTGAAGTCAAACTAGATGACCTTACTTTGGAACCAATGGGACGATAGAATGGGAAGTGAGCAGCTGGGTCTCACTCAGCTGTTCTCATGTAGATGGCAAAATACTGTAGAGCGATTAGTGGTAGATCCGGTAGAGGAAGAGAAAAAGTCACAAAGTACTCATGTCTCGACCAATGAATTTTCATTTATTTAACAAAGGTCTCTTTGGAGATGTGCTGTCACAAACAGAAGGCATTTTGTGCCCTGTACGAGACTCAGAACTGCTTTAATAAAGCTTCTCTGGTTAAATTATCATCAGTGTGTGGTTTTATTTTCCTCTCTTAAGGTCAAATGATTGCAAACTTAGAATTTTTCAGATCTTATTATTTAAAAGTCATGTGTTAGGTCCTTTCCTTAGCTGCTATCAGTCACATTTTACCAACCAGGTTGTAATAAATACTACATTACTTTGAACTGAAGCTTTTTTTTTTTTTTAATTCTGCCTCCTAGTGGGGACTGTAGTGTATTACTCCCTATTTTCAGTGCTGTGTGTTATAATTATACCCTGAGTGTGGCCTGCTTTATGCAGTGGTGTAACATAAATAAGTCCATTTACAGAGGTACTTGTACCTTTCTCTGCAGTTTTATACTTCTACTCAATTACAACTTAGAGGCAAATGTTCTTTTTGCTCCACTACATCTTTCTGGATCCATTTCCTGTTTCAGATTATAGATGTGCCTACACTTTCTTTCAGGGGAAAACTATGAACTGTAAACCAAATTTTATATTTTTAATGTTTGTCTTGAAGTGAAGGATGATGTAGAATCAACCTATGTAGAATCAGTTCCTACATGGGTTGAAAATTCAGCTAAAGTAACTTGTAAATTACATGGACTGTTTGTTTTGAGCTCATGAAAAGTTGACTTCTCAGAAACGTGCAGTTCTCACAGGACAGCACCACCACAAGAATGATTTCATAGAATATAATGCATCACTGTACACTAAACAACCAATAGTTTAGAAATGAATTCACATACACTCAGTCATGAACATGGACAACAGTGTAATGTAACATACACATGCACGCAGCAATAAATGAATTCAACAGTAAAACACATACAGGGACCATTTTACTGCACAATAAACAGATTTTGAATATTTTAAGTATGTGTAGGGTTTTTGCTGCAGAACATTTGCTTGTAGAAGGTACTTTCACAGTGTAGTGGTACTTTTGTTTAAGCAAATGGTTTTCCTGCTGTGGCGGTATGGAAAACTATTATCTTAATGTTGTCCATCAGAAACTGGATGACCACTATATGTGGGCCTGAACAACCTTTTTATTCTTTGAATCACAGTATCACAGACCCTGACTTTGGTGTGAATACATGAGCTCAAGCACACTGAAGTCAAGTTTATATATAACTGTATTGTGGATTTTAACTGAATTTTCACAAAAACTGAATAAAACAACAGCTAACATGTCTCAAATTGCCAAAACTGTCTATTTTCTACCAGTGTACCGTTGGGCCAGATCTCAAGATTTTGTAAGTGATTTTGTATAGATGTTAGCTTTATTATATCAAAAAATCAGTGACATGCTCCCTGGTATTGAGAAAAAACAAACCTAAATTTTTTTCTCTATCGTAATACAACAGGTGCTATTTTGTCCCTAATATTATCCCATATTACACTGGTCTACAATTTTTTTTTTTTTTTTTTAGAAATGATCTACTTCCAAGATTAAATGTGTTAAATGTTACATATTTTAATAAGATTAATTGGAGAACAAATGACGAGTGCTGGTTTGCTAATTTCAAGGTATATGATTAAGTGTTATTACACATTGGGTTATGTACATTTATACAATAGATTTATAGATTTTCCTCTAGATAGAACCTGTAAAGTGAATGTATTGTCAAGTGCAGACAGTGTTTTGAGGGAAATCTGGTAGCTTCGAGACAAATATTCCTTTTCAGTTAAACACATTCTCTCATTAATTCTTGAATTTCACATTTTGACTCAAGACTGTGTCTTGGAAACTTCAGCCAACCAACATTTATGACTAGATTTTTCTTTATCAGTGACACATGGTAAATTTTCACTACTTTTATTCTGGAAGCCTTTTACTTGTAGACCTGTGTTACATTCATTTCTTTCCCTGACATTTTCCCTCATAAATGCATCCAGGAGGAAATTGTTTCCCCACACAGTATTTTGCAAGATAATAAAAAAACTGTCAGGCAACCAAACAAAATATTTTACTTTCCAATACGCTATTCAATCTTATTTTGAAAATTGTAGGTTTAAAATAACCAGAAGTACTCAAAAATTGTATATTTCCAGTCCTGACAGTAGCGGCCGATTTTATTTTGAAAGTTTACATATATCCAGTGCGTATTTCCGGTCCTGACAGTGGCGGTCTGTGGGAGAGGGGTCTGACAGTGGCGGTCTGCAGCCAGACCCTCTTGCACGATCAAAGGGTTTCACAACCGCAGGAAATTAAGTGTGACTTCCATTGTCCACCAATAGGTAGCGCGCTATGAATCAGATTCAATATTGTTATGTCCTTTTGTTCTGGGCAGGATTATTATCTAACATGTCAAGTTTGGTTTCAATTGGATGAAAAATAGCTGAGTTATACCAATTTGTTCCATTTATGGTAAAACATCAGAACTCGCGGTGCCGTCATGTGACATCGTGTCACAGTGCTGGTCATTCCACTGGTCATTGAGTCAATAGGACCTTCAGAGGCGGTTGCATGGCCAACACTTGGGCCCAAACTGAACTACTGTTTATTAAATCTGCCATATTGACTTTATCCACTTGGAGGCAGCAAAACCAAAGTGATCACTGTGCATTTGTCATGTATCTTTAAGATAGGGGTCAGCGACCCTGGTCCTGGAGAGCCACTATCCTGCATGATTTAGAGGTTTCCCTCTTCCAGCACACCTGACAGTCATTATCAGGCTTCTGCAGAGCTTGATGATAAGCTCATCATTTGAATCAGGTATGTTAGAAGAGGGATACATCTAAAACACAGGTGTCAAACTCCGGTCCTCAAGGGCCGGTGTCCTGCATGTTTTAGATATTCCCCTCTTCCATCACATCTGGGTCAATTGATGATCAACTCATCATCCAGCTCTGCAGAAGCCTGATAGTGATGTAAGGGCTTCCAGGTGTGATGGCAGAGGGAAACATCTAAAACATGCAGGATAGTGGCCCTCGAGGACTGGAGTTTGACAACCTGATCTAAAACATGCGGGATAGTGACTCTCCAGGACCAGGGTTGTTGACTTTAAGAGAACTCACTTGTTGAAGCAAATTCCCGGAGCTTCTGTTGTTTTTTTTGAAAGAGACGATGTGGACTGCTTGTCCACAAAATGTTCCCTCAGCAGTCTGACATAATAAAAACCTGTTTTAATTTTTATTTTAAGTGGCTTTGCATTTCTAATATTTTTTATCTCAGTTCTTGGTATCGTTGCTTATGCTTAGTTTGTAATTTATCCATAAGGTCTAAAATATTTGGAAAATGACACAAATTTTGTAGTTTTGCCTCTTCACATCCCCACAGTGGATATGAAATGGAACAAATAACATGCGACTGAATTGTCTGTTTTTGTGTCTGTTTTTTGTGTCTGGTTATTCTTTGTCATAGAATAACCAGGAAACAGGTCATATCTGGACTTAAAGCACCTTATCAGTAAATGTCTCAGTTTCTTTTTCACCTCTAAAAATGAGGGACTTTAAAGTGGTTGCAAATCCTAAATTCTCAATGTAATATTTTTGTTAAACCCCTTGAATTAAAACTGAAAGTCAACACTTCAATCACATCTTCAGTGCTTTATTCCACATACACTCTGGTGGTGTACAAAGAAGAAACTACTTGTGTTACACTACAAAATATTCATGAATATACTATACCTATCTATATTATATGAAGCACAATGTAGGGTTGGGTAACATGTCAAATTCGATCAGTTAATCAAAGTTCTTGAAAAATGCCTAAATTGAAAAACTAAGGGGGCGACACAGTGGTGCAGTGGATAGCACTCGTGCCTCACAGCGAGAAGGTCCTGGGTTCAATTCCAACAGTGATGTCACCAGTCAGTGGGGCTTTTCTGTGTGGAGTTTGCATGTTCTCCCTGTGTCTGTGTGGGTACTCCGGCTTCCTCCCACCATCCAAAGACATGCACTGATAGGTCTTTGGCGGTGAATCTAAATTGCCCACAGGTGTGAGTGTGTTTGTTTATCTCTATATGTCAGCCCTGTGATGAACTGGTGAGATGTCCAGGGTGTACCCCACCTTTGCCCGTAAGTGCCTGGGATAGGCTCCAGCGACCCCCGTGACCCTAGTGAGGATACAGCGGGTTCAGAAAATGGATGGATGGATGAAAAACTAAGATCATTCCCCTGGAGACCTTTTGCTCAACAGAAATTTGATGCAACCTCTTTTCTTCTTCAAATATGTTAATTGTGAATGTTTCTCCAGTCATACATAGAACATACAGTTGTGGAAAAAAATTTAGATCACCCTTGTTTTCTTCAGTTTCTTGTTCATTTTAATGCCTGGTCCAACTAAAGGTACATTTGTTTGGACAAATATAATGATACCAACAAAAATAGCTCATAGTAGTTTAATTTCAGAGCTGATATCTAGACATTTTCCGTGTTTTCTTGATAATAACCAAAATCACTTCAGTTCTTACATCAGTAGTTATGGTATTGTACTGAGAAAAACAGTGCTTTAGGCATTCCATTTTCTGTCTGTTTTAGTCACATAATAGACACAGGAGTTAGTACTTGATTGCATAACCATTGGTTTTGATGACTTTTGATGGTCTAGTAATTTTTTCCTTGACTGTAGTATAACTAAATAAAGAATGTTTGTCAACTATGGTTTGTCTTAATTTCTTATGGCTAATAAACAAATGATTAAAATCATAAATCGTCTCTTCTATAGTTTTTTCACTTGTTAAGGATAATTTCAAAGTTAAAACCATCCTCAGCAGAAAGAGGGCAGCATTATCATTATTTTTTACAATAATTACACTGGTTTGGAAACTGTGACAGATGTGTATAGTGAATATGTGATTGACTCTAGGAATATTTATAGGTCGATTCATTTAAAGTTTCTATTACAGTAATGCAACCACTTGTTTGACTCTGCACATAAATGTGTAAATAATTTAGAAGTCATAACTAAAGAAGTAAACTGCACTCTCTGGTTCTTTCTATTTCATTTGTATTAAATGAAAGATGAAGTGAGTTACTAAAGCATCAGTCTATGGTTTCATGTGCTGGAAAACTACAAATAATGAGTTTCAAAATCAGGAGAAAATAAAACCCACATAGAGAAACTCTCCTGCTCATGCAATTGATTATGTTAAAGTTACAACAAAAGTGTAAGAATTAGGCTGCAAAAGAGAAACCATTTTATGATGTTATACTCTAATGAAATGAAGCAAATATTAGACCAATGAGAGGTGGGAGGAGCTACAGATGGAGACTATTTCTGTAACAACCGGACGGAGATCAGGCTGGATTTGTGCCGTTAATGTCAGGTGTAATTTACCTTTCACTAAAAAACATGAATGTTTCTGACAAAACATAGAGGGTATGAAGAAGGAACTGCCTTTTGTCAAACACAAGAATGACATAAAAGCTTTACATCTCAAATCATAAACTTAAGATGTGAAGATGAAATTTGGGGATGTGGCTGTGAAAATAAAAAATACTTACTCTGTGGTTCACATTAGAGAGACATATGACAAATGAATATGGAGCTACACACTTTGTATGACACCCCTGTTAATGATGCATCACAAAGCTTTATGAACACATTTAACTCTTTATAGGACACTCAGTGAAATACTCATATTTTTTTCCCAAAATTTTTATTGTCATGTAGAAAATCAAAGTTTATGAAGTTACTATATTTGGTTCCTTACCCATAAGTGACAAAAAAAAAAAAAAAATCCAAGAAGTAAATGTAAAAATACAAGAAAAACACATGTAAGGTGAAAGGAACATATAGCTTAGAACAGTAGA
>JAPQRP010000009.1:27868004-27883366 GCA_037367295.1 Apogon hyalosoma | reverse complement strand
CACCCGTGGTTTTGACAACCCCTGTGATGACGTACTTCCGGTGAACTGTCAAACTTGTTGAGGCTCCGAACAGACTCGGACCAACACCGGCGGTTGACTTCAGAAAGTCTGCAGACCGAGGTAAAGCTCCTGTTTATGCTGTCCCTTTGTTCTCTTTTCCCTCACACATGTCTGTTCTCCTGCAGCTGCTAAATAAAGCCGTTTGTTGTGTTGTTGGACCACTCGGTCAACCTGTTGAAAGGTTAGCCTGTTTATTGTTTACTTGAACCCGGTGACTGGTCTGTAAAGACAATAATAATCATGAACCCACTGGAATTATCACTCACAGTCCACAAGTCAGGAGTTTAGAGCAGCCAATAGTGTGTTTTTATAAAAATAATAAAAACAGGCTGTTTTTCTTGGGGCTTTTTAAACTTTATTTGACATAATTTAAAGCAGCACTAAGCTATTTTTGTCAAAGGCTAGCTTAGAGTAAGTTATGTGTTATTTCACAGCTGTAAAATCATTTCATACATCTACAAATCATGCCAGACAGATTATATATAAGTTTTATTCACACGCGCCTCAGCAGAGACATTTAAAACATTAAGTAGTCACTAAAAGTTAGTTTTAGTGGTAGGAGTCAGTGAAGGTCTCATCAAACAGCACCAGAAGTTCAACAGAGAGTGACAGGTGTGTGTGTACTTGTGTACTTGTGTATATGTGTGTGTTCAAGGCAGCAGGCAAATGGTCGGATCAAGTGTCCTTTGCTACAACTTGTCATAAAAATAGTCTGAGGAAGATCAGTGTAACTCAGTGACACAGCTTTCACTCTGAACAAACCGGCGCCAAAGAAACGCTGAAGCCTGTTCGCTGCTCAGTTTCTCCCTGTTTCCTTTCAGGCTTTGAGGCCAGTGATGTGATTATACACAGCTTACACATACCACAAAAGTAATCCCAGGTTGCGAATAATGATTAACAAAGAGCTCCAGTGCTAGATTGCGACATGGTTGAATGCATTTTTTTGCATTCATTGTGTTTGATTCTATAGCCTACATGTTTTATAACTGCGGTGACGCTTATTTGGAAAGGTTTTGTGAGCGCGATATGGCTTATGAAAGAGAGAAGGCTGACTAAACATCATAGTATTGAATGCCTTTTTTGTGTGATTTCATAAGCAATTCCAGCACTTCACGTTACTGTTATTTTCTATAACCCAGAAATATTAAGTTTTCTTTCAAGAGTTTGGTCAATTTTAGTATAAGGCTGGGTTACTGGGACAAAAGTCATTCTAAAATCTTCCATATTTCTTGATATCGATAATCAACACACTAGCTGTCCAGTTATTATTTATTGCAGTAAAAAAGCAGATTTTTTTTGGTTGTGAATGAAAATATAGGAAACCATGGGTTGGTTGTTTATAATGAGAAAATGACAAACACTTACCAAACAAAGGGACATTTCAGAAATCTAGAGGTAAAATGTTTATCAGGGCAGTTGTAATAATCGAATGTTTCTTCAGAATCACAACTTGCATCATTAAAATGAAGTAAAACCACAAAACATTGAAATACTTAACAAGTGTTTTATCTGAACATGTGATCAAAATAAACTCCAAAAACAAAACAACATCGAATGTCTCAATCTATGATAACCGTTGCAATATAAAATTATCCCAAATGTTTTTTATTACCCATCCCACAAGCTACAGCCTGTGAAATTTTGGTATTTTGTTTGGGAAATTCTAGTTGAAGCTGTTGGATTTGTTGATAAATTCATCTGGTTTGTCTATTGTTCATTACAGGCAGTGAAGAAAAATGTCCTTTATATTTGATTGGATCTACCGGGGGTTCAGCAGCGTCTTGCAAATGTTAGGTACTGGAGTATGTTCATAGATGTCATAAAATAGTTTGAATGTTTGTCAGATATATACAGGACCACCAGAACTTATTTTTCCCCTTGATTTTCTCTCTGAGGTTTATACAAGAAGACGGGGAAGCTGGTGTTCCTGGGACTAGACAATGCTGGAAAAACAACACTGCTGCACATGTTGAGAGATGACAGGCTAGGCCAGCATGTTCCCACTCTACATCCAAGTACATTCATTTATTTGTCAAGCTCTCAGCTCAGTAGTCAGCTCTGCAAAGAAGGGCTGCAAGTGCACTATCACTGTAAAAAAGTACCTGCTTTGCTTTTTCTCTGTCCTCAGCATCAGAGGAGTTGACTATCGCTGGGATGACATTTACAACATTTGACCTCGGAGGTCACACGCAAGGTAGGAGTTATGAAAGAGCTACTGAATTTGAATGAAAAATGAAGACCTTGAAGTGGCATTAGTGGCTGATACTGTCAATGCTGTTTGATTCCCAGCACGAAGAATCTGGAAGAACTACCTCCCAGCCATTAATGGGATAGTCTACATGGTGGACTGTGCTGATCATGAGCGGCTAGCAGAGGCAAAGGTTGAACTGGATGTAAGTTCACTTCCATGTGAGAAAACAGACATCAGCCTTGTGCAGGAATGCTTTTTTATATTTCTCTGAGATACGATTTCTATAGAGCAATATGAGGAAAACAAGAAAATCCTCCTCCAGACTAGTGAATCATAACAGTTTTTTCCTTTCTCACTTGAGCATGTTGAGTACCAGACAATTTGTCAAAAGCATAAGGACCCAGCCCAACATATCCATATATAGGCACCAGACTGATACGCCATGTGCAAAACAACATGGTGCTACAGTTTGACAGATTATGTTATTCACAGAAGGAAGAGAAGAGAAAAAGGAATGTTAAAGAGAGGAAAATTCTACATAAGGGTAGTCCAAAGAGGAAAAAAGTACTTCTGTGTAAAGCTGCAGGAGATGAAATCAATGGAAAGAAAATAGAATCCTGGAACTCTCTCTGTTTAGTCCACATCCAAAGACTAAGTAAAAAGATAGATGAACCTAATGATGCTTCATGCTATTGTGGAAATCTGAAGCCATTTTTCCAATCTTTCACATTTAGATGCAGGGTAGTGCACCAGGTTGTAGCTACCAGAGTCTGATCAATGATTGGCAGTTACAGCTGTCAATCATGTATTTAACATCCTACCTGTGATTAGTTGGAAATCAGTGTCACTCAATAGATTTTTTTTTTACAGCCTGAAAACAAGGTTGAAAACAGTTGATGTACAAGCCTAATGTCCTCTCTGCGCACTTGAATGACAACATGCTGAATTATGGAATGTATGCGCAGTGATTCTAAAAACATTGTCACCAGGTTAAAAAAGCACAAAGCTATGGACCTCAATGCAGCTAATGCTGTTAGTGCAAAATAATGAATACTTAGTCAAAATTTATCAAAGACTTTAATGTGACAGTGAGTCATAAACCACAGTCTAGGAGACATCCCTGAACACCTTGATTAAAAGCTGGATCTATGTTAAAAGGTAACAGACTTGTGGAATTTGATCGAACACTTACTAATAAACCTAATCTCCAGTAACACCTCAATCCAACAGTACCCACACCAGATCAGTTAATAATAATAATAATAATAATAATAATAATAATAGTAATTATTATTATTATTATTAATTATTGCAAAAACATTTTCCAAGTACATTTATCATTATCATTATTATTATTATTATTATTATTATTATTATTATTATTACACAGTTTGTTTCTGTTTATATTAGCTCAGGACTGATCTAGACCACCCCTATATTTTTATCTCACCTACAAACCATGTATGAATAGCAACTTTTAGACAGAGATCCCGGAAAAAAGGTGAGATGGTGATCCCACCTTATTTCCACCCTTGACCGATTTACACAGCCTAGCCAAAGGATTAACAGAGGTGAGTCAGGCTGGACAGCGGACCTGAGTTCTGGAATCAAAGGGGTGATGACGCAGCGCAGCGTATAGTGAAACATTGGCATGGATTCTGCGGCAGCCGCCCTGGGTACTGGTCCCGCGGCTTCATGCCATGGGTGAAAATGGCATATAGCTGCAGCACCCCTGGCACACCGGGGGCGGCTGCTGCAGAATCCATGCCAGTGTCTTCATATGCGCCCGATGTCTCTCAGGCACAGGGGTCGCTGTCATCAAAACGTCATACCTTGGTTGCAGAACAAGAGGTGTTCCTTTTACATAGTGTTCTGGAGTCATGATTCTACCTTTATCAGGGCTCTGTTACTACCTCCAGAGGTATTACAAAGCCACGATAAAGGTGGGACCAAAAGATCCACCATTTCATTTACACAGATGTCATTCTGGAATAAAGGCAAAATATTCCTGTAGCAGAAGTACTGTGTAAAAGAGGCTAATGACTGCCACCAAAGTTCTGTTCACATACCAGTTTAGGATCATGTCTGTATATTGTTCATTGTTCTATTGTTCACACCTTCAATTAACAGCTTCCTAAACCCGAATAAGCTTTTAATCATTACTCTAATAAACAATCAGGACTAAGGTGAAGTATACAGTATTTTAAATTTTTAATGTCAATATATAATACACACACATACTCATGCGCTTACCTGAGTTTTATATTGGAGTCTATTTTGTGGTAGGATCAAACCAGTACATAAAAGTTCACCAAAATATAGGAAATTAAGTGTTTGATTGCAAATATTTCTTATGGGTGGGAACCTGCACCATCCCACCCACAGCTCAGACTGTGGGAATCGCTGATATTTCCTAATATTCCTAATATTTCCTGTCCACAGGCACTGTTAACAGATGAAACTATCTCCAACGTGCCCGTTCTTATCTTGGGGAATAAGATAGATCGTCCAGAGGCCATCAGTGAGGATGCACTCAGAGGGATGTTTGGGCTTCACGGACACACAACTGGGAAGGTAATGAGCACTCTTTACACATTTTATTCAACAGTTTTATTTCTGTGTTATAATTCTGCTTGTCTGTACTCCAGGGCTGGATAATATGGACAGAAATGTCATTATAATATTCTGTTACCCATGAAGTCCTGGTTACACTTTATCCATATAGAAGAAATCACATTGTCACAATCTTTTCATGACAATAGGTAAAAATATTTGATCCATCTTTATGGGCAACAGTGTAAATTTTCGTATCAGATGAATATTGTCACAATAAAGGCCACATCATTATTCTTTTGTCATTTAAAGGCTGATTTTTGGTCCTGAGTGAAACTTGAAGGAGGCAGACAGTCATTTTCAGTTTTAAAATGATCTGTGTAATACGCAGCATGGTTAATACATTATAAAAGACCTAACAAGATGAACACAAGGCAAAAACTACATAAAAGATGTGATGGTATGAAAAAGACAAAAGTAGACAAAACTGTGCATATGTTGAAAGATATTAAGATGAAATCTTTTTCAACATCAAAATACAGAAGAATAAAACAACAGAAGACTAAAACATGATCTGTTTCAGCTGAAAATAAAAAACAAAACAAAAAATAGCTAAAGATAAAAGAAAAATCACAATAATGATTTGGATATAAAATGATCTTATGATAAATAGCTGCATGTTTTATTTCCTAGCCCTGTTTCCTGTGGTGGAAACCTGATTCAGTGAGGAAATAATGACAGCAATAAGGTCGTTAATTCCACAATAATTTATTACAGAAACAACCAGTTAGAATCAGCTGCACTGATCAACAATAATCAGCAATCAGAGTTACAAGAACCAACATACTGCACTGCAGATAGGGTTCAATCTTCCTAAAGACTGAACAACGAAGGTCTGAAGACACCAGATTTTATACAGTAACAGTCACATACGTATATGAGTTAATTTAGTTCATACACAGGTTACTGAACTCAGATTCAAGGCATTGTACACAACATGTGCTTACATAGTTGGCTTTTGGAGCTTGCTGTTGGAGCTCATTATTGACTTGTCCTGTTCTTTCAGTACAACATGGACAAAGTCCTAGACTGTCAGACAGAGATTTAACTATGACAAGATTAAAGAAGAATTAAATAATTTTCCTCTACATTTCCCTCTGTGGTTTAACACTGAAACTGCACATATATACTGAGTTTTCCACTTAATAAATCAGGGTTGTGAAGGGCAGGCTTCACTCTGCTTAATTCACCAGCGCTCCTATTAATTACTTCAACAGTTGGGGGTAAATTTTTGCTTCAGAAACATATTACACAGTAACCTGATTCTATGCAAATGTTTCATTGTTCATTTGTAGCTTGTGCATTTGCTGTTTCTCAAGAGACAAGGAGACTGAAAGGAAATTTCATTTAAATGCCAGTTCATTGTTTTATTCATTCACTGTGTTCAGGTTAACCGTTAATAACCATGTGGGCTTTTTTTGTGCTCCACCCTCATTATCATTGTTTTGATAGTTTATCATAAGGATATAAAATAAATTATCCCTTTTTTCCAGGGCAAAGTGTCACTAAAGGAGCTGAATTTGAGGCCCATGGAGGTGTTCATGTGCAGCGTGTTGAAGAGACAAGGATATGGAGATGGTTTCCGCTGGCTCTCCCAGTACATCGACTGATTCTTTGTTTTATTACATCCTGATTTACCATGCTGCCTATGCACACAAAGACATGTTTTACACAAAACTACCTGTTGTAGAGAAATGTTTTATTCTGAATTCTTTTATTTAGAACTTTGTGCCAAATTTGTTTGACGTAGAGATTTGATGATATATCCAGTTTTCTCCACACCTTTAAAGGAATCTGTAGGTCATTACAATCTGCCCCAGCAGATTGAAGATGAGTTATTACATAGTAGTCTGAATAATTCAAAGGATAATATCTATCCACTGTTACGTAAAGCCTGTGGGGAACACTGTCAAGCCATATACGTAGCTGGACAGATCCATATAGAACATGTCATTGCTGTGAACTGGTTCCCGACCCAGGCTTATTTTTATCCACTGGTGTTATATTACAGTGAAGGTCGATTGGCGCTAGAAGTTTCTCCTACTTGATTGAAGGAAAAAAGCATTGTTGGTAGAGATAAAACAGTGCTATTCACTTTTTTTCTTTCTTTTTTTGAAGTATCATCAATACTTCCAGGCAGCAGAAATTAGTTTTCATCTATACGTTGACAGAAGTGTTTTTCTACACAGTAGCCTACCTCTGAGGATACTGACAGTTTAGTGAAGGCATGTATTTTCTAATAAATAGAGTTTACCACTACAAGCCAGCCATCTGAATGTGACCACACATGCATTAGCAGACTCCTTCTTGACAGGAGATCCATGTTTTAGTGTGTATGTAAATAATAACTTCATCAGCACAGCCAGATGATGTAACAAAAACTGATAGAGCGGAGATGCTTCACTAGTTCCAAAACGGTTCATCTTTATGAAATAACTCAAGTACTTTGTGAATAATTTCTGCTTATGACATGCAGATGTATTATGAGAGCACTTGGGTGCTTCTTGACAAAATATATGCGTGGTATCATTGATATTTAGTGCAATATTCATATGTAAATACATTCTTATTTATATTTGCAATATAACGTGGCTTGCCTATGTTACATCTATGATGCATCTGTTACAGAAGATAAGTCATGTTGCCATTAAAATGGGTGGTGTTTGATCTTAATACATATGTTGGTTATTAATTAAAACTTATCTGGGTCAGTCTTCAAATGTATGTAGTGAGAGGTTAACTACAAGCAAGAGAAACATCCCAAAATCGTATTAAATCAATTATTCCTACATACTTTATCATACAATGTACACACTGAATTTTGTGCAAAATGTTTTGTTTATTGAGTAGAGGGAAAATACTTGACAATAAAATATACAAACATCTGAAGTGTGTCTGTGTAAGCAAGTTTGGATTATTTGTTTGCCTTTAACTTGATTTCTACTGTTTTTCGTTACTTATGTCTAGTTCCTTTACAGTAAATCAGATTTTTATTTGCCCTTTCATAAAAGTTTCATTTCAACCTGCATGCACACATATCCTGAGACTTTTTTTAATTCTAAGGATATTGTATTGTATTATTTTTACCAGTAATAAATAATGTGACAACAGACACATATCATAGCTAAAACTAGATGATTATTTTTAAAAAACTAAAAGTAGCCAATACAAAATGAAGGATTATTTATGGTAAATTGTGTGACTCCAAGTACTATCTAATTCTATAAAGTATACTGCTCTATAATGGGGTGACGTAACCCAGTTGTAGTATTGGCATAAAATACTGATTTTTTTTTTTTTTTTTCAGCAATGTTTTTTTCTCTTTTTGTTTAACCTCTTCCTAGTGTTTTATTTATTTATTTATTTTTTATTTTAAACTTCATTTAGTTATTAATTTACAAATATTGTCAAACACTTAACCTCCCAGTGTTTTATATTTGGTCAAAACCATCATGTGGGACGTCATCATTCTACGATGGGGCGCGACAAATCCCCGCCCCCTCAATTTCCATTGGCTCAGAGCTGCTCATAACTTTACTTTAACCAATCACATGTCTTCTCTTACACAACCCGGAAGCAACAACAGTTACATCAGGATATCAAATGCAACAGTGTATATATAAACAGTACAACTACTTTGAATACAATCCCTTTTCTATTATTATGGGATATTTTTTATCAGTAAATATATTTCTAGTGCGCTACGTTTTGGTCACGTTGCTGTATTTTTAAGTCAGAACACACCGTTGTTGGCTCATGTTCAAAGTTCATCGTCTTTGCAAACAACGGCATGGAGATAGCAGAGGCTGAAAGGTGCTGCTGTGTAGTCACTGTGTCCGAGGATTTTTCTGGCAAGAAATCTGTAAGTTTCAGCGGCGTCATCGTCCATCCTCAATCTGGAACAATAATATGCGCCGGCCTCCCGTTTTCACGTTTTATTGTCGATAAAACGAATCTAAACGCAAACGACAGGCTCATATCACCTCACAGTTTGAGTAAAAAACTCCAAATCCGTGTCAGCTTTGGTCCTCTGCGAAACTTGGACATCAGCGAGTGTGCACAAGAGCAGGCTCATGCAGTCTCCAGAAGTAGAGCAACACAGCATGAAGCTGCAGCCGAGGTGCAGATGCTGGTGAAGTGTGTGGAGTTCAGACAGGCCTTTCAGGCTGTTTTCCACGAGGCTCGTCAGTGGCGTTTCCATGGTGATGAAGAGGATGAAGAGCTGCTTAAAGATGCTCAGTTCCTCAGCTGGTTTGCAGTACTCAAGGCCAGATCTTTGGCAGACTGTGGCCCAGCCTCAGGCACCATCCCCTGGCAGAGCAGCTCGTCTCTCCAGAAAGGACGCCCGGTTTTTGCATGTGGGACACCTTTCGGCTCCTTCTGTTTGGATCTCTTCACCAGCAGCCTCAGCAGAGGTATCATCAGTAACTTAGCAGGAGAGGACAATGCTGTCATCCTCACAGATGCCCGCTGCTTGCCGGGCACAGAGGGCGGAGGCTTATTCTTGCTGAAGGGTGCAGACAGAGTGCGCCTTATCGGGCTGATTGTGTCTCCATTTGGCTGGAAGGCAAATGAGTGGATAGGCCTGTCTCTTGTTTGCTCCGTCCATTTGATCTTCAGGAACATCATCCGCTGTGTAAGCACAGGAGATCCACTCAAAGATACAGTCCTCCAAGAGAGAGAGAAGCTCATCCACATGTCAACAGCAGCCCATGAGTCACAATGCGTTGACTTCCCCACTGTGTGTTTGGTGGACAGTGGGAGGTTTTGGGGTTCAGGTGTTGTTGTCAGTCCTCACCTGGCACTGACCTGCCGCCATGTCGTCAACGGGACGTCACCTGTCACCCTCAAGTTTCACCATCAGGGCAGGTGATCATGTTAAAAATCTCTGTTTCTAAACTTGTGTTTTGAATTGAGTGGATGACATTCAATCAATCAATCAATCAGTTTTTACTTAAATAGCGCCAAATCATAACAAAAGTTATCTCGTGACACTTTACATATAGAGCCAATTGAAACCAGACTCTCAAGCCAATTTAGAGAAACGAACAGAATCCTCCAGGAGCAAACACTTGTGACTGGTGACAGTGGTGAGGAAAAACTTCCTTTTAACAGGAAGAAACCTCAAACAGACCCTGACTCCTGGAGGACAGCCGTCTGCCTTGACCAGTTGGTGTTAAAGGAAGAGAAAAAGAGAGAGACTGAGGAGAAGGGGGGAGACACATGGATGCACAGCAAACTGAACTTGAACTGTCAAAATGTAGATTAGCTGGTGTTAGTATAATTATCAATAACTAGGACAAATGTCCATAACTGTTAATACTACGGTACTTCTACAAAATACAAGTATTAACAGTGGATGTACTACTACTACTACTACAGCAGTTAGTACAAATAGTAGAAACCTCTACCATCTATGGAACTATATAATACACAGTATCACATCTATATGGATATGTGTGTGATGACGTTCTGAATAACAGTTCATTAGGCTATAGCTTACACCGTCTGTGTGACCTCTGGATATTTGGTTTGAACACATCTTCTGGAGCTCAGACAGATTCAGCAGTCACTGTGGTTAATTCATTTAGAAAGTAAAAAAAAAATCCACCTCATACATAACAGACTTATAGATGTTTGTTACCAGCGGCTCATTTGTCATTTGACTGTTTATTGTTATTGATTATATACGAGCAATCAAACCAGCATCATCAGTATCTTGACTGTCAACATTGCACTGAAGTGGCTCAGTCTCAACCTTTTCTTATCCGGTAATAACTGTCATAAAAACAAATAAAAGGTTACCATAAAATTCCTCATCAGGTATTCATGTAGGCAATGACAAAACAAGTGCACATTTTGGCCAAAGCTTGAATTTTCCATTTTTCATTCAAAGAGATTGATCAACACACAAAATTTTATTATGCACAGATTTTTTTCTTGTACAGTTTTGTAAAATGACAAAAACAAAATAGACAAAAAACCCCCAACAAATTTCAAAATTATTCAAATGGCCTGGACTAAATCAAAACAAAAGACTGGAGTTGTTCCCAAAACAAGAGCATAAACAGAACAAGAGCACACTTTGAAGAATAAAACTACGTTTTCATTTTACATAAAAAAGGTTTCAGATAAGTGAGAAAAGACTGTGTGCTGTGTGTGACGGAGGGCTGTAAGTGAATTCAAATGTACAAAAAGTAGAGGTAGTAAGTAAGTAGTTTAAGTAAGATGTGTTTAAAAAATTATAAAAAAAAAAAACCCCTGGTACCTTTATTGGAGTAGCCTATAAGCTAGGGGTCTTTCAGTTCAGGGGCCACAATCAGCCCAATTTAATGTCAAGTGGGCCAGACCAGAAAAATAATAGTATAATAACCTATAAGTAATGACAACTCCAAGTTTTTCTCTTATAGTGCAATAAAACCATTAAATTAAGAAAATATTTACACTGATAAACTATACTTTCACAAAAAAGATATGTATAACCAGAAAAAACTGACATTTCTTAAGAAAAAGTGCAGTTTGAACAATATTATGCCTCAATTTTGTATTTACTTTGTACATGTGCATTAGAGACAATGTTTCACAAACATATGGTAACAGGCATAATGTGGAAATTTTGAAGTTTGGAATTTGGAACTAAAATAAGAATAGTTTCTACAACATTATGTGTCAGTTTATTATTAACACAACTTACAAATCCAATCTACAAATGTGCAAAACATTTAGTAACAGCCAGAATATTGTTAAAATTGTACTTAATTTTCAGGTTGTTCACATTTTATTGTTAAAAGGTTATTACCCCGCCCCCCCTCCAAATGGGTATTGGTGAGGGTATTGTTTTTGGTTCATTTTATTTGTGTGTTTGTTTGTCTGTTTATCGGCAACTTTATGCAAAAACTACAGGACCAACTCCCATGAAATTTTCAGGAAAGGTGTGAGGTGGTCCAGAATAGAGCCTATTAAATTTTGGTGCATGTAGGTCAAAGGTCAAGGTCACTAAAAATGTGTTTTCGCAATGATAAGAGATAGTGAAAATCAGGTAAAACGTTTGCGAGGGGCGGGGTTTGTTGTGCCTGGCACCACTTGTTATGCTATTATTTTACTGTAGATCACATTGGTCTGTATGTGGCCACTGAACTAAAAGGAGTTCAACAGCCTTGACTGTTAATATCATCAGTGTAATTTGTGCATTTCATAAAATCATGCCATGGGCTGGATTGGAACCTTTGGAGGGCTGGTTTTGGGCCTCAGTCTTAGTTAGACACCTGTACTATAAGCCTCTGATGTTTTAGTGTAAACATCAACCAACCTGATCTGATTTATATTGCATCTTTATAAAAATCCATAGTGAGAAACACATTTTACACATGAATAATGCTTGGTCATTTTTTTTTGATATCCACCTTTTCTATGCAAATGTTTGAGCATGAACTGGTCAGGTTTCATTCTCTCACATTTATCTGACAGTAGGATTTCATTTATTTCTTCTGTTTCCTGTATGCGCCCCGTTTGACCTGATCATTTGTCTTTACAGAAGATGTGATGAATGTTTCTTACATTTTCTTACTGTTTTCCAGATTCCATGATGTTGTAGGTGACGTGCTGTTTTCCACTAAGGAGTCTTCTCCCTATGACCTGGCTTTGGTGGAGATGAGAGACCCTGCTGTTCCGGTTGCAGTTCCCCAACTGGCTCAGTGTTTTATTCCAGGTCAGGTTTCACACAAGCAGTGGGATTTCTTTTTGCTTTATACTTTTACTCACTCCTCTATACTTCTGCGTTCTGTGCCTGTAGGTGAGCCTGTAGTCGTGGTGGGTTTCGGTGGAGTGGGTCGGAGCTGTGGCCCGTCCCTGACCTGTGGCGTACTCTCCAAATTCATCAGCTGTCACTTCCAGCCTGTCATGCTCCAAACCACCTGTGCAGTCCAAGCAGGGACCAGTGGGGGCGCTGTGGTGCGCCCACGCTCAGGAGAGCTACTGGGTAAAACATGTTCCATGTTTAAACAGCAGAGGACGCACGGGGACCACAAAATGAATGAGTGTAACACTACTGCCTGTGAAGAGTGCAGCATAAACATCAGCTGTGATTGAATTCTCACTCGTGTGCAAATATTTGATGTATTGCAGGTATTGTATCCAGTAACACCAGAGATTTTGCTGCCAAAGTGACCTACCCACACCTCAACTTCAGCATTCCAGTGACCGTATTTCAAAGAGTGCTGCAGATCTTTAACCGAACAAAGGATGTGAACATATTTAAAGAGTTGGACAACACAGATGGAGATGTCAGAAGAGTGTGGAGGCTACAAAGTGCTCAGAGCCAACTATAGCATATGAGTTTATATTGATAGTATGAATGAAAAATTTAATGACGTTTAAACAAATATAGTATTGTGAATTTTGAATGAAAGAGTTAACTGAAGTTCTTAAATAATCTCAGTCCAGACTAATTCTTATCCATGAAGACAAAACAACGGCTGCATTACACTCACCACCGCAGAGCTGTTATTCCAGTGAGATGAGAGGATGTATTTCAGCTCAGTCCAGACCTACTGCAGAGCAATAAAAGCACAAACTCACAGAGGGGGGAAATAAAAGCAGCTAAAACAATAGGCATTCTCTCCTAATGTTGACTGTCAAACCCATGCTGTAAACAGTGAGGAATATTGAAAAGACCACAGCCACAGTCTATTTCAATAGCTGTTGTGATGTTTTGTGTTTTTTTTTGTTCTTTTTTGTATCTTAAATACAGAAATGTGATTAATGTAATACATTTATTTCAGTCATTGTCACTGAAATAAATACTGTTCTGGGTACATTTCTGCACACTATCCTCACTAATATCTCTCATTCTTGCCTATTAAAAAACCTTTGGGTAAAAAATTGTTGATGTTATTTTTACACTCTGTACACTTCTCCTGGAAGCATGTGTTCAAGCTGTTACATTTGGCCTGTTTTTAACAAGCAAGAATATTTCGCATAATAGGCTGACAGGTTGCCGAGTATGATTGGTCCCTTTGGGTAGCCAGAAGACTCGCTGTCAGTATCAGGTATTCAGACATCTGTTGGCAGACATACTCGCAGCTAACACATTTAAGGTTTCACCCATTGGGATATTACTGGTACTCATTTCCATTATAACAGAAACATGAAACTTAGAAATGACATTTCAGAAGACTGGTTGCTGTCAGTTTTGTACAATTCAAAAGACGAGCTTTTCTCAGCCTGGATGAGCACAGACGGCAACATGAGGCTTCTATTTCACTTTTCCCAAACCGTGGAGTGGTTTATGGCAGAGAGGCTCAAGGAGAGGGTTTCTTTTTTTCTATAGGTATTGTGCTTGTAGAAGTGCTGATATGCAGAGCTGGCCTGTATCTCATTTCTGCCGGCCCCCCATAGCTGTAAGTTACACTCATCCGCAGAATGAGGTAAGGCAGGAGTGGAAGTCACAATAAGGGCCAGTCTTCCAACAGAGAGGAGGATTGTGTTTTTGAAACAGTACCTCGTGAGAAGTAAAAATAATGTCTGAAAGTGTGAGTCTGTCAAGTGTGTGTTTATTTTCTGATGCAGGTTTTGTAATCACTCCTATTTATGCCGACCACAGTGTAAATGATACAGAACAGGACAAGTCCTTGTGCAGAGATATGATCTAAACTTTACCTGAAGGGAGCCTCAGCAGTTTGTTACTCCTTCAAATTAATGTCTTTCTTAATTACAATGTTTTTGGCATAAAATTACAGTATTTTCTGCTGAGGTGCAGCACAAGGACAATACAGTCGTTGTCGTAGTAGTTTTTAATTATAAGGGCTGAAAATTTACACAATGTCCTCTGGATATGTTTGGTTTGAGATCACATACAACCTTAAGCTGATACATATTTCTATCCAGATTTGCATTGATTTTTTTGACAAGATCCTTTAGTGATGATGGAAAAGTCAGACTGCTCCATCATGTCTCAAAGATTCTCAATGGGTTCAGGTCTGGACTCTGTAGTGGTCAATCAATCCAATCAAAGTGATGTCTCATGCTTCCTGAAGGACTCTAACAATCTGATGAATCCTAGTATTGTCATCTTTGAATATATGTGTCATCAGGGAAGAAAAAAATCCACTGATGTTTAGAGCTGGTCGTTTCCACATATATTCAAATTCATTTGACCTCATTTTATGGACACATAACATTACTGAACCTAGACCTGACTGACTGAAACAACCCCAGGCCACAACACTGCCCCCACAGGTTTGTACTGTAGGCACTGGGGCTGATGGATAATCACTTCACCCTCCTCTCTTCTCACCCTGATGTGTCCATGGCTTGGGAACAGAGTCAATCTGGACTCATCAGACCACATGACCTTTTTCCACTGAAACACAGTCCAATCTTTATTCTGTCTATCAAACTGATGGTTGTGTAAGAAATGATAAGCTACTGCATCAGTTAAAGAGTAAAAGAACTTCTTGCACACAGTTAGACATATGTATTTCTATTTCTCTCTCCATAT
>JAPQRP010000009.1:27825240-27863259 GCA_037367295.1 Apogon hyalosoma | reverse complement strand
TCTATCTCCTAACAGTTTTATACAATAACTATTTGAATTAAGGAGGCCAAAAATGAAGGATGATCAGAAAAAAAAATTGGGGCAGCCAAAGGGTTAAATCAAGCATATTGGTTGTACTTCTGTGCAAATTAATGTATAACAAAAAAAATTATAGGTCAAAATCTCTTCATACATCACACAAGCTCAGTTAAATGTAGTCATACAATATCTGCTTTGAAGTGGACTAGAGAAAAATAAAGTATCAAAACACTGGAAAGAGGCTTTGTATAAAAAAAGTACAAGTAGATGAAGACAAGTATGTAAGTACAGGGATTATATTTTACTCAGGCTTATACTCATTAGCCTTATTAATAATGTCTATCACTGTATTTACCTGTATTCAGGGTGCAATTTGTCAAAAAAAAAAGCGGGGTGGGGGGCTGGGGTTAAATTGTGAAAAAACAAGAAATCAACAGGCCTAATTCGGTTGATTGATTGATTCAGAGAGAGAGAGAGAAAGAGAGAAAGGGGGGGAGGGGGGCACATAGCGGTACTTATGGAGAACTCCCTCCCTCGCTCTTACGTATTATTCCCACCATTTTATTCATCTTCCCCCAGCTCCCGTCTTACAATTTATTGATTCCCTCATCTTATAAGTGTACTCATCGTGAGGTATGGCACGGGACCCCTCCCGCCCCCCCAAAGAGAGATAGGTAAGGTATAAAATTTATTGTTCGCAAATTCCGAGACTGCCGACAGTTCAGTTCAGGTGAAAGTTAGTGCCAGCAATGTAGGCAATAGGTGTTAGAAAACTCAGTCACGTCCTGCCTGTTATTTCAATTGGTTTGTAATCACTGACGCCCCCCGAGGATGAAATTCATTGAGCAGAAGTAGGGATGTAAAAACCAGACAGGGGGTTGACCCCCTCCCCCCCCTTCCACACACACACACACACACACACACACTCACAACAAATCGCACCCTGCCTGTGTTATGAAGCTTATCCTAGGTTTTAATCCTATTCAGGACATGGCATTTACACTGAACACAGAGAACTCTGGATACTCATATATATACATATTTACCTGATAAATACTAGTGTCCTGGTTACTCACTACTGCTGCTGTTTGCTAGAGTATCATAGTCTTATCCAGGTTACTGCAATCAGGATATGATGTTAATATGTGCGATCCTTCTACAAACCACACATTATTGAGGATAGTGATGTGCATGTAAACACTTCAATCATTTTAAAGCAAACACCAGATGTTTACCTCGAGGTGTATGACTTGTAATATTTACATGGTGGGATTTTGATGAACATCTGCTGACATTAACACAATGGATTTAGTTCTAAAGCAAGTTTTTCAGTAAACACACAAGGATGTGGCTTGTTTTAGTTACAGCACATGCTTTGGTTACGGACACCTTACACTGTCCTTTCTTTGTATATTTCAGTGACACTTTGTGTACTTTATGTAAATTATATTTATGGTGTATCTGTGTACCTGTGCAATTGTTCTCCATCAAGTTTATGTATTATAAAATGATTATTTGGACGAGTACTACCTGTGCACCTGTGGTAATTTGTAATAAATGTGGTTGTTGTCTGTGATCTTAAACCAATGCAGACCTGTCCTGTTCGTAATTAGAAAAGTTGAAATTCCACCACAAAACATCTACCCTATTTCAGCAAAAACAGAAGTGCTGTAATACTATTAGTGCTGTCTAATTTGTTTTATAATTCGGTGTCATTAGTTTCATTTTTTTGTTTCCTCTGTGCATTTACTCAGCCAATTTCCTGGTTGAGAACTATCAAGGCTGGAGTTGAGGATCAATGAAAGCATCTGGGTGTAAATTCAGGAGATGAAAGAATAATTATCTTATCTAATTCTTTCATCCACTGTTTTTTTGGGATGCTGCACAACTTTTAGCAGCTGGGTATGCATGTCATCACCTCTTCATGTAAATTCAGGAGACTCATATCAAAACATAGCATGGATATTCACTAAAATAGCCAATGTAAATCCTTCGGAAAAGCAAAATCTTCAAGGATGAGGAGATGAATGACACAGTGGTGAGCCTTGACATCAGAACGTAGGAGTAATGACAGAATAAATGTGAGTAAAACACAAACTTTTCTGGGGTGGGGGTTAATTTCTAAATCACTAGGTTATAGTAGTCACATCAGAACACAGGTAGATTCTATAATAATGGAATTAAATGGAAAAAAACAGTCAAATCATTTGTATAACAATTTGTCATCAACTAAAATTCCATAATTATGATAGTTCTACCTGTATCATGTATTAACACACATAGCACAGCGTCTAAGTGAGAAAATAATGTATGCATCTTACTGTACTTGCCAGCCAATTCCTTATTCCATGAATACAAATCTGTTCATGTAGCAAGATAGGGGTGAATAAGTATTAAGTCAGCATATTGCAGTAAACTGGGGTGCAGCCGGGAGGGGGTGAGCAAATCACGATGGGATGAGGAAGAACACAGGATTGGAAACTTTTCAATTTCAGAATCATTACATGAGTAGGAAATACAGGCTTTGTTCATTAAAGAAAGGCCATGGAGAACACCCTGACATACTGCAGATGCATGTCTCACTCAGGCAGTGCTTCACCTTGTCCATGTTTTTTTCCTGAGGAGGTTTCACAATCACACTCATCAGAGATGGATGGATTTGTCATGACATTACATACTTCAGATCCTATTTTTATAGTACTAGAAAAAAAGAGAAAAAAAGAAAAAAGAAAAGGTGGTGGAAATGAGCTGGCATTCAAGTGTAACACAAATGAGACGGGGCATAGCAGAACTGTCTGTTCAGTCTCAGAGCGACAATCTTTCAAGGGAACATCTGAGTTTGGGGCTGGCACACTGCCCCCTGCTCTGAGCTCTATGTCCTTGGAGAGTCCTGACTCAGAGCTCAGCCAGCCAAAAAAAACTGCAGAGCACACATGCGCACACACACGCACACACACATGTCCACATACACACATGCACATTCACCTGCTTACATATTACCCATGACACACACACATGCACACATAGACACACACACACACTGATGGCTGCTTTCCTTTGCCGTCTGTTGGTATCACGTTCTAATCCACAAGACTGATCAGGAACTAATCCTCGCCTCCTGCTTGTCATCTGTTTCACAAAACCCCCTCGACCAAGACGGACTGATCCAACTGGATTGAAATGCTCTTTAAGAAGACAGTCACTTACCAAACTTTCTTTTTCCGCCATCTAGTACTTGGATCCTCTCCAGCTCAGCCAGGCAGGGTGGCTCTGAAACACAATGAAAGATCATCTTTTTTTACAGGAGACAAAGAATGGAACATAATAATGAACTAGAATTACTATTAAAATGGTTGTATGCCTCTGTTAGCTACAATTTAGGTATTTGCATCCATGTCTGTCCACACATCCCACAGTCCATGTATTGAAGGCTTTGAAGGAATTTAATAACAGGTTAAAGGGTTAATTTGTAACATTCATGCAGACATAGGTGAGCTGTTTATTGGAGCCTTAACCTTGGAGACGTTAACCAGCTCCTACTCTGAACTACAGGACCTAGTGTTGTATGCTTACATCACTGCTGTTGGGTTTATGTAAATTGGCTTGAGAGTCTGGTTTTGATCAGCTCTACATGTAAAGTGACATGAGATAACTTTTGTTATGATTTGGTGCTATATAAATAAAATCTGATTGATTGATTGAGTGATTGACTGATTGAAGATGAGAGTTACTGAAGCATTTGAGAATGAGAATAAGAATAAACAACAACCCAAGTAAACAGAAGCAATATGTAAGAGTCAGAAGTCAGTCTTGGAACTGAAATCGGCTAACATCAACAAATCACAGCGCAAAACAGACTCCAACAATACAAGAATATTCCATATTGAACATTTAAAGTGTATTTTTTGGTATTTTGGAATCTATCATTTCAGTGAATATTTTGTTATATTGCTTCTACTTATAGACTATTTTAACAAAGGAGCATGGTATCCAGTAATAAATAGAAAAGTGCCATAAGAGATAATATAGATGACCTCTGTCATTTTGTTGTATTCATAATTTTCCTATTATTTTATGCTTATAAGATGTTTGTGTCATTACTGACCAATGAATTCTGGATTTACAACCAAAAACACGTTAAATGTACTGACAGAGATGTTTCAGATGTTTAGTCCCTGCTTGAGTTCAAGTCAATATTTGTGCCAAATTTGAAGACATTCCATAAAGTAAGTCCTGAGACAGTGTATTAACAGAGTTGAAGAGATGGAAGGACAACACAGACTCAAAATAAGCATCAAAATTCAATGAAAACAATTGACTTTTTTTTTTTTACCTTTATTTTACCAGGTTTGTCCCATTGAGATGGAGGATCTCTTTTTCAAGGGAGACCTGGCCACACACATCATTACAGTTATAATATATATCGTCTTAAAAGTTCCATTGTGTATTATTTAGTGACATCTAGTGGTGAAGCTGGAGACTGCAGCCAACTGACCCCATCCCACTACCCTATGGTGGCAGCAAGAAACACAAAAGGGCTTTGTTTAGGGTCACTGCTTTGTTCAGTCTGAGTTTTCCTGTTAAAGTATTAGCCCTTGGTCCACTGGTGAATGCACCTCAACACGATATGCCACCTGTTTTACAACGGAAAATTGGAGAATGAAGTTAGTTTGGTTCCACTGTAGAAATATGGATATGCACCATGGAGTAGATATAAACAGCTCATTCTAAGGTGATGAAAACACAACTGTTCTTATTTTTGCATAATTTAGAATATTACAGTCCATTTCTGCTCTAGAGCTTTCCAAATCCCTTTATCTTTCATAGTCCATACATTGTGATTTTTCTACATTCTTACAATAATTTTGATTTTTTTTTTTATCTATTTGGTGTGTTATTGTTTCTACGTGGCTTGCTGGTTGACAGGAACAACATCAGAAAACCACATTAGCAACATGCTGTCAGCAAATATCAGGAATGCTTTAGTATGTTTTGGTTACTACTTTCCCCCAAAGTGTCAAAGAGGAAGATGAATAGGAAGAAAAATATTGATGACCTCTACAATGTGTAGAAGTGGTGACACCTGAAGGCAAGTCAGTGTCTTCAGGTTTGAAGGAAAACACCGGGGGGTGGGTGGGGGTGGGGGGTAGTTGAATGTGTACACGCCTGAGGACACCATACGGTCAAAAGTGACAAACATCACCCCCCTTCCACTCACTCTCTCTCCAGAAGCAGAGGCACCACTCAGCCGTGGACACTTTTCCATCTCTGTAGGAATCACAGGAGTTGAAGAAAGGCCGGATGCAGACCTCGTACTTGTCCAGGTTGATGGCAGCCAGCTCGGCCTGGTCCAGATATAGGTCGCTGTTGGTGTCCAGCTTGGAAAACATCCAGCCTATGGAGTCCTTACAGCTGGCCACCAGGCTCCTGTCCAGCACTGCAAACACAAAGACACACAAACAATCATATTTATCAAAGGCAGCTGCTCAAATGAGAACTGAAAAAATGCCAGTAGAATCTCACAGTATGCTCCTGTTTGCAGTGGAAACCCATTTAATTCAGCAATTTTCTTAATATGTAATTCATTTTATTTTAATTATAGCAGTTTCCCATTTAAGTAGCATCTATAGCTGTTCTTGTTTGCTGTACTTTGCTACTGCTGCCTTAGCAAGTCAAAAAATAGCAGAGTAATACTTAAAAAAGAGAATTTATCTGAAGCCATAAAAAGTATTTTCCACTTCAGACTTGAAAGTTCAGTTTAAACCAGGTGTTTATCAGGCACTAACACGTTGACCACATCCTAAAGCTCACTTCTTTCTGGCTTTGAAGAAGTTGTTGTGACTGATGCAAAGAAATCTTGAAACTTCCATTTGAAGTTTTTCTTGTCAAATGTTGGCCAGTGTAAGCAAGTGAAAGAAAAAGTGGAACAAATTAAGAAGAAAAAAATCCTTTGAGATGTGCAGTGAAGAAAAAAACTAAGCTCTCTACATGGTATCTCCTCATCTCCTGTTTGAGCACCTGAGCCTCAACAAATCAACTCTAGACTGAATGTGCCTCAAGATACAATACTAGATGAAATTCCTTTTTTATTAATAACATTTCTTTAGCATTGTGCCTGAACTCCAGTATACTCTTTCTGAGAGCAGCAGCACTGAAAAAAGCCAAACATTGAATCAACATAAAAAAAACCAAAAAAAACAAAACTGAATTGAATGAAATTGAATTGAATGAAAACTGAATAAATTCAATTCAATTTCACTTAGTTCACTCAACTTTATTTTATTAGATGTGACCAACTGAAGAAGTTTTTTTTTTTATTTTTTTTTACATTGATTCAATGTTTTGCTTTTTTCAGTGAGGGATTCATTAACCCGGTAGAGACTAGTGTGGTGTAGAAAACATTAACTTCTGACATGTTTATAAAAGAAATTAGTTTAAAATGTGTCTGATATGTAAGATGCTCATCTTTTTAGGACAACCTGAATTGTTTCCTGGATGATTTATGATATGTAGGGAGGGATTATTATTATTAATACTATTTTTTATAGTAGGTAGAGACAGCAGGCAAAGAATTTATATTGCAAAGAACTGAAAGACAATATATCACAGATTAAAGGGAAAGGAAACTTTGTGAAAAGTGCTTTCAGTCCATAATAGTGAACAGGCTGATCTCTTATTGTTCTGTGTCTGTACTCTCTACTACTTACATAAATGTGAAGTGAAACCTAATTTTTTTCTTTTAGTGACAACTATGCACAGCAGAGACTCTACATCTGTACCATTAAGGACTGAAAACTCTTGTCAAAGACGTACAAGAGTTTTTGTTGCTTTGTTTCCATTCACTTTGGCCAAGGTTTAATAAGAAATAAATAATGACCAAGCTCATGGAAAAGATTATTATAATATAATAATTGTAATATATAATACTGATAATTTATAATATCATTTTTGTATGGTTTTATTATTTTGTTCATGAAAGAGCACAGGTACAGGGTGTCCACAAAGTTTCTTTACAATTTAAAAAATGTATTAGAAAAGCAGTTGATGAGATATGTTAATCAGATTTGTTCTATGCACTTGGTGGTTATCAAAGTTTATAATCACATTGCATTTGTGTATTTTAGGGTGTATTCAGACCTCTTTTGATTGGTCCATTTAAAACAAACCAGAGTTTGTTTCCTTGGAAAGTTGGAAAGTCCGGACTTTTTTTTTAGGTGTGAATACAAACATGCGAACTCTGATTCGAACCAAACAAGACCAAGATCACCTAGAAGAGGTCCGTTTCCAAACGGACTCTGGGCCGGTTCACTTCTGGTGTGAATATGATCGGACTCAAGCCGAAACAAACCAAAGAACCATGTGCCTTTTTGTGCTTGACAAGCCACCATAGCCATGTGGCATTGTGGGTAATCAACAAAACTGGAAGTAGCCGAGCCGCATTGGGTAGCCAGAGCGAACAGCAGCAGCCATGAGCTGTGGACAGACGTGGAGCAGTGAGGAGATTGAATGTCTCATGGACATTTGGTCCTACTGCACGTAGGACCTCCATGCTTGTTTTCATCAACACCGGTGGTCTCAGATTAATATTTTCCTCATATTTGTCTACTCATTTGCTTGTGTAATAAATCTGTTAAATTGTAGAGACTTTATGGACACTCTGTATGTTTATTATTTATTATTGTCGTGTGGGCTTTGACTGACAGCTAGCTTGGCTTTTGAGTTGGACCTTCAGATTTTCTTTTTAATTGATTTTTTTCCTTTTTTCCCCGACAGACAAACTTACTGTACTTGTGGTTGAGAAGTCAAGTGACGTCCACTTATTTACTTATTTACTGTTGCATAACTTATCTAATGTTAGCATTAATTCATATAGTTTAATATGATCTGTCAGTTAGCCTGCTAGTGCTAATTAGTACGCTCATTTAGTTTAATGCAAAGATGGCAATACTGCTAGCAAACACAACAAGTATGCTGTTGCTGAAATTACTTTGCAGAAGACAGTCTCTTATTTTTACTAGTCCAGTACTTTTATTTTATATTGTCAAATGTACTCTGCTCAAACAAATGTAACGCAAGAATGTGACTTTACACAGCACTAGAAAGAAAGGGCAGGTTTCCCTGAATCATATGATGAACAACACTTAGTGCAGACTGAGCTTAGAACTGGCAAAAACATAAAACTGTGTCTGTGTGTTTCTTTATCCGAGTAGGTTTTTAAGGGTTTAAAGCAATAGCTCTAACCTGATGTACTGCTCACTGCAGTGGTTTTTGCCCCAGGCTTGCTGTTGTTGTTCTGCTTGGCGTTGCTCTGCAGAAGCTGGAACCAGTCCCTCAGACGCTCCCCAAGATCAGCCAGATCCTGTCCGGTACAGCTCTCTGAGGAGGCCAGAGAACACAACACACACTTATTGTAACTCTTCATATTCAGACATTCATGTGTATTATGTTGGGATAAAATTAATTTGTATTTCCAGGTTATTTTTGCTGCTGTGTGTATATTTTTACCATGTTTAGAATCCTTATTAACAGGGGCTGCAGTGGGACATGGACAGAGACCTGAACACTTAAGAGTCAGATCCTTCCCTGTAAGACACGCCTGCTGCTCCAGTTTGCACTGCGACAGAAACATACACATACATGGAATAACACACAGCGTCAAACACACTCTGGTAACTCTGACAAGGGGACACAAAGGTGAAGGAAAATGAGTTATTGCAGCAACACAGATCAAATATTCATGAGGTGACCAACTGTAAGCCTTAATTTAAATCTGAGTCCTGCTGCTGAATGTGCTTTCTAACCTCTATCAGCTTTCAAGGTCAGGAGTAGTGATCGAAAAGACAAAGCATAAATCAATAAACACTGGGGATTCTGTCACCACAAGCCACCAATTGGTCCTTTTGAGGCTATATATCACAGCTCTTTGTCTCTGTTATTCCCTTGAGAGTCCCTTTACAGTGCTCAACTCTAAATGTGCAAGGTGTTTTTTTTAACTATTTACTCTCGATACACAACACACAGACCACAATGCATAAGCACAGATGTAACAGCATCAGTGAAAATACATATTATATTCTTCTCTATGTTACTAATGCTACATTCTGTACCTGTGTAAATATGTAGGATGGATTTCCATTTTAATAATTATTTTAAAACAACACATGATATTACAGAGTATTACAGTACATATTGTTTAATACCAGCTGAAATTACATATCATTTTCACTTTCACTTATGAAGAGACACATCACTGTGTCCCCTGATTCACATCTATCTATCTGTCTGTCTGTCTGTCTGTCTGTCTATCTATCTATCTTTATTTCATATTTGTAATCAACAAAATGCAGCAGAAATGGTTCTTTTTTTACACTTTGACAATTTGGCAGTTAATCATTACAAAGTACTAGCACAAAAATGCAAAATCAATATCTAGTAACAGTATGGATATTTCTTCTCTACACCTTGATGTAATACATGCAAAATCTGCGTATACACAGCACAGATAATGCAGATTAAGTACGTTCTGCTGATCTAAGGTACAATTTTGCATTATCCCCAATGTATGGTATGGAAAATAGTAATAGGACACATTATTATTAGGCCAAGCGTATCATTACTAACGGGGTTGGGATACCAAACAACAATGATAAATGACAAAATATGAAATGACAATATATTTATATTGTGATGAATGTCATTGCAATAAATATATTTTGTCTTACTGGTTAATTTTGTTTACAAAACACATAATTTTTTTTTAAAAAAGCTGCATCTCAAGATTTCTGAAATATTGATTACATTCTGACCACAAATGATCATTTTAAACCACAAATAATCATCTGGTTTCTTCTTTCTCACATAGGGAAAAAAAATCAACCTTTAAAGTACATTTTCAGCATCAAAAACCTACACTTCCCTCAGTAACAGTAACTCGAGCTCTCTGAGAGGACATGAAGGCTTCCCTGTGTTTTCAGGCTACAGATCTGTGATATGGGATTTTAGCTTTTCATACATGAAATGGTGTCAGGTTGTCTGTATTTGTACTTGGTTGTTCGATTTGGACTGAGAGGAGAGAGCTGCAGATGGAAGGTACATTCTGATGTTCTTTTTCCACATGATTTTGGTTCCTGCGGCTGTAAAAGAAATACTGATTTGATATTTATTGTAATAATTATGGTCAACAAATATCATGAACATTATTTTGATGATAATATTCAAAACTGATAGGAATGTGTCTTACAACCTTAACAGTCTGAGGGCTGGAAACTGGGGGTAGGACTGGATAAGCATGGCTTCTTCCTACTCTCTTTCAGGCACAACAGTTGTTCCATTTTCAGTTTGGTTTTTTTTTTGTCTTGTTTTTTTTCCTATGTTTTGCAGTATGTTTGTGTGGCATAAACTAAACTAAATCTGTAGGTGTGATGTGTCCCATAATTTGTGTCCATATACTGTAAATAGTGATGTGTTGTAATAATCTGTCTATTTTAACCACAGTTTAAATAACATGTTTCTGTTATTCTATAAAAATAAATAATCCAAATGTATATCAACTGTCCTATGTGATGAACTGTGCTAACGTGTTTTGGTTAAATGTGTATATTTTCTATAAGCCAGACAAAGGACAGAATATTTATTGGACAAACTGCATCCTCCTGATAGTTTACATAATAGAAAAATTCAAAAAGGACCACTGCAGTTGTGTCCTACCATGACATTTTCCTCCTATTGTTTGCTCTAGTGTCTGTGTTGTTGGTATTTTTTTTTCTCAGTGTACCTTTGAGGCATAGTTGTGCCCATCTGATCCACACACAGGCCCGGTAGAGGAGATGGGACAGGGCTGACAGTTGCCGTCAGGAGACCGGAGAGCGGGCTGCTTGAGTCTGCGGGGTAGAGGACACACAAACACTTGAGCGTCACTATGTCCAGCTGAGATGGTACCTGCTGTGCTAATTCAGAGGACAGAGCAGGACCGACGTAAACACTGAGGTCTAACAAACAGTTGTCCTCCATGTTTGTCTGAATGTATTAGCTTATCATTAAACAGCAGGCAGTCATACTGCACTGATGTCCAAACAAGCTCTGTTATTATCACTGGGGAAGGGGAACATGGAAACACATCCCAAATCAGCACATGACACTGACTGCAGACTTCGCTGCACTCGCCTCATGTACATGTGCATAAACAGAAAAGATTTGGTGAGTGTTGGTGTTGGGGAGTGAGTCAGTACATTTACCTGTGCTCGAGCTTCTTGCGGTTGACGCACACAGCTCTCTGATAGCCCTGGGCGATACACACCTTGTGTCGGCTGCACTTAACCTTTTGACAAGGGTCCTTGGTGGTGTCTACATCTGGGAAAACAGAGAAAATTAGAAGTATGCTTTAGAAACCTCAGTACGCTGAGTCAGTATATGGGAAAGGCCTTCACTTTAAACTATTTCAGACATCAACATTCAAGATAAAAATTCAATGCTGCCAAAAAGCAAACCGAAAACATACAAGATGTTTCAAAGTATTTACATTTACACCCACGGTATCCGTTTTCTGCCTAAGGTCTCACGATCAAAACAATCACTAAATGTGCAGTTTGATGTTTGATGTGGGATCATGGGAGTTGTTTTCACCTTTACTAGCCTGCAGATGAAAACCTATCTGATGTGACTCAGGCAGATGTCATGTTTACAGATGAGGTAATGTATTAAATATACTGTGACTTCACTCAAACGAAACAGGTCATCTGCTCCTAAAGACTGGACTGTTAAGCATTTCAACAGACTTTCAACATGAAACACATATTTGATAGTACTGGACACTCATATTGTGCTGAAGGATAGTGTATATTCTGTTTATTTAACTGATGAGAACCACAACATTAATACATTTTTTTTAAATTTACAAAGTAGTGACTATATGTGGTAAATGCTCATCTACAGTCGTGGAAAAAATTACTAGACCATCAAAAGTCATCAAAAACCATGGTTATGCAATCAAGTACTAACTCCTGTGTGTATCATGCGACTAAAGCAGATAGAAAAGAAAATATGGAATGCCTAAAAGCACTGTTTTTGTCAGTACAATGCCACAGATATTGATGTAAGACCTGAAGTGATTTTAGTTATTATCAAGATAACAAGGAAAATGGATAGACATCAGCTCTGAAATGAAACTCTTGTGAGCTATTTTGTTGTTATCATTATATTTGTCCAAACAAATGTACCTTTAGTTGTACCTGGCATTAAAATGACCAAGAAACTGAAGAAAACAAGGGGTGGTCTAATAATTTTTTCCACAACCATATGTACAAACTCCTTTCAGGATTTATATTAGACAATTAATTATAGTCATGATACTTCCATCCACTATCCTTGCATCATAATCTCTTCTTGCAGTTCAAATTAAAGGCCCTCAAAGTAATTCTGAGATTTTTCGTTCATAACAATGGACAGACGTGAGGTCACAGCAAGTTTTGCTAGAATCTTGTAGTTCACCCTCAAGTCCAAATAAACTTTTGCACCCACTTTGAAGACTTTCTGTCAAGCTGTTCCTAAGATATAATGTTTTTAGTGTAATGGAACTGGACTGATGGACAAATATAGAGAAAACTAATGTGTGCCAAGAAAAAAAAATACTGAAATAGGTCGCAGCAACATCAGCTTCAGTTAACCGACAAATATAATGGTAATTCGGAAATTCAGCTATTGACATCACCACTAAGACTAAGCTTGGTCCCTTTTAAACTAGTGTTTTCTGTGTTTAAAATAAAAATAGTCAGTTTTGTGCTGGGAGTTAGTTGTTTGATGTTAAAGGTGCTGTGCCGTTTTATAGGAAATAAAATTAGTTGTTATGATGTAACATAAGCATACAAGTCAATACATAACATAGGCCTAATGGTTTTTATATATTTTAGTGCAGAAAGTCAACATACTTAAATTTAGAAAAGCATCAAACTGAAAGAAGCCCTTCATTTATTTTAAGGGATTATTATTTAACAGCACTTTATGTGACTTATATGACTTACTAAGACAAATACTTTTTGCAGTGTTGGCTAAAGCCTGCGTGGCTAGTTCACCTATAGCCCCATCCATCATACTCTCTGCTAGCTGCTAATGCTAGACCATGTGTCAGCACCCAACACGCACTCATATGTCACAGCTGTCTGTTCCTAGCAGGCCTCCTGGAGCCCGACCTGGATGTCACACTCTATTTTCTTCAACTCCCCGGCCCTTATTCACCTACGCTATCCATCAGTACAGTACACCAGCTTATTCATACGCTAATATCACAGGTTTCATCTAGATGACAGAACAGCAGGGGATGAATGAAATTGGGTTTTTATTCACCTCCTGCTTTGACTGTATCCTGTTTTATGGCACTGTTTGTGGCTTAGGCTCCCCTCTGTTGTCCCTTCCAGTGTTGGCTTGAGGCGAATGCATTAATGCTTCCTACATCACAGGATTATTGAAGCGAACCGACAGATATCTGATTTGAAAAGCAAATCCAAAACAATACACCCCCCTGTCATGCCTGAGCTGGTTGTATAACGCACTGTGGCTGGCTGACTGACTGACTGACTGACTGCTCTGCTGATGGCCAGATGCAGATTCCTCCGTCCTCATCCATTTAGCCTGTCAGCAGAGCCTTATTCTCTAGTTGCCACATATCGTAGTTGGCAGTGATTATATAGAGTAACAGTATTCAGCATTACATGTAGCCTTTCCCACTGCCTTTGTATGTCTTTGTCAATCTGCCTATGTGCTCCTTTCATTCTCCTCTACCTGAGTTATAAAAAAAATACACCTTTTAACATCAGATTTACCCCTAACTCTGCTGCTTTTATCAAGTAAACCATAAATGGAAAAATAAATAGCTATTTTGTTCACTGATAATATAAAAATGTGATTTACTTTAAAATAGACATGCAACAGACGTGAACAATCACCAACATATTCAAAAGAACAAAACACCAGAAAAAAAGAAACATAATAACTCAACTGCAGGTCATATCTGTCCAGGGGTCTCGGAACAATAAGGTGTAATTTGATGAAGTTGTGTGTAATCCATCTACGCATTCTGACTAGAAGTGCACTGTTTCACACAATCAGCTTAGCCTCGTATAGAAAACCTTTGAGGGATCTAAAGGTTCCTTTGAGTTTGTTACTGTACACATCAGTTTGGTGACTTGTCTAAGCCACAGGTCACACATTTGACCAGATCAATAGCCTATTTATGTATTAACCCTCTTTGTTGTTTTGTGAAATGGCATGCTAATAATAAAGAAACAAAGTGTCGCTGAAATACTTGAAGTGCAAAGTGCCACTGTATGATATGAAACTGCAGATATCAGTCTTGACCATATTTATATGACACCTTTGTAGGTGAGCAAATGCAACAGGCCCCATGGAATGCAACTGAAGGAAATTACACATCTCCCTGGTTTTAAATATTGTTTGAAACATTTTGTATAATGTAGAAATTCTAATTTAAAGAAGATTACAAACAGAAAAGAAGTTAACCATTTCCAGCATCACAAAAGCACATGGAAGGCTGAATCTGTAGGATTTGCATATAAACATGTGTCATTTTTATTGGAGTCAGTTTTGTGCTGGGAGTTAGTTGTTTGATGTTAAAGGTGCTGTACAGAGAATTTGTTTAAAGTGGATTGCAGCGACATCTTCAGCTGGAATCTGTGGTGTTTTTAAGTGATAAAGACTCAGCTTCCCATGAGCACTAGCTCTACTGTCGTAAGGGCAGAACTCTGGTTAAGGCATGCATTTGTTTTGAAGCTAATGAATGAAGAACAGATCCTCTTCACAACTCTGCATTTATTTTTTAATCACAGCAACCTGCAGGGTGCAAAGTGACATTTGAAACGAGACAAGTAAACTCAGTCAGTTTGTAATAGTTTAGTAACTGGCGTGAAAATGAAAGTGAAACCTATTTTGGATGTCCGACTGCTGTTTCTATGTTTTTCTCCAGAGCTCCAGCGCATTATTCACAGACCAGTGCTATAAGACGTGTCCCAATAATATACATTTGCTCTAGCTTTTCCACAAAGCATTCAAGCATTTTCAGAAATGACCTCAGTCATTCAATACCTTCATCATTCTGCATTAGCAGTTCAGTGCTAGCTGCTTCATCCTTCTGCATTCACAGTATTCTACTTTTATAAGTGTCTTGTTCCTGAAGGGCAGTTTAGTATCCAGGCCCCTGCATGAATATTAAACTCCATACAGAACCATTTCAGTCTCACCTGCCAAAGCCCTTAGTTTGGACTGAAACAATGCTCCAAATAAAACACATTACTGACGCCACAGAGCTAGCTGTGCAGCTAACACAGAAGTGTTTACCAAGTGTTTGACTGAGCTACCAACAGCCACTATAGTCAAATACAATGTTCCAATGCATATGAATAAAGAACAGAAGCATTCTATACCTGTGTAGAAGGAAGAGGGACAACTCCAGCTGTTTTCATTCCTTTTAACTCCATTAGTTCTGTCCATTGGTTCAATGCAAAGGTTTACCGGTGTTTTAGTCCGTCATCTATCACTCTCCTATTTATCTTTCTTTTTCTTTCTGCCAGTCCAGCTCCAGTTCCAGTGTCCACCATCACAACTAAATAAATCCAAGAAATCCCTTTCTTTAGGAAAAACGACAGATCTTACTCCTCACTCGTTCAGTTTACTTCTCACTGAACTCTGCCGGTTGGTGTGGCATTATACTGACATAAGTCTGCTGTAAATCAGTCCAGTCTTGTCCAACCCGACCAGGGAAGCTGCAAATAGCATTTGGAAATAACCTATTTCGGTGTTGATAATCTCATTTTAAATTGCGGACTACGATCAGGCATATATATAAAAATGAGACTTTTTCAAGATCATAAAAAAAATTCTGTACAGCACCTTTAAGCGATGTGTGATTCCATTAAAGATGGGGTGCGAGATGTTTTCCTGGAGCATTTTTTACTATATTGCTTAAAATCCCCTTCACACCCTGATTACAACCAATTAATTAAATACTCTAACACAAAAATAAAAAAAAACATTTAGTCACCTGTGGAATGGGCAGGACTGAAAAAACACCATCCAATCATTTTGAGCGCCCACTCGAAATGATTGAATGGTGATATGTCTATCAAAGTCAACTGCCATTTGTCCCTCCCCCCTCTTTGTGCATGAATTGCTTGTTCTCAGACACTTGGAGCACTAACACAGGAAATGAAGCCAGAGTCAGAGCTTGGCTAGCTATATTAGCAATATCAGGATGTAAAGTTGACCATAAAACTGTTTTGTCACCAACATAAATCACTAGGAAATGTAACGTTAGTCAGATATGTATGAACTGGGGATGTTCTGTAAGAGCGGGGGTGTTGGAGGAGACTGAATGAGGTATGCATGGATCCGAGTTGGAGCCTGAACTGGAGCCGGACAAATGGTTGCTGTGCAGCGTTCGTGAACCCTCGGGAACAAGCATTGCGCGTCCCAGTATTGTGGAGGCATGGCTTCGGGGGGTGTCTGAAGAAAGGGGCTTGGACTTTTGAATTGTGTATTTTCAAAATGTTGCTTGCTAGAACCATTTTTCTAAGATCTCGTACCCCACCTTTAAAGGTATTCCCCTATTGGTTGTACTGGGTGCTTCAGAAAGCTCCAGAAACATGCAGAAGGCACAGCGCCACCTCCTGTCCTATGACCTTCTCTGTGTAAAAAAGCTCATTCTCCTGTTGTGGAAGTCAAAAGAGACACCAACTTTTACAGCCTGGATAACAACAATGATGGATACCCTTCACTTAGAGAGAATTAGATACATACTTAA
Organism: Apogon hyalosoma; assembly: GCA_037367295.1. Classification (NCBI taxonomy): domain Eukaryota; kingdom Metazoa; phylum Chordata; class Actinopteri; order Kurtiformes; family Apogonidae; genus Apogon; species Apogon hyalosoma. The sequence goes on along the minus strand of JAPQRP010000009.1, from coordinate 27,846,434 downwards.
CGACTAACTGGGAGAATTTGAAAAAAAATTGGAAACCAGTGATGTCATATATGGAAGGGCTGGACAGTTAAGATCCACTACACAAGCAGTAGTCCATAGTGTAGCACTACCACGATTTATCTCAGTGGCTCTGGGGATGGGATGAGATGTCAATTGTGTGTGTTTTTTTTTCTTTTTTCCCCTCACTTTATCAATGTTGTTTTCTTTTCATTTCTGATTGTGCGTTTGTTATGTTGACATCAAAAAATGAAGCATAATGTACCAATCACAGATCTCAAATCTGTACTACGATAAGGCTTTGCAATACAAAATATCTGAAACATTAAAGGTATTCTGACTAAAGTCAAAATATTCCAATCTCCAGGTGTAAACACATCAGGGCCTTGGGGTCTTCAAAGGTAGACCAGAATAGAGTTTGAATAGAGTCCTATGTAAAAAGTGGTTCAGTTCTGCATTGATTTTGTGAAAACTGTTGGTTCCGTGACAGCTAGACGACCTATGTGATAATATTCAACATCACATCCAAATAATGATGCCATCTATATATAAGATCTAACATTAACAAGATGACAATTTCATGAAACAAGTGGCAGTTTGAGGTGTTGAGAGTCAAGATGCCCATTTACACAGCTCTACAGTCTGTCATGTAGCAAATTCACCAAAATGTCACTAGTCTCTCCTATCACAGATAAGAAATCCACTGTGAAATCCACAGAAACAGTAGCTGTGATACACGTTGGGAAAACATTGACGTCAGAGACCCAGTACCACTGGCTCATGGGGATACATAGAATAAAGAAGTAAGTTAAAGTTAGCCATTAGATTTTCATTAATGGTGAAATGGCTACCACTTAAATGCTTCATCTTTATTCAGAATACCTTTGGCTCCATTGCCCACAGCCACAACAGCCTGTGAATTGATTTCTATGTTGAGGATTTGGTGATACTTTTTCTCAACTATCCACCATTAGCTTACATATGCAGTGAGCATCAGCCAAAAACCAGGACCCAGCAAAACACGGATTCCAAAACAAACCTCATGTAACTACATAAATACATGCAGATCTTCACTCTTAAACATTTAAAAGGAGCATGACGAATAAGATCTGAGCAGACCTGTGTTCTTATTTGAACATATGCTGTAGACTGCAAATCTGCTGAGAAAGTAAACAAAATAATATACAATGAGACAGATGACAGACATTAATAGTAGTGTAAAAAAAAATTAGATAACATAAAGAAGTTTTTATTTATTTTTTTTTTTTTTACAGGTTTTCATGTTTCACACCTTTAATTCACACCATTTCATGAGCACACAGAACAGATACAAGAGGTTGAGGAGCCCATACTTTCCGAGACAAAAACACAGTAAGGAGATTAAGGTAGTAACGTTAGAGGGAATGGAGAATGACTGGGGACAGAAGGCAGAACGAGACTCTGCTCAGGAGTGAACAACACTTCCAGCCAAAGAAAAAAAAAAAAAGAAAAAGAAGCTCAACACAAATCTACAGTACATAATCCAGTCTTCTAATAGCAGAAACATTTGTAAATAAATCTTGTCAGTAGGGCTACAATGCTGGCACTGTGTTGTGTTGTGAGTACAGAAGCATAAGGTGGCTGCCTGAGCCTCATGTTAACTTAACAGGCTTCCGCAGATTAAAGCAGCGCCTGCAATGATGACGTTTCCATAGCAACAGGCTCTCAGCAATCCAAGAATCATTTCTGGGTTGACTGTGATTTGCAGCTCAATCTGGTATCTCTGAGTACTTTCTCCCTTTCATGCTTGCTCTGTTTCTGAGACCCCTGTTGTACAATAAAGTCAATCAATCTTCTGTTTCACATTCCTTTCTTTGCAACTAACATATGACATCTTAGCTGGATATTCCTCCTCCTACTGCATCTTCATACATTTCAACAGCTTTTCAACCTATTTCCATTTTTACTTTTTGAAGGTCTGTCCTTGGGATTATACTAATGCCTGTGGCAGTAAACCTCTTCTAATTAGGCTCCTGGTGCTTCAATCTAATCCAATCCAGATTTGTGTGTGGTTTATCCCTGCAGATTGAGGATAACGGAAGCAGGGCTCAGGCCATATCCTCATCATCAACCGTCTTAGCCACTGTTTACGCTAATATTGTCAGAGCTGTCTCATCTTCTAGGCTGCACAGAAGCCAGACGTGTTTTGGTTGGGAGTAATTGCTAATCTAATTAATGCTAAAACAGCCTTGAAATGCCTCATTACCAAAAATAACAAAGTACCCGAGCATAAAGGGAACAAAGGTCTGAACCGCTGTCTTCTGGAAACACATATCTGCACACTGAGTTAAACACAAGTACAATTCAAGCTCTGGAGAGATGTACTGATGGGCTACAATGACATTACAAGCTTTAGAGCTAAATTTGGATTTATTACTTTTTTTTATGTGTTTTCTTTGAATAGGTGTTCACAGTATCTTTAAACATGGCTGACATGAATACTGGTCAAGGTCCGGAACTGACCAATACCCAGGTTTAATATAATGACTCACAGAGGAGAGCTGTTAAGGCAGAAAACACACAAGTTGAACGGATGCCATTAAAAGTGGCCGCATTCCCTTTAGGTGTATCAGTTTCAGGCCTCGGAACTGTCTATGCCGGTTTAGCAGAATGGCCTCTTGGGGAAAACTGAATCTGAATGGAACAAAGCTATTGTTAATGTTATCAGCAACACCTGTGCTTTGCCTTTTTTGCAAGCTAAAATGTCGACTGTGAAAATTGTCTACTGAGGCACTTTCTAAGTAACCAAGATGGCCGAAGCTGGCTGAATCTGCTATCATGCTGGTATTAAACCGACTTCATAGGATTTTTTTCTATACAAGAACAAACCCCAAGAAAGATGTCTGCCAAAATTTGGTCAAGTTTAAAGTTTTAACATGAACATGTAACCCAGTGGAGAAAATGACCTCTTTTCTCTTCTTTATTTTAATGCATTTGCACCAATTTATTTTGAAAAACATTTATTTTGAAAAGACAAACTGTGATTCTCTGTCTAACTTTACATTCCTGTTTTCAGTCATGTTGAGTGATAATGACCACTGCACATTTATTTGTTAAGAGTATCAGTCCTTCTGAACAGCTGACGGAAACGCGCATTAGTCTGTCGGTCTTTTGCGCTCTGACAGTGAACGGGAAAGTCTGTTAGATGATCCATGTTTAAATATATGGCTCATCTTGTGCCGCGTTTCCACTACGTGGGAACCAGCTTGACTCAGCTCGGCTCGTTTCGGTATTCCTGGAGATCGTTTCCGTTACAGGAGAGTACCCACTTTCCAGTACCTGTTCGTCATAGCAGTGTGACGCCTTACTTCCGTGTCGTCTGCTCAGGGAATTGTTGATAGACTTGCTCGTTGCGCACTATCTTGTCTGAATTTTTATGTCGACCACCAAGGACTGAATCTGCTCGACCGACCATGGTGTAGTTTGAGCCTGTCATCATGTGGATTAACCTACCGCTATATTTACTGTCAACTTCCACATCTGTTTTTTGTAAAACGGCGGGTCACAGAGACAACTGTCTGACCAATCAGTGGTCTGCAGTGTTTATATGTCATGTTTTAGTCTCGCTTGGAACCTCGGCGGAGGTGATAACAAAAAACTAGTACCGGGTACCAGATTCCAGGTCCTTTTTCATAATGGAAATGTAAAAAGGCCGAGCCGAGTTGAGTCGGTACCACGTAGTGGAAAAGTGGCATTGGTGAGTTTTGATTCAGAAAAGTGTTTTAAACATATATTTGCACTATTTAAATTAGGGGTGTGCCGATCCGATATTGATATTGGATATCAGTCCGATATCAGCCAAAAAACGAGTATCGGATTTTATCAGACTGTATCTAAAATCTCCGATATAAGCGCTCCAATAAGCAGTCCATTTTCTACTCCAGCGCTTTAACGTTGGTGCCGCCCGCCACAAATGCCAAAGAAGAGCACCTGGATCCAGCCAATCGGTCTGATCTAATCTGTGAAATGAAGAATTACCACTGTGAGGCTCCTATTGAACGGAAGAACAATCCTTTACATTACTGGAAAGTCAACCAAGCTTGACTTCCCGCCATGGCAGCAACAGCAGCAAAGTTCCTCTGTGCTCCCTGCACAAGTGTCGAGACCCTGTCTGTCGTAAAAATTCTGTCCATAACACATTATTATCCGTCATTTCAAATGTAATTTTTGGTAGTATTTAATGTTCAAAAGCATCTCAATGATGGCTGTTAATCGTCATCCTCCACCACATCAGTCCCTCTTTTTTCATTGAGCTTATCAATGCCATCACATTTACTGGGCTGTTGAAAAGAACTAAGGAGACTCGGCTGTCTGACAGTTTGTGCTAGCAAAGTAGCATCTAATTTAGGATGAAGTCAGTTAAACAACGGGACAGGAATTGACAATGAGTGATTAATATGCAGACTCACCATCAGCCGGACAGGGGCTCTACTACAGGTGAACTAACGAAGTCATGTGACTCTTTACAAACCCGTTTTTACCCATGTACATTAGACCCACAACCAGACCTGTGATTTAACACATTGTCTACTTAGTAAATCACTTTTAAGGGCTTTATTTTTGGTTAAAACACACGCCATCAATGCTGCTTAAGGACATCTGTGGCCAGATGTAAAGCTCACTTCAAACTAAAAAGAACCAGCTGTGGCTCAACCATGGTTACACTGTTTCATCCATGAATCTGCTTTTATTTTTTCACTTCCTTGCCCTCTACTCACCTGCACTTCATTTAATTTTACCTGTGCCCATACCCATTTTTTTTTTTTTTTTTTAAACTTGTCCCCGCATGTTTTTGTGGGTTACCCGTCAGATACCCGACCCGGTGTATTCGGTGTAGTTGTGAACGGTGGTGCTGTAGGTTCTATTCAGGTGCTGCAGGTTCTATTCAGGTGCTGTAGGTTCTATTCAGGTGCCGCAGGTTCTATTCAGGTGCTGTAGGTTCTATACTGGTGCTGTAGGTTCTATACAGGTGCTGCAGGTTCTATTCAGGTGCTGTAGGTTCTATGCTGGTGCTGTAGGTTCTATTCAGGTGCTGTAGGTTCTATGCTGGTGCTGTAGGTTCTATGCTGGTGCTGTAGGTTCTATTCAGGTGCTGTAGGTTCTATTCAGGTGCCGCAGGTTCTATTCAGGTGCTGTAGGTTCTATACTGGTGCTGTAGGTTCTATACAGGTGCTGCAGGTTCTATTCAGGTGCTGTAGGTTCTATGCTGGTGCTGTAGGTTCTATTCAGGTGCTGTAGGTTCTATGCTGGTGCTGTAGGTTCTATGCTGGTGCTGTAGGTTCTATGCTGGTGCTGTAGGTTATATTCAGGTGCTGTAGGTTCAATGCTGGTGTTGTAGGTTCTATGCTGGTGCTGTAGGTTCTATACTGGTGTTGTAGGTTTTATACAAGTGCTGTAGGTTCTATACTGGTACTGTAGGTTCTATACTGGTGCTATAGGTTCTATACTGGTGTTGTAGGTTTTATACAGGTGCTGTAGGTTATATTCAGGTGCTGTAGGTTCTATACTGGTGCTGTAGGTTCTACTCGGGTGCTGTAGGTTCTATACAGGTGCTGTAGGTTCTATACAGGTAGGATGGTGTTATGTACTGTTTGATGCCTTGTTAACCGACAGACCGACTAGTGATCCTGGTCCAGGTTCTGTTCACAGTGTTGTGTGAAACTTTCTTTGGTAGACTACACTCAGTATTTTAACCTGTCAAAATGAAGGACAGCCTCCAGAATCTTCCATCATCTTTAAAAAAAAAAAAAAATCCGTTAATGACGGAATATTTTCAGTTAACGCGACCTCTGGATGGAGGAGTAGTAAGGGTAGTCAGCAGTTTAGTTAACTGACTGATTATTAGTTTTCTGCTCTTGTTATTAGAGTGATATGTTTATTTTGTTTCCACTCAGTTTTTTTGTAGAGATTTAGGATTTATTTAGGTTATTTTTCAGGGTTTTCTAATGTATTTTTTATTTATTTTTATTCAATGGTAGAATACTGTAGATATTATGTTGAAGGTTAAAATTTGCCACTGGATATCCTTTGTATGAACGCGATAACTTGAAAAATATTCAGTTTAGAGATTCCATATTTTCCATATCAATGAATATCATGGAGAGGAAGAACTAATTTGATTTTGGATGATTTACCATGTCTAGATTGCCCACAAGGGGCTGCTATAAGTTTAAAATCACTAAACACTCTTTTGTTCATATCTCTGGAACTATTTGTCTGATTGATTTCAAATCAAGTGCAAATGAAAGGTCATGACCTGGGGATGCCTCATGTCATTACATCATAGCTGTCTGGTTAAGGATTGGGGGCATTCAGGGATATACCCCAAGCCATTGCTTCCGACGGCGTAAGCCTAGTTTCCTATTGTAATCCTTCCGGCAACTTCCTAATTGACTAAATGTGAATCAGGGGTTACAAACAACTGTGTGTTCATGTGTTAGTGTTGTGCTGGGGGCAATGTTGGATAGATCCATATCTAACCTAACAGTAGACAATGTTACGCACTGTTCCAGCCCTAAAAGAATAGTTGGGAGTGAAATAAAACATCAACATAAAATCTAATGAGTCCTTTCCATAGGAAGTATCATTGTCTATTGTTGTTGGATGTAGGGAACAGACAGCTGACAACTTAGAAATGAAGGTATAGCTAACATCAAAAAAGAACTGGGCTGCAGCAAAAAAAGACTACAACACAAATGTCAGAAAAATACTTTAGCTTGCACAAAATTTCCATAGTGAACCTCTCATTTACAAAATGTCCCTTATTTCATTGTTCTGATTGGTTGAAAAGATAAACTAGAGGCTCTAGACTCATCCTCAAGAGAATTAGTCTGGCACCACCAGCTAGTACTGACCCACATGTGCAGAAGAATAGTAACAAAGGCACATCACGCTGCCGTATAAAAGTAAAGATTGAGGTCACAAGTCAGCGGATACGGTTTTTAAAAGTGATAGACAGAAACCAGCAAATTAGTCAGCAGATATTTATCCAAAACTTCAAAATCTTATCTTCAATGTTCTCTATTGACTTATCTGTAGAACTGGCCCATGTCATAATCTAAAAGTTCATATTCCATGTAATTTGTGCTGTTCACTGAAAAATATGATTTTGGCCACTTTTACCTTTAATCTGAATGAAGCCAAAAAGTCAAGGATTCTGTTTGAAAGATAATTATGAAAAAAAGGAGAATAAAGAGCCATTAAGAAGACAATGAAGAGACAACCCTTTCAAGCTTTTTATCCTGAATTCTGAATTGGTACACACGGTCCTGGGTGGCTCTTTGAAATGAGGTTTGTCCAGGATGGTACTGGACAAATTTACACTGGGGTGAGGGTGAAAAGGGCAGAAGTAGTCTGGAGAGTTCCTGGAACCGTTCAGGGAGTCTGGCTGATTTCCAGCTGAAGTAGTGCAGACAGAGGATGTGCAAAGAAAGAACAAAGAGCTGTGCAGGCTCCCTGGTGGGAAAACTGTCTGATTTGGTGGAAGCTGTGGAGTATGAACGCATTAATAACAGAGGAGAGGTGGAGAGATCTTAAAGAGGATGGAAAGATAAAAAGGCTCATGATGCTTAAGCTTCAGCATTTACTGGAAATCCACCATATTTGTCTACATTACCCAAGTACCAATATCTGTCGGCCACGAGAGATATTAAACTTCCAGACCTTTTGGAGTGAAGTCAGCGTGTTTTTCTTACTTTTTTTATCTTAGAATCTGCCATTGATTCAAAGGCATCGATTTGCCACCAAGTGTTCATTCACCTTGCATCTGTGGCTGAGATAAGATTCTCAAAAACCAAGAGACAATTGCACCTTGTACGTGTAAAATGATCTTTGGGAGCACTGAACACAAACACTTGAGTGTTGTTTGTGTGTACAGCACACTGGCTGATTCTTACACGCCCCAAATTACAACAGTTCTCCTTCAGTGTTTACTGTCTTAAGAGCGAGGTGATTCAATCACAGAGTAAGGGGGAGCCGGCAGATTGATGAATTGACTGTAGAAATCGACTGCAAATTACCCTGACCTCTCCCTCACTCAACACAGCGCTGGCTCAAATGGAGACAGCCTCTGTGGAGTCTGAATGCAAATTCACTCCTCAGTCTGCTGTCAGTGTTGACTGTCTGTGTGTTAGGAGTGTTGACAGTTCAAAAGCTTTGTCTTCCTCTATGTGGCTGCATCGAGTGCATTCAGCAGTCTGGGGTGCCGGGTTGAGAAATGAGGCCTGCAGGCTCATCTGAGCTATGGAGTAAAGACATCACACTGATTTAGTGATGTCTCAGACGGCTAAATCTCTTATTTTCACTCCTTCGCTTCATTAGGCTACTCATAAAGGAAGGCAGATCAATGGAGAAAGATAGCACACTTACATCAAAATGAGAGAGAGGAATATAGATTGAGGGGTTCGTGCTGTGTGAAATGAAAGCACTGAACTACTATTCATCTGATATCCTGAGGCAAGCACATAAAACTTTACTAAAGTTTCATAAAAGCTGAGCACACACTTGAAAACCTATATGATGTTGTCACTTGAGATGGTGATTTATGAAGGTTAGGCTCAGTCTGAAAGTGAACAGACAAAAATATTATTCGTATATATTCAAGTCATGTGTCTTGAAAAAGTACATCAAATATGTTTCAGTGTTTTGGTTTACCCACTAAACACAAACATATGTCTCCTAAGCTGCTAGATCTAGTTGCTAACTTTAATGTCATACAGTAGGCATGTTTCCACTGTCAAGAACATTAGAAAATATATGAAGTAAAATGCAAATTCAGTGTGTTTCCATGAACTGGTTTGGGGTGAATAAACTAGGTCAGATGGTGTCATCAGAAAGTGGCACCACGTAAGTCTAATAAATAAGGTAGAATAAATAGAATTCCTGGTAGATCATGACATTCAGTTGCTGTTGTCCATTATAGCAATATCTGAGAGGACCCCAGGGAAACAGCTGATCACATGTCAAATATTTGCTTTAACAGAATTTATTTAAAAAACAGTATCTTTTTTTCATTATGTGCAGCATGTGCGTTCATTATATACTTTAAAGGGTACCTGTACTGAATTTTCATTGCTAGCTATTTCAAAAGTTCACGTTCAGTCAGACATGGTCAGTGGCATGGTGCCTCCTTCATGGGCTGTTCCAGCACCGGTAGTGACGTAGACTTGTATTGTCCAAATACCTGGACTGTGATGGACTGGTCCCTGACCCCGTGCAGAAGACGCCAGTCTAAGATGACACATTATCGGCCAGAGCTGGGTCATATCTCTAGGACAATGGCAGAGTGCAAAGCTTACAGCTGCACAAACATGTGCTTTCCACTGCTGCTTGTTTATTTGTACTCTATCAACCAGAATCAGCAATCGTATGTCACTTCTGGCCAGCAATGGTTCCTCCCCATAGGTTCTGTCCCCGCCCATAATTCATGTAATAAAAAGGTCCAGTGTGATGCATTTAAGGTAAATTTTGAACTGATTTTGCTTATAAGTAATACACAAAGCACAATTATTGTAGTTAGCATGACCAATACAGGTACACTTTAAATAAGTTTTAATTTAGTATCTGTTGTTGAATTCTGCCGTTTCCATAAACATTTTCTAAAGTGAAACTGAAAAGGTACATACAAATGGTAAGAAACAAGGCAGAAAAGCAGACAGATGTTTAGAAGGTAAAAACCAGTGATACTATCTGTCATTTGTCAATTTCAAAAAGTTTACACTTCTGTGCATGCCTTTTGCTGTGGGTTGATGTTTTTTCATCTGTTCTTGATTCCACAATTTCCTCACCCCTAAACGGCTTCATGACAGTTGCTTTGCACTAAATCACACTAAATTAGCCCCCACCCCAGCCCTATTCTTTTCTCATGCTTTTACCTCTCTCTATGGCCCTTCATTGGACCCCATAATTAGTCCTTCATTAAGCACTTGGAAATTGCGTTAATGGACTCTGCCATTCAGAAGACTTAATTTAAGCTGCAAATCAAGTGACAATGGTTGAGCACAAAACTCAGTGTCATGACTTCATCTTCCAAAGGCTCAATTAAGGCCGGAGTTACAGCTGGAATTGAGGAGGACACGTCAAACAGTCAGTCTGTAAGCACAGTTCCGCTCTGAGTGCAGGAGAAGAAGGAAGGGAGGCAGGAAGGCAGAGTGGCGATGGGCTGAAGTCAAGCCAATGTTTAGAATCTCCTGAGGGAAACACATCAGATGCACTCAAGCAGATAAAGCAGAGTGCTAACATCTTTCAGCCTCCTCACTGTGGAACTGCTACAAGTGTGGACAGTGAGCAGCTGACCCCAGAATACAAACAGAGAACATACACGTCGTCTAATGCAGTGAACCACTGCTGCTCTGCAAAGCATCACAGTTCAAACACAGGCCAATTCATTGTTCCAATGTCAATGTAATCTAATCTAATCATATTTCAACAATGGTACTGTACATGCTTACAATGTGTCAGCAAGTAGCATCACATTTATTGCCTACATTCACGACAACAGCAACAATACAGTGATTTCTAGAGGAATATGGTTGGAAAATCCTCATGTTAGCTTTTGAGTTCTTCAGCGTCTTTCTTCTGCTCCTCTACAACCACAACCATAGCAGTGTACAGCACTAGCCATTGTTAGCTTAGAAATGCTAAGACACAGAAGTAAGAATCATTAGTTAATGCAATATTAAACCAGTTGAGGTATTTAATGATAGCTAGCATAAGTGGCATTTTATCAATATTTTATGCCATAAAACAGGTTGACATTATTAGTCATTATCATCATGTTGAAGTCACCGACCTAATGCATCCTTTAAATTTTGATAAAACAGATACATTTAGTGTTAAACATAAATGTCAAAAATAACATATGTAATATTTTCCTTAAAAAAGAAGACCGTATAGATTTATGCAATAATAGCAACCTACAGAGACCTTATACTTTTTAAAACTGTACATATATGATTCTGATACATCCTTCTTCCTCTCTGCCACTAAATTCAATTTTGTCATCTTATTTTGCTGTCTTTGGGTCACATGGGTGTGTTTCATAGCCAGATGTTCTCCAGCCAGTTACGCCATCACTCAGTGTATACGGATGGACCAATATAAAACTAAAGTAACTCTGGTGGCTACATATGGCCTCTAGAACATTTCCTTAGAGTTTTATGAAGGTGAGGGTGAGTTCTTTTTTTGTGTTTTTACAATGTGACTGCTGTGACAGAATCAGTAAAATGTCTTATTTTTCTTTTCACAGCTTTTTGTCTCACCGTTGGCACTCCCTCCCTTAATGTAGTCCATTATACACTGTTTATTCTTAATTTAGAATATATTCTAATGAAGAATTGTTGCATATGCCTTTAAAAATAGGCTAGGAAACAAACCTATGACACTGAACTGGAGAGCAGGTGTCAAAAGTTTTGACTAAATATCCAAAATAATCTGCACAGCTACAAATGAGTAAGAAAAAATGTTTTCTGGGTGAGACTTACTGTCATTAGAGCCTTGATTTTCATCCCAGGTACGAACGTAATCATCCTGCAGAAGCACAAAGAAAACAATCTGTTAGCCCCTGCAGAAAAATAAGGATGCATATACATATATAAATATATAATTTGCACTGTAGCTACTGTAGCTGGAGTACACGGTTGATAACATATGAACACTGTCTTCCTCATTAAGAAGCAAAGTAGTTTACATTATCGCTGCATTCTGATTATAATGTGTATATTAGTCTTGCAGAATTATAATTAGCTGGAGACAGACAGGTATGGGGACTATAGTAATACATCTTCATGGAAATGAGCCAAACAGGTCTGCACTAGGCGCTTATATGTAAGACATATGGTGTCCTTTTAAGTACCCTGCCTCTTTTTCCACTTAATTACAACATTAATCGTTCTAATTAAAATGGCTGAGTTGAAAGAGAAGGTTAGAAAAGAAGATGGACAGAAAAGCATAGATAAAACCCACACAAAAAGACATGGAAATGAGTCATGAATGAGAAAGACATTGTACAAAAGCAGCCTGAATAGTGTTGAGCAAAAAGTGGAGAGAACTGACCTCTACCTCCTGGTGAAATGACAGCAGAAAGAGAGAAAAGACAAGAAATTAGAGACAGCTGCATTTACTCTCATTTAAAATACGATAATAATAATAATTAAAAAAAAACATTACCCAGTGTGATGATTCACAAAAGGTTGAATAAATCAAGCTTAAGTTAACAAAAAAAAATCTGACATTGTCACAACCTGGATTGAACTGTAATGCTCAAACTGAAAAGCAGAAAACACAGACGTAAAGCTTTTCAGCGTGTAGCATATGTGTCTGAAATAATAAACATGAGTCATTTCAAGATATTTACAGTCTGCACCCCTATCCACCTCCTTTGCGATGACTTACTCATCACCGTAAACATTTACTGTACTGGAGGTGTGTGCCAAACAGCTCCCCAGAAGGCGATAAATCCTGACACAACACATGAAATAAGCAGCCCTCATGAATGCCGGGACCTCTTCTTTGACCCTCACACTTTTATTTCAGAGACGTAAATATTTTCATCACTGGCAAGGACTTCATCCATTCAGAACTGCACTGCTGTTGGTTTGCAGTGGCATCAAGCTCATTTCCATTCCTCAATGACAGAGAAAATCACTTACACTCAACAGGCTTATGTCTGTGTCTGGAAAAAAAAACCACAGCATGCCTTCATGGACGTCTATCAGGAATGTAGCTTTACTGATGTAAGAAGGGTTTTGCATTTCTCTAGTGGTTTAAGTTTGAATGCTTGTGCTAAAACAAACATATTTCAAAATTATTGGTCTGTGCATTTTCCTTAAATGTATAATATTCCAATATTGCCCACAATAATTAGAACTTTTCATCTAATTGTGCAGCCCTACATTACTGCTTGTGCTACACATTTTTATCATTGAATCTTTGCTCTGTCAAAGATAGTGGTGAGGGTCTAAAGGAAGTTAAAACAGGCTGTCTATTTCTGCGTAAGAAAGATTTATTTTGTTTCCTGACAATAAATAACAGTTGTCAGCATCAGCCAAATGTATATTTTTAATATCAGTAGAGAATTTCAGAAGTGAACCGTAGTGTATGTTTACTCTTCAATCAAACATGAATGATTGTTTGTTGTAACCGTCCTCTGTAGTGTGTGAACAAATAAGGTACACTGTTGCCACAGTCTATAATGGTTCAGAGGTGTATTTGCGCTTAAGTACAAGGGGTTCATGCCTTCAAAAAAGTAAGTCTGAGTGATGAAAATGTTATCATAATAATTATTAATACCATAAATGTCAAATTGTTATTTCTTGAGTTTTGGTCCTGAGTGTATGTTGAAGGAACTAGATGGTTATTTGAAAATGACATGAAATGAAAATGGTGTTAAAAAAAAAAAAAAAAAAGAATTTGAATTTCCACACATTGAACATTTTTCTCATTTGGAACTTAAAAAAAAAAAAAACAAAACCTATACTATACAATGCAACAACTAAAACGGTGAAAGTAATGAATTATGATGCTAACAATGTTAATAGTGTAAAAAGACAAAGACTTTGTAAACAATGTAAGAAGTCAGAAATAATGTAATAGATGTAACAAAGCAGAAACAACATGAAATCATGAAAATGACTCAAAAGATTAATTGGCCATGCTCGGAAATTGACAGATTTTCACGTGACCAGCCATGCCATGCGACTGGACAGTCACTCTGAAACTGACTGATTTTGAGCGCAGGTCAAATTCCTGCCACACTACATAGCCAGACCCGGGGCCGGTTCCAGATCATATATGAGGTGCCAATCAAGAATATAAAGGGGGCACATTTTGCTGACAGAGGCAGTGACGAGGGTGGTGGATTACATGGGGGGGGGCTTACACTGAGTATGCGCGCACTATATGACTGTACAAAGTGAAAGTGAAACTTAGGATGCTTCGCTAATTCCTCTATGTCTCAAATAATTCCAAAAATCCCATAATGTATGATAATTTCACCCCTTCATTACACAACTAAATTAATTAATTACCAAACACAAATAGGATATAGATTCTCCGCATAGTGCTGCACTTGTTCTTTTTCATCCTCTCACGTGCTTCTCTACCGGTGAGGCAGGACCTTGATTCAGCCCAAAGCCTGTAGAAGTTGTGAAGACATTACTTTCCACTTCACAAATGTATGCCACTTTGTGCTGGTCTTTCACATAAAATCCCAATAAAATATATTTATGTTTGTGGTCATGATAAAATGTGGAAAAGCTCAAGGGGTATGAATACTTTTGCAAGCCACTGTAGATCTCTGGCTCCAGAGCTGTACATCCCTGATGTGCAGTTACCGATCCCACCAACCTGTCCAGTGTGAACTTATTCTTCCTCTACTGCCGCGTTTCCACTATGTGGTACTGGCTCGACTCGACTCAGCTCGGCCTTTTTGCGTTTCCATTAGAAAAAAGGACCTGGAATCTGGTACCCGGTACTACTTTTTTGGTATCACCTCCTCCGAGGTTCCAAAAGATACTATAATATGATGTATAAACACTACAGACCACTGATTGGTCAGACAGTTGTCTCTGTGACCCGCCATTTTACAAAATACAGATGTGGAAGTTGACAGTAAATATAGTGGTACATTAATCTACATGATGACAGCCCTAAAATACACCATGGTCTGTCGAGCAGATTCAGTCCTTGGTGGCTGACGTAAAAATTCAGACAAGACAACACGCAACGAGCGAGTTTATCAACAATTCCCAGAGCAGACGACACAGAAGTAAGACGCTGCACTGCTATGACGAACAGGTACTGGAAAGACAGTACTATCCTGGAATGGAAATACTACCAAGCCGAGCCGGTTCCACGAAGTGGAAACGCGGCATAAGTCTTCTTTTTGTCTGTCTGTTCTCCACTGACCCCACCCAACTGAGGCAGATGACCACCCACCTCAAGTCTGGTTCCGTCAGAGGATTCTTCCTGATAAACGCTAAATGCTTCCTCATAGAGTTTGTCTACAACAATGTCATGTTTTGACCTTACTATGTGAAGTGCCTTCAGATTATTCTTGTTAACATTTGGCACAATGTAAATAAAACTGCATTGATGTGAAAACTGAACTGACTTAGGGTCTTTACAACCTGGCCATTAATCTGACGCCTCCCATGTCCTGTTTATTGATGCTTCAGCTCCTGCATTATTTAGCAGCCTATCCGTATTTGTGTTTCTGCCAAGACCGATGAGGAACGTGTCCTGCTGTGCTGACAGGACTGGATCAATAATTTCATAAAAGACAGGCTACAAAAAATGCATCAGGGAGAATAAATTCTCCTGAGCGTACAGTGAAAGTGAGCATGAAACGTAGAGAACAGTGACAAGTCTGGCAAACAGCAGAATAACAGGAGTATGTATCATCACTTGAAAACACATCTTACAAGCTAAAGAATGTGATGAAGACGAATAAAAGCTAGTTTTACCGGGACATGACTACAGGAAGTTGGATGATCGCTGGAAACACTCAGCTGTATCCAGACGTGCTGTGATCTACAATACCTGATAACATCACAAAGATCCCGTCGTGTTAAACAGAGCGGGAAGTATTTCCTCCACATCGAGTGAAGAACACCACTTGGCCTACTGAGCTCTGCGATACTGATTGACAGATCACAATCCCGCATATATTTGGGGTGAGGATCAGGGCCAGTTGAGCCTGTCTGCAGTAAATTGGGCTCAAGTCAAAAGGAACAGTGCTGTGTCCTGCAGATCTCTGACAAAACTGTGTGTAAATGCATGTGGGAAAGACAAAGCTTCTGCTTGTGGAGTGGATTGAAAAAGACTAAGAAGCACGAAGGTGTCCTTAAATAAATGTATGAGTGTGTGTATGTGTCTTTCTGACAGGTCGCGCTTGTGACTGACAGGTATTTCCAGGTAAATGTCAGCTGTCAGATGCACTCTGTGTTCACTGTGGTTATCCTGAGGGGTTTGTTCAGCTCCACAGTGAAGTGCATCATTGCCTCATCAGTAACAAAGGACACGGTAAAGCTTTAATGTGCCATTCTCTACAGCCCTCACCCAGCCACTTAAAAAGCTGTTTTTTTTTACTTGACCATTTTCCACAATTACTGTTAATAACTCCTGTTAGTGGATTGATCAAAACCCCCACACAGTACAGATTAAAATAAAAAGTCCATCTCACCAGAAATGCAACAATACTGGTCAATTTTCTAAGTGGGTTAATATGACCAGTATAGCTGTTCTTCTGCTAAAATATGTGAAAGGTCTTTTGATGTCACAAACTCTTTAGTAGCATTGTCACAGCGCAACATTGATTTAGTGCATTCTACCATTATCTGTGATATTTTGTGTCATTTGTTTGGCTCTACATACCCACCATTTTGTGCAACTTCTCATGCAGTGATCCATCATCCTTTACTAACAGACTAAAAACACTCAAATGTTATTTTGGGAATCAATCTATTCTGTCATTTAGGTTTGGGCGTTTGTTGAATTAAATACAGGACATCAGTTTTCCATTTTTAATGCATGTGGTTTCTGTGAATAACAATAATTATCATGTCGATCAGCAATTGTTTCAATGGTCAGAAAAAAAGTAATGCCTGTTTGGAGAAATGTGACTTGAGTCGGACCCACAGTTACATCTGTGTTGCCATGGTAATGATATGTGATGCTTACACTACACTACACATCGCCATAATCAGAAGAACAGCAGCTAAAAGCTAAATGAAACCAATTGTCACACAACAGAATGCAATCCAAACAACAATATCTAATACAAGCTGACAATCTGAGTCAAGCGTATGTCATGAATAATTTCATAAATCAACAGACTAATGGAATAAACGTTGCACTGATAAGGTAAGCTAAGCAGATCCAACAGTACAAGTATTAGTCCTCCGCTAAAACTCTTTGAAAGAAACAAAGAAGAGCAAAAATAAAGTTTGCACTATGGAGTGATGACTTATGGTGACTAGGTTTTGAATTTCAGCTATCAGCTAATCCATTGTTTTATGTTACATTGAAACAAATAGCCCAGAGTTTAAAAGGGTAATTGATGAGGGCTTCACTGTTTCATGTCTGATGTTAGTGAATTCAGTGATTCAGTGTCTGTTTACCTGCAGACTGCTGACCTGCTACATTATGGTCATATGGTTTTTGTTTTTTTAACACTGAATATGTAAAGTATCTATAGTTCTATTTTTCAGACAAATATGCTATTGTCTTATCATTACCCTCCTGTTTCCACTGTTCATTTAACTAGCTACTATTTATACTAGCTTACACTAACCCTGTGTCCCATTAGTACGCCTACATGCAATATGTTACACACATAGTGTACTTGCTTTTGCAGTGCCCTAATTTTGGCAAGTTAGGGTTGTTTTGAACCTCAGCATCGAAATGAAACCAATGTGAAAGTATCACAAAATCAGTGTTTTTTTCCCCCCAGGAATCATTCCGGTCTCATTCACTTTATTTGGAACTTCTAGTAATAGTTCTGGTGGTCCATCATTAAATAAGATCTTGGGCAGAAGAGAAGGCTTTGGGGTCTGATATGCCAGGATTTGATTGACAGGTCTGTATGAGAACTTAGACTCCTGAATTTCTCTTTATTCAACAAAATGCATTCTTTTCCCTAATAGTAGCCTAGTTGTGGTTTATAGATTCCACTGACAAGACTGTAAATTGATTTTGTTAGGCAATGCTTGATGAAGTTGACCATTTTACAGCGAATTAGATCTCCACTACAAGTACCACCTCGCTACTGGATACATGCATTGTTTGTTTGGAATCACTGAGCTAGGTGACTTAATTGTGATAGCTAGGACTACTCCCCAGACTTCATATTTAAAGGTGCGCTATGGATTTGTGCATGCTCATGCACTTTCCTGAAATTTGTGCTAGTAATGAACTCCCTTGCTAGACTTGCGGCAGTCTGGGCTGACTGCATCCCATCCAGCAGCAAGAATATAGTGATATCTGTGTAAAGGTTTTGGTTTCTGCATATTTAAACCAGGTTTTGCATTTTAATTTAGCAAATCTATCCTGTCATTTTCCGTGAGAGAAAGTAAAAGGGTAGGTTTCAAATGTAAGAAGTTAAAACTGTATCATATCCTATGCGCTTGGATGTTTACGATGGTTTAATGAAGCAGTCACCTGTTTTGAGGAATGAGACAGTCAATGCACTAAACTGTGTCCTTTGAAAATGCAGCTTCATGTCCCTCCAGGCCTCATTGCAGAGGGGGCTGCATGCCCACCGCTTCTGCTACGGTGGTCTCTTTTTCATCCACTTTCCATCCCATTTGACTCCTGACAGTGAAAGGCCCTCAACCAAATACAAGAACCCCTTCAAAGATGTGCCTCATGGAGATCAGCTCTAAAAGAGGTGGATCATGTACCCAGAGGATTTCTCTTGGAATGAAGAGCGTCGATTATGAGTAATATTGAAAGCAAACATCCAAATTTCATCTCTGCTGGCCCTTAATAAGAAAATACAACTGGAGGAAAATAGGAGAGATGTCAGTTTGCACAAAGAACAATAAATTCATCAGTTCTCAAACCTTGTCATCCTCACAAGTGCTTTTTTTTTTTTCTTTTTTTTTTTTTACTGTTTCTTAACAGTAAAAATCTTGTGGAAGCCCAGTGTGAAATAAACACTGTTGGATACTATTGTAGTGTAAAACAGACCCTAAAAAATCTGTTAAAAGTAAAACTAAAATTATACCCTATGGCTCTCTTCAGCTCTGATACCACAAACAGCATCATATCACTTCCTCCCACTTGGAAATTCACATAAAGACTCTGTTGTTGTTCTCAGCCTCTAAGCTTTGGTTTACAGATCACATGAGACGTGTCTGAGATGAAACAAACCCCTCAACAATATCCTCAACCTATACCATCCTCTTATCTTTATGCATGCTGAGCTGCAGGGCACGAGAGGCGAGCCTGCTGATTCCCTGACGTGTGCGCGCTCATCGGGCTTTGAGCCGATGCTTACGGAATGCACAGCATCAAACGCTCAGTCTTGTCCTCTCCTCTGAAAGGAGCAACTCAAAGGCAGGTCTTACGTAAGAATAATGGAAAGGTGAAGTGGGGTTTAGGAATTCAGAAAAACATAGCAATTGTATAAAAAACTGAGCCAAAGTGGTCCCTCTTGGTGAATCACTGGACAAAGTCACCCCTTTAGAACTCTAAAAATGATTCCACTGAAGCAGGAGATCTATTCCTGTTGTAGACACATGCAACCATGCGATGAGGTAACATATATGCAGTACTTTCTTTTAAGCAGTCACAGAATATATTTAAAAGCACTGTTCTGAGTGTTATTAATCTTAATATTCCAAAGGTAAAGTTCTCGGAAAATTTTTTATTAGATCTGCAGAGCTAAAAAAGCCTAGAGCTGATGAATAATACAGACTGAAAGGTGCAGAAGAGAGCACTATTTTGCTTTTATCTTATTTTGCTCCTCTCTGCCAATGTCTTGAAGGCATAGGCAGAGAGGAGCATTTGATCTGCCTTTTCAATTGTGCTACTTGGTTAGGAAACAGTTCCTCCATGTGTTTCTGCAGAGTGTGTCCAGTTAGATGCTTAACAATACAGTTTAATACACAACAATTTATGATATATGACGAATAAAAGATGAGGATGCAAACAAGGTCACCTTTTAAATTACATGCAAAGCATGTCATTTGTGCCACTTGAGGTCTTAGAATCAAAACATGAATTAAAGACAAATGCTGTGTTCCATTTGAAGGTCGACCAGTAGTGAATTTTTAAAGGCCAATGTAATAACTAGTTTGCTGATCACTGATTAATGTACAGAATTACTAGGGCTGGCTGGAAATGCCCTTTTTATGCTCTGATTCACTCTCTTCACTGGTCATCAAAAGTCAATATTCAGAGCTTTGCAGTAATATAAAATTTTCACACTGCATGTATCCAGGGCTGCAAATACTGACTGATCTCAATAGTCGACTAGTCATCGACTACTGTAACAACTAGTTGACGAGTCACATTATTAACTGCCAAAAAAAAACCCAAAACAATGGCTCTTATTTATATTCATTGCAGAAATGAAATACTGTAGCATCTGACTGGACATCAGGACAGACGAGAGTTTATTCCATACTGGTCAGTTTATTGGATAAACGGTATTGGTTACTGTTGGCCATAACCATGGTGAAATAACAGAAAGAAAAATGAATGGTAAACTTAACTGCTGGCTCTGTCTCACTCATTTGCTCTCTCTTTTCCTGCTTGCACCTCACCACACACACACTGGCACCGCCCACTTTCTGCCACTCATGTCACTTTCTTAGCTGGATATATGACATATCTGGCTAAGAATGTGACAAAGAATTTAGACAATCTTCACACCCCTATCTTTGATGATTTGCAGCCTTATGTTCATCCCAGTGCCATAATGCATTTGTATCAAAGCTTTGACAACCCAACATACATATGAATAATACATAGAGGACCATAATAGAGTGAATGGTAAATCAGAATCAGAATACTTTATTAATCCCAGGGTAGGGCTGGGTGATAAAACGATAGATATATATCGCAATATAACTTTCCTTGATAGAAATATGAGGCATGCTCGATATAATTTCAACAGAATTCATCGGTCTATGTTTTGACAGACATAAGAACAGCCGATCATAATTAAGTAGTGCCGCACCAAACCAATCACGCTACAGCCACGGCAAGTTAGGTTGACGCCCACAGCACAGGTGGAAGAGCAGCCAGCACAGTGAGCACACAGGCTAATGTTTAGGCTACAGCCGAAGGTAATGACTGTTCCCTCTGGAGAAAAGGAGACCAAGAACTGGAGCGACCGGGTTACTGAAAAGTAGGGTACCAACCGTTTCGGTTCGGGCCTTTCAGTACAATATGAAGATACATGTAGACTATGTGAAGAACGCAAACACTCACCGCAGTAAAGTTGACAAGAGATTCACAGATTCACACTTTGCGGCTCAATTGATCCTCAGTCAATAATCATTGAGACACAAATGACGGCTCTATGCAGCTTTGGTAACACAGAGGAAACTACAACCCCGTTTTCATCCAAACAAAGGTCCTTAACGATCAGTAGACGGCATTACCTCGAATGTGGAGCCAGTTAGTGAGCGAAGGTTTAGGGACCGTCTGCA
>JAPQRP010000009.1:27788483-27809520 GCA_037367295.1 Apogon hyalosoma | reverse complement strand
ACAGAGAGAGAGAGAGAGAGAGAGAGAGAGAGAGAGAGAGAGAGAGAGAGGTGAAGAGGGGGGTGATGGAGAGGATACAGGTATTATGGGTAGTAATTAAGCGGAAGCCTTTATTTACATTCATGTCTAAGTTGTGCTTACACCATCAAACGTCACATGATGATTACTTACAATAATGAAATAATCATCACCTCCACAGTAAAACTAATGCAAAACTAATATGATCGTATTGTTACTCTTTTAAACAAAACACACGAAAAAATCAGGTGTGGGGGCCTTTTTTTTACTTTCTTTAACCAGCCATCGATAAAGGTACAAGAATGCATCTTTACACTGTATTCTGGCTGATTTGCTTACTGGAAGTCTATATATTTATGTTTAACAGATTTTGTTTGTGACAGTGGTGATGGGGAGTTTGTATTTGTGTGGAGTGGGATTTTTTTTCTTTGAAGTTTTTGTTGTGTATGTTTCAGTGCTGTCAAACGATTACAATTTTTAATCAGATTAATCACAGAGTTGCTGTGGATTAATTTTGATTAATCACGATTAAATATCATTAATTTTTAATCTCTATTAATCACGTTTCATTTTGCATGAACAAACAGACTCATGAAAGAAGGGAATGTCCACATAGCGTGTTTATTAAACACCTTCAACAGTTTCAACAAAATAACTTGAAACAACTCCGTCTTCAGTTTTTTTTGTCCTTATATTTCCATCCAGAGGGCCAACATGCTGCTTAGGTCCAATCCCAATTCACCTCTTGGCCCTCCCCATTACCCCTAGAAATGGAGCTGTAAGGGGTAGGGGTTGAAACATTCCCCTCTGAAATGGGACAACCCTTTGCGACCTGTTACGTCATCATCAGTCATCGATGCCGCTATTAACAGATGCAAAAACTTTGTTTCTGAAAATATTCACCATGCCGTCAGCAGCTGTAACCATCTGTGTTGCATGGGCTTTGGTTATCTTTTTGCGGCTATCAACTATAAGCTGCAGAAATCCGATCTATAACATATTGAAACAGCATTAAATGGTCAATCAAATGATTAAGTTGTTTACGAAGAAAATATGTACATTTGTGTTTCTTTCATCACACTGCAGCACTTTTTTGCTGTGTTTACCTCTATCTTGCTAATGATTTGAACAAAATTATAGGGGTAAGGGGGAGGGCCAAGGGGTGAATTGGGATTCTGCCCTAGTGTTCTCCAACTTTATGGGTTGGTTCTGCTGCCTGTCACTACCAGATCAACAGTCCATTTGCACATGTGCAACAGTAACTGTACTTGGACAAGCTGCCCCGAATGCTTTGGCAGAGACATTCAGAGTCATTCTGCACTGCAAAAGAGTTAATTGCATTTAAATCTTTAATCAGATCCATGTTAACATATTAATTTTGACAGCCCTATTATTTTTGTATATTATTGTTTAAACTTCAATAAACATATTAGACACTTAAAGAAAACTAATAAAATATATATGAAAATTAATTGTGTGTTGTCTTGTAATCACTTAAATATTTTATTAATTAGCCTTCAGGATCACGTAGAAATAAACTTAGTTGTATAAAATGGATAAATGTTCTGTTTGTATAAGGCTGTGGATGTGGATTGTGTCACTATAATGACACGTTTCAGAGGGTTGGATATATTAGGCAGCAGGAGGACATTTCCACCTCAAAGTTTACGTGCAAAGCAGCGTAAGGATCTGAGCACTTTTTGAAGGGTATTTGTGACGAGGCCAGAGCACCTCCAACACAGGTCTTGTCAGGTGGTCCCAGTTTGTGGTGGTTAGTACCAGTGTTGGGAGTAACATGTAACAAAAGTAATGCATTACAGTTAATCATTACTTTTTTGCTGTAACACAGCAGTGTAAGGCATTACTAACCAATTTTCAGTCATATTTTACTCGGTACATGTTCAACAGTGCTTTCATTACAACACACTTTTCATCCATAATTTCATTGCTGTAATGAAAAAAACAACAACAAAAACAGCAAGACCGTGAGACCTTAAGGAATCAGTTCTATTTCCTATTGGTGTTCAGCCAATGGGTGAAGATGACAGAAGACAGTCCATTATCCACATGGACTTATGCTCATTACTAACCCTAACCCTGCTTTACAGAAGCTAGTTAGCATGATCCCTGTGATCAGCAATGACAAGGTAAGATAACATTTCCATGACTAGTTAGAATTCTTTATCAACTGCGGGTACATCTACAGGTGTCCTCGGGACCGTGCCCCGTTTGAACATGTGGGGGAGGAGGTTGAGTTCTACTGCGCACCCGCCATTTATGACAAGAGTCTGTATGTAACTCAACAGTAATACAGGAGTCATGTAACACATTACAATTCTGAGACAGTAAGGCAAGGAATTTCTTATAAATAACAGTAACAAGTAATCTGTAATGTATTACAGTTTGGAAGTAACTGCACAACACTGGTTAGTACCTACTGGGAGTGGTCTAAGGAAGAATGATGTCATTTCAACCCATTTGAGCTCCAATGGGATGTTTGGGTCAGAGCCCAAACAAATCTGATCCATGTCCCTTGTGAAAGTCACTTAGATCCTTATGCAGCCTATTTTGCTGCTTCCAACACATCAACTGTAAGGACTACATGTTCACTTGCTGCCTAATATATCCCACCCATTGAAAGATGCCATTGTAGCAAAATAATGAACATTATTACTATTTCACCTGACAGTGGTCATAACAGTATGGTTGATTGGTGTGCATACAATATATTCTACAATATAAATTTTTAAATCATTTTGAAGAATATATTTGACAAAGAGAAGGTTCTTACAAAGTCAAAAACTATAAAATCCAAACATGATACTCTTGAATTGGTGGAATTCTCTGAACTGAAACTGAGATGTTGTCCATAATCAAACTGTAGCAACAAACTAAGGCTGACAATATAATGTAAATCTATAATACTGGCTGCATCCATGTCATGCCCAAATAGTAAATCTTTTCTTGCAATGACAATGCAATAAACAAATATAACATAACATGAAATGACAAACTCATCCCCTCATCACATCACATCTCATATCACACAGACATATCTGTTGTATTCACAATGTTTTACTATTTATTAAAGCTACCTAATCATGTTTTTCTCTTGTTATTTTTCTGTACTATTTCTGAACTTGCTGTACCAGCACTCTGCTTAGAGACATCCTTGGCTGGATGTACTAGTGATGAACTCAGAATTAATGGACTGTTGCCAGTACAGCTCAGAGCAGAACAACAGAAGCTGCATCATATGTACAATATTACCAATGGGTATCCTCCTCAGATAACAATGGTCCATACTAAGCATATAACACCAGGGCCCGTGGCTCAAGTGAATAATACAGCCATAAACCCTCTCTTCTTTTTTTTTTTTTTTTTTTTTTTACACTGGAACCATGTTGTAGCAGCTTTCACATCAAGTTATTCAATATGAAAGGGGCTTCAGGTTATTGTCAGGGTAACAGATTTATAAACAGATGTTTTTTGATGTTAGTTACTTTTTAATCACTTACATAAAATTGTGATCATGAGTTTTTTGGATTTCAAGACTGTGAAAATCACTGTTATATAGTTTTCCAGAGAGTGCTTTTCATCACCTAGCCTTGTAGCAGAAAAAAGCACAGGTGGATGTGGTAACATTAATGATGGCTCTGTTCCCCTTATGTGTCCCAATAAGCCAGTGAGCCAGCATGTACACCACAAGGAACTAGAACACCTAAATACGCAGCCGCAATTAATATCATTAATTATTCCTGTGCTACTTCTGCTATGATGTTGGTATTTCTGACAGGAAACATACAGTACAAACAAAATGAGAGTTATTAATCGGACTAAAGGTCTGTGAATTCTGTATGACTCCCAGAGACGGTCTGTAATGCCCATATGACAAATACAGTACTAACAAAGTCACAACAAATCTATCTTCTTGATGCATCAGTTGCAAACCTCTGCTGCTACAGGATGAGAGGCAGCCACACTGGGTCTACAGTAGCTGGCTAAGGTACACAAAGGGGCCTTAATAACTGTAGCACAGATGTGGTTCAGTAGAACATCCTTCAGGAGAGCCCAAAGGGCCACCGACAACCCTGCATGCTTGGAAGAATGTGAGTCTATTCTGGACAATATTACAATGTTGACATGAGCAATGGAAGTGGAGGGAAGGCATATAGGTAGCTGGGATGTCCCAATGCACCAGTCAGTTAAAGGAGAACAGAGTGGACAACATCAACATTTCACAGGCAAACATGTCAACCTCCACTCTGCCATTCATTTCCCTGATCATCTGATCATCTTGCACATCTGATAAAGGCATTGCCCTGATGATTGTCAGGCAAGAGGAGACTCACTGAAGGACTCCCTGAGCCTCCCACAGAAACCTATTTGATTTGGGTCCTTCTGGTGGTTCACATGATGGACTGCTTTAGGGTTTTTAGACTGTGGTCTTACATAGTCAGACCTATCTTCACACTTTGCAGTGAGTCAGCACTGGAGATAGGTCTTCACTCTCTACTATCGTCTTGGAATAGGGGTAAACACTCTCTGGATTGTCTAGCTCATGGGTATCAAACATACGGCCTGTGGGGCAAAAATGGTGCGTCAAAGGTTCCAATCTGGCCCCCAGACTGAATTTCTGATATGTAAAAATGACACTAAAGATATTAACAGTCAAGGGTATCAAACTCATTTTAGTTCCAAACTCCAAACTTTTAACAATATTATACCTGTAACTAAATGTTTGGTGCCTTTCGTGGATGCAGTCTGTAATACACTGCATAAATAAGTGGGGGCATAATATTGTTAAAATTGCACAGTTTTTTCAAGTTAGTTGATTTTTTTTCAGAAAGATAGTTTGTAAATGTAATTTTTTTTATTCTCTTTTTGGACTAAATCAAAGAAAAAATTGGAGTTGTCATTATTTATAGGGTATTGTGCTATTATTTTACTGGTCTGATCCGCTTGAGCTCAAATTGGGCTGAATGTGTCCCCTGAACTAGAATGTGTTTTACACCCTAGGTCTAGAACCCCTGACACGTCAATGCTGACACATCTGAAATATGATATATTTTAAATATTCATACAAATTCAACCATTTGCTCTTGAATGAGAACAGACCTTGCACTTTCCACAGACAGAAACATGCACAGTGCAGCCTCTGCCGCCTGTGTAATGAGGGGTAAAACATGGAGAAGTGAATGAGACTGACCCAGGGGTTAGAGGGTTTAATCAATGACACTTCTCTTGGGTGGGAAAGTCCACAGGATACAGAGATACTGGCTTTGCGAAATAATGTTATGAGAGCTTTTTTTTGTGGATCATATACATGTCAAGAAGTGTGTCTTGGGATTAAAATGAAAAACATGGTACAAAAGAATAGGCTGCATGAAAAGATGCGTGTCTTTGTCAAAACATGCCAGTTTCATTGTGTAACTGCAAATCAAAGGCAGTTGTTCTTTCACATAGTGAGGGTGACTTTCAAAACAATAAGACCCAGATAGTGGAAGGAATGACAATCCTGCCACTGCAAGATGGAAATTTTGGCCCTTATTCTGGCAGAGTACATTCAGCAAGCCAGAAAAGTCTGATTAAATAAGGACATGTTGCTCTTACAATAAGGAAAGGATGTGCCTGAGGGATGAGTGTACTGCAGCTCCAGGTCCCTGACTGTCTTATGGTTCACATAGGCCCTCAGCAGGAGAGGCAGGAATCTGCGCTCCTTTGGGTCAGAGCCCAAACTATTGATCATGATCTGCACAGCTTGCAATTAAAGCAGCCCTACAGGAATAGCTGCTGTTGTTGCTGTCAATTTGCCCAGGGACCAGAGGAAAAATTATCACTAATTAGTGTTAATACGTTGGTCAAGTGAAAAAAAAATGCAAAGTGTATGCTTCTACATATGTCAACACACCTCAGCTGAACTGGCCAGTCAGTATGAAAGACACAAACTAATAAAAGCACTTAGTACTAATTTATTGTGATGAGCAAAGGCACTAAATGGTAGTTAAGTACACCTGCTAGTGACGTAAAAATAGATGCATGGCTAAAAACATCCAACCCTGTAGCATTCACCAGTTTAACACCAACTATGCAGCCTCAGGAGGGCAGAACATAGCTCCAACCAAAAGATTACAGGGGTACAAGGACAGGCAGCAAGTGACGGTGTTAGCTGATCCTGATGACATGCATAACCTATGTGTTTAGGCAAGGAGATAAAAGGAGGTAACAGCTGGATATCTGGCATATCTAGTGGTCAGGAAGAAAGAATATGTTTATTTAAAACCTGACAAATGTGTATTGGAGGAATTTACTGAGTAACAAGAAAATTAATAAATTCAAAAGATATATATACTTTTTTGTATTAGCACCTATTCTGCAGAATTAATTAAATAGCAAACTTGTCCTTTAAAATGCAAAAAACAGAGAGAAAGTTTCTTTTAATTGCTTCTAAATCAGCAAAAACAACCTGACAGTGATGGAAATAGTGCTTGTGAATCTTTCTGAACCTTGGTAGGTCCATGCCACAGCTGAATTAATTCCTTGAAAGATTAAGAGACAACAAATCAATGAGCTCAATGGTTCTGGTTTAGTTTCCTGTGTTCAGATGGCCCACAGATAATGCAGCGTGACTCTCAGAGAATTGTGGGAAAGAAAGTCTGTATATGACACCATGCTATGACTGTATTTGCCCTGCCTGCTGTACAGTGCCTCTCCCTGATGCTGTCTCAGCCAGTCCCCTGAGAAACACAGTTAATGACAGCTTGTAATTGAAATGCTGGATCAGCTGATGCCATCGTCGATTCCATCTTTGAGGCCCTTTTAATAAAGAGGCACAAGATGGGGTGCCATCTAATCTCTGAGCTGAATGCAATCAAGTTTACGAGCAAAGATAAAGATAGAGGAAGTAGTTTAAGCTGAATGCACACATGCACCGTGATGCAGAGACTGAGATGTGATAAAAGCAGTGACTAAATTCAACGGCTCCCATCTTAAGATACAGATATATTTTTCATACATGGGGTGTGACACAATGCTTAGTTTAACAGCAGAGCAACACTCTCATATGGGTAAAAATATTCATGTATGCTGGCAATAAATTAGCATATGCCATCAGCCTGGCCTCTTCTTCATGTCCTCTGTGTATTCTCATAGCCAAAACCTAATTCATAGTGAGGCGTTTATTTCAACACAGTGCTCTGCAGCTGCTGCAGTCAGCCTGCCTCATTTTCACTGACATTAATCAAACCAAGAGCAGTGAGTCAAATGAAGCAAAATGGCAGTGTTATTAACATTCAGCATCTTTAGAGCACTTTAAACCACATATTATGTGCTGTAGGCCTGCAAGATCCACACTATCATGAACACACAGAGAGATGTGATGTGACAGCTACAGAATAGGGATTCAAGAAAGGGGAAGGGAAAACATGGCAGGCTGATGATGTTCATCTCATGGTGAAAAGAAAAAAATGGCTGAGTAATCCTAGAGTCACAGAGCCATAGGGGGTTTCAGGTAATCTCCATGTAATCCTAGAAAAAAATTCACTCATCTGTCAGTCATGAAAGTGTGGTCTGATTCTTCCTCTGTCTCAGGCGGAGACATGGAAAGATCAGATGATGGCCAATTTCAAAACATTTAGGTTAAGTCAACAAGAAATGGTAGCGGGCATGATAAGACATAAGATGATACTTAATCGCAAAGGGCCACTAATGGAGTCAGCTGTGACCAAAGGGCATCCCCGTATCTCTTTACTGCTTTGTTTTCAGTATGGGTTTTGTATAGTGATAGTGATTCAATTAAAACATTAGGTGTCCAATAACTGTACAGAACAGGTTGTTCACACTCTTATCCTTATCCCTGAGGAAGATCTGATTGAAACATTATCATGTCTATGGAGAAATGATAGACAAAATAATGAGAGAGAACAGCAGGCAGGTATTTTTCCATCTTTCTGTGCATGTTTTTTTTTTATTAAAAATAAAAAGACAATTTTTTTATATGCATTTCCAGTGTCCTGTCAAAAAGCCATGCATACAATTCTTTTTCGGTCCATCTTTAGGGACTGTGACACAATGAGTAATACTTGCGGAATATCACTACAAATTTCATATTTATGACTGTTACAGGCGCTTTAATTTTTTTGCCAAGATTTTGTATTGATAACAGCGACTGAGACAGCAGTGTAAAATCTTCTCCATCGTGTTCCATGGATTTTCAATTGGGTTCAGGTCTGGATTCTGTGGTGGCAAATCCAAGTGAAAAATGATGTCTCATGCTCCTGAACCAGTCTTTCACAGTTTGATCCTGATGAATCCCATCACTGTCATCTGAGAATATGTCTGTGTCATCAGGAAGGAAAAAAATCCACAGATGTTCAGACCTAAATATTCAGTATATTCACATACTCAGCTGACCTCATTTTATGGACATATAGCATAACATAACATTGCTGAACCCAGACCCGAAGAACTGAAGCAATCCCAGGTCACATTCACTTCTCTTAAATCTGGACTCATCAGACCACAAGACCTTTTTCCACTGAAACACAGTCAAATCTTTATGCTTCTATCAAACTGATGGTTGTTTAAGAAATGAGAAGCTACTCACTGCATCAGTTAGGAGTAAAGAAGTTGTTTCAAACTAAAACATATTAATAACTGCAGTAACTATCCAATGGAAGAATCACTTACACTTTATGGACAAAAGTATTGGGACATGATGAATTCTAGTGTTTATTTTCTAACAGGGGTCTGAGCTACAAAACAATAATGACAAATGTCATAATATATAATTATACCATTTAAATATAAATATTTAAATTATCTTTGCTTCCAAAATGCTTCAGAGATGGTTTTACTTAATTTCTTTCAACATAGATTTTTTTTTTTTTTTTTATCCATGCCTATGATTTTAAATGTTCTACCTCTAAATTTCTAAAATATTTTTCATGCTCTGACTGTAAATAAACTAACTTTAAGGAAATATTGATGCTTATATCTGAAATCAGTATGAACAGGACATTATACGAGCTGTAGCCAAGATGTGTCCCAATATTTTTTTCCATATAGTCAATAAAAATCAATATTTCCTTAACTTTTAATGGGAGATTTTTCTTTCTAAGTGAGATGTGAAGAAAGAAGATGGTTAATTGTGGTAGAAAATTATGGTATTGGAATGGTATTATTTACAGAAATTTTGAGGTAGAACATTCAAAATCATAAGTCATGGATAAAAAACCCCAAACAAAAGCAATATGGAGAGAAATTAAGTAAAAACCATCACTGAGGCATTTTGGAAGCAAAGAAAACAATTTAAGCAAAATTAACCAATGCAATGATATTCATCACAATATAAAACTATATTATGACATTTGTCATTATTGTTTTGTATCCCAGACTCCTGTTAGAAATGAAACACCTGAATTCAAAGTATTTGAATGCTTTTGTCCATATAGTATGTACTTTAAATCAATGTGGTGACTTTTTTTTGGCTGGGCTGTGTATATTACCAGGTGTTTTAAGAGTCCATATGGGGCATCTTTAAAACAGTTAATATGCAGAATGATTTAAGGTTTATGGAGAGCTAACAACAGCCCACAGCCTTGTGTTTAATTCAAAACTAAACACAAAATGCATAAGATAGGCAGCAGTGCTAAATAATACATATAGTTCTAAAATAAGAGATAGCTTCACTCAGCGACAAGTCACGGTAAGAGTACTTATAAATAATAATGATCAGCATCTTTTTTTCCTGTATGCTGTCATGTGGCTACACTCCATCACATATGCATTGGCTTTCTCTGTGTCTGCACCTATTGCTTAGCAGTGCAGTTTGGCTGACTAATGATGTTCAATCAATATTAGTAATAAGGCTCGTTCTCACACAGGGAAAAAAACAAAGTGGATATTACAAATAATCTTGTTACCTGAGGTTAACATGTCAAATCAGAAATAATTTGCCTCTTCTATTAAGAGAAAGCAAGAGAGTTTAAAGTTAGTTAATAATAAAATGTAAGATTTGCGCAAATACACACAGCTACAATGTCAAAAACACTGTCCACATTTCATGTTAGTGTATTGCAGTGGTTCTCAAATCCAGTCCTTGTGGCCCGGTATCCTGCATGTTTTACATATTTCCCTCTTCCATCACACCTGTAAACCATTACATCTTTATCAGGCTTCTGCAGAGCTGATGATGGGCTGATCATTAATTGAAAAAACAGGTGTGCTGGAAGAGGGAAATATCTAAAACATGCAGGATACCGGGCCATGAGGACTGGATTTGAGAACCACTGGTGTACCACCCATAGGAGTAAACATCACATCCCGAAAAGAATCAAGACCTTCCTTAGAAATGGAATCAGCAAATAGGTCAGTAACTAGTAACACTAATCCATAAGTGAACAGCTGGATAGATCACAACAATCTTCAATGCTGAGAGGTGCGGGATCAATTCCTGGCATGAGTAGTATCAGTGATATGTTTTAGCCCTTATGCTGATTTTCTGTATTTTCAATGCCATGTGATCTACCCGCACTACCTTCACCACTGGTCTAAATGCATTGTCCATACTATCAGTGGAAGAGACACTTGTCAGAGACGTGCCTGACTTTAACAATAGTCATAGAAAAAAGTACATGTTTGAAAGATAGATGGGTGAAATTTACATATAAAAAAATACATGACTGAAAACACATACTGTGTATTTTTATTTTTATTTAAATTACTATTTTAAAATAGTGATGCATATACTTTGATGTATCCTGTTGGTGATATGTGGTTATAGTGCAGCTGAAAACTGACTTGGATACTGCACCCCACCACAAAAGAATGTGACTAGCCGCCACTGTTAGTAATGCAGCTGAAAGCCAACTGGACGCCTCTTGCACAAATGTCATGCAATTAGTTAGTTATTAGGATAGATGGACTATGAAATAGTCATAAGTGTTTTTTCCTTATGATAATTTGGGTAGTTAATTAAATGTTACTTTAAAATATACTGTAAGTTAATATTAAACATTACTCGATCTAGCACTCAGTTATTTTGTCTGGAGATGTGTATTTGAAATTGGTGTGTAAAGTGTTAATGTTTTGATAAAGAAGAGTGGATCTCAGCAAAACTTGCCAAACATCACAGTTTGCATTGCTCCCCTTGAGAGTGCAGGTCTGTTTCTGCTTCCTCCAGCAATAAATCAAAAACTAAATGGAACCCTGTCCCGACTCCAACTTTAGGCAACGCAGGCGCACAAAGGAAAACACTGACACCGTCCTGTCAGAGCTAAAGGCTTTTAGGATAAACACAGGTCTGGGATGATACACGACTCACAGCATGAATACTGGGACATTTGGTGGCTTCGTCTTCATCTGGAATCATCATGTCAACTCTGTAGACACCGACCCACTTCGCATGTCAGGACCAACTATGAAACCTCAAGGGTTGTTTACACAAAACATTTTAGTCCTCTCAGCATTTGTGGAGCTCGCTCACAACAGCTTGTTGTTGCTATGGGTACAGAGCAGCGCAAACACAACCATGAATGAATTAGTTAACAACACATGCAAACTCACAGTATATCAAGTCGGAGCATCAGAGCTCATTTACGCAAAAGTTTATACTCTCCACTTAAGAACTCCCTAACTGTGATTCAGCAATTACATAATGATCACTTGAGTCATTTCACTTTCAATCTTTGAATTTAAAAACCCTAAAACTACAGGTTTCCTTCTTGTGCACTTTTGATTAAAGCAATTTATTCCACAAAACACAAAAATCCATACTTAACAGTCCCTTTGGTGAATTTAGTGCACATGAATAAGAACATGGCCAGAGGCTGCTACCCTAACAGCACTCTTAGGCCTGTTTGAATTGTAAAACACTGCTCCTTTCATGCTTTATTTCCTCATTTCCATTTTCCTTTCTTTTCCATGACATGGCACAAATAATGCTTCAGCCTAAACAGTGTGTAGTGAAGAACCTTGAGGCCTTTTAATGCGAGAGGCTCCTCATTCATATGCAGAGTGCAGTAAAGAAAAAAGAACAAATCACTCATGGCCAGTAAAGTGTTTTTCCGTCAAATGTACATTGTTTTGTGTCACAGACAGACTGTGTGCTCAGTGCACCCAAAATAACGAGAGCACTCAAGCATCCATATTGTACATGAAAACATGCATAACAAAAAGGTTTGCTGCACGACACAGCATCCTTCCATGTTGTATTTTACAGAGAGCGTTGCACTGAGGCCACCATGTGGCCATTTGATGTGTTACACAATTTTGGACAATCATTACGATAGAAGTCTTGATAAACATCCATACAGGAATGTTTCAAATGAATTCATATTATGGTAACACTTTTTTACAGTTTGAAAATGACACTGTATATACTCCTGTGTTACAGTTTATTTATATTGTAGTAACGGGTACCAGACCAGTACCTATTTGTAGTGGAGAACAAATCTGACGGAAAAAAGGGGAAAGAACTTGGGCATTTACAATGAATATACACTGTAGGTACTTTTCAACTACTGGGTACATATTTCATAAATACAGATTATGTATAACCTACTGAACAGAAATTTGGTACTTGATGCAGAAAGAAAACGGAGAAAGAATGTATCCCCCTGGGTTTCTATTTGATAATGACCAGATTTTCACTTAATACATACCCTGTATTATTTCAACAGGTTACCATTAGTTGAAAAAATGACCCCCAGTGAATATGCTTTGTGAAATCCTGAGTTGTTCCCCCTTTACTCAGTCAGATTGTGTTCCCTAGTATCTGTAAACTGTAGCACTGGTACGGGTACCCGGCGGTACTAAATACACCATAACTCTGGAGTACATATGCTGCACATTGCGAGCTGTCTAAAAAAAAAGTATCTCCTAGAATTTCTATTCACAAATCAAATTCTTTGGAATTTATTTATTATTCACGGCGGTAAGTTTTACATTTTGAGTGGGACTCAAAAGTTTACTATTGTCTGCATACATTTGTCCAAACCTGCTGAATCACACTGTGGCATAAATTGCACAGCTTAGTCAATCACAAATACACAAAAACTAAGAGTTGAGTTAAATAAATGTTCTAAAACATCAGATATTAATAAACAACATTTAATAAGACAATAAATTGTATGGAAACAAAATAACACTGTATAGTTGTAGGCTGAAGCTGACATCATTACACGTATCCTTTAGTAATAAGCTTGTTTTGTGCCTTCAAGGAAAAAAAGAGGATGACTTCCTTCGATCTTAAGCAACAGATAGAGTTTGTGACGGGTGATGGTTATTATGACTAAATGTAGACGTGACTCATGTCAGGACTTTAAAAATAAAGGGTTTAGTTTTTGTTCCTGATGTCTGTCACTGTTACAAACTTAATTAACTCTATTAGTATTTCACCATCTGGAAACGAGCAAATGTTCTAGCAAACACAGGAAGGATTAAGCTGAGACTCTTAGCCTTTAAACACTACACTCCAACAACCCTCAACTCATGTAGGGACACAAACAACAGAACACTTGTGTGACTGTTTACTTCATGTAGTCTAAATATTCACCGCATCTTCACAACAACAAGCAAATAGTAGCCTTTAGCCTGATATAGTTAGCTTAACTGTTTTAACTGTTAGTTTAACGACATGGGCTTTGTCTGCGGTAGTTCATACATGACAACAGGCTCTCAACATGTACTGAAGCTTTGTGGATGTGTATGAATCCGTGGAGTGGTAAAAGGTGCCATGCGTATGGTAAGCACTCACATTCCTGTCTTTTAGTTTGACGGGGAAGATGCGGACTACGTGCGGAACGTGTCAGACTGAGCTGCTGTGACGAATGTGACAAAACCCATCCGCACTTTCATCATTTCTTTCTATCGAAAAACTAAAGAGGTGTGTCTTCATACTGTGTTGTTTGATGACTCAACGTAGTAAACCAGTCACTTTGTGGGTGTTTAATGTCACATTTGACGGCTAAATAGTTTATAAACATTAGGTTAAAACACAACTTAACTGCTGGGGCTTGCGACAGCTCGCCTGTGGTGACAGTTCAGGGGCCACGCTGCATCAAAGGGCCAAGTGTTACCAGGCAGGATTTGGAGCTGGGTACGTGAGCTCAAATCCCATTGGCTGAGAAATACAGTGGGTGGGGCGTGTGGTCTAGGGTATTTAATGCTTTGTTCCATTGTTACAGGTTGTGTTTCCCAGCTGGTCTGGCACAGGGAGGCTGCTGTAAATTACACCATAGCACTTATCTTTTCTTTTAAAACATGCCTTCTTCTTGTAACAACTCTCTGGACGGTAGCTTTCCTCCGTCCCCAGCGGAGGACCCGGGGTCAAACCGGCAGTCCTGGGGCAGCATTCTGCAGAGGCTGGTGGAGCTGAAAGGGATGAACCAGAGGCTGTCTGCAGACCACTACAGCAGGTCTGAAGCTGGTAAGTGTGCCACTAACTCTTTTGTCTTTTGTCTTGGAGTGGTTCATACAAATACATTTAGCTGCATTTTATTTACCCTTGTTAGAACATAAGCATATAAAATTAAAAGTGGAAAAGGAGGCAGGGGATTACACTCATGATCTGTCTTTGTAATGAATTGTTCAAAAAGACATTTGGGTGGTTGATTTAATGTACATGTTTCTGCTTTAGGTTCCATAGCAGATGTGTCCCTGTCAGAGTCAGAGAGCAGTGACTTCTTTTATCCCCTGGAGGAGGCTCTGGCTGCAGACGTTGTAGCCACCATCACACAAAGCCTCACCGATGCCTCACACATCCTCGACTGCTCCAAACTCATGCTACCTGACTGCCTCCTGTGCAGTATCAGCCAAGAACTGCTCCACTTGGCTGCCAGTGAGCCCTGTGGCCTCAGAGGAGCACTTATAGACCTGTGTGTGGACAGAGGGAACCAAGACTCATTATACATTGTGGATCAAATTGCAGTGGATGCCACTCTGGTCCCCACTTTTCAGGTGACTCTGGTGCTGAGGGTAGAGTCTAGTGGACTGTGGCCCAAAGTTCAGAAGCTTTTATCGGGAAAGAGTTCCCCGCAGAAGCCTGCCAGACACCAATCTACTCTGAAATTGAGTAGGAGCTTCAGGGCCATCAAGAGGAAACTGTATTGTTCAGGGGGGCCTCTGATTGAGGAGTGCTACTGACCGAGCACTGATGGACTCATTTGGACTGATGGGTTACAATTGCACTTGTGTCCAACAAAGATGTAGAATGGCACTGTAAAGAAACAGTCGTGTCTCTACTGGTGGAATGCATACATTTTCCAATTTTTGTTTGGAAATGTGTCTGATGGCAGCTACTCACCTATTAGTAGGTGATTTAACACTGAAGACTCAGTCTTTGTTCTGAAGGTAAAAGCACACCCATATGTGGATGGCACTTGTATTTGATAGTCAAATATTAAACAAGTTTTGTATATTTAATGCCTTCAAAGACATGAACAAATAAATTCTTTTCTATAAGCTGTGTTTTATGTGATATGGTCCTCTGTTCTCCAGTAACTTCTAACAGTGTATATCCTTATTAGTGTGGTGGTTCCTATTTGCTGGCATATAACCTCAAAGAACATACACATCAGTTTTACTCATGAGCTACAGTCAAACTGCTGTTTAAACACTGATCTTGTGTCTGAGAGGCCCAAGATCAAAGGCTGAAAGTAAAGAAAATCTTGAAATGTCTTGATTTGGGGTTTTATAAATATTAGTATTTGGAAGTCATTATAGTCTTTAATTTGTCCCTTTTTTAAAAAAATCTGATTTCATTAATCTCTTATCTTAACCATTTATTTAGTCAAAGTGAGTAAAGCCCTCCTGTGTTTGCTTCTGATGTATAAACAAATCACTGAACCAAACTTTAACTTTATACTTGCAGTTATCTGCGAAGAAAAAAACAAAAGAAACCTTGACTCACTAGTGACACTTGTCTGTACAGATTCCCTAGACTACTTTTACTCTGGAAGTTAATAAATAAAAATGAAGGCTAAGGTGCTTATTGGCTAAAGTTTAAGATGCAGTATTTGATCAAAATATGAAATTCTATTAATTAATCATAATGGATTTTACGCTAAAGGCATATTTGTCTGACCTCCAACTTCACAACACTACACATTAAAATACATTCACTTTTCACATTGTAGTGTAAGATTTATACATTACAAATATACATGAAACTGTGTATAGATGGACTAACACTTTATCATACAGCATATTTTTAAAACCACAGCCCACTGCACTTTTGCCCTTTGTTTTCATGTTAATTTTATTCAAGTATGTAAGATTTAGCACATTTGATCTCTTAAGCTGATTCTGTCCAATAAATTGTAGACCTGTGTAACCATATTCCTACATAAATCCTTTCACTGCACAGGGTTACATACTGTATATAGTTAAAGTTATAGCTACAGTGCTTGACATTTTCCTATAATGACCTTGTTGTATATTGCAATTCAAATGCTCTTAGATGAAACAAAAATCAGACCTCCTTCTCTAGACTCCTCTTTTTCAGGCTGTAGAAAATTGACCCCATGACAGGAGGCTTTGCCCACTCATGGGTGTTTTTAGAGCAGTAGAGGGGGATAAATAAGTGATTCACATCTGTAATTACCAATCACTGTTCAGAGTCTACTACTCTTCTCAGGAACTCATCATAGAAACAGAAAAAAGGCTTTACTTTTCCCCATAAAACACATTAGTCATTTGATTTGGATCAAAGGGAGAGCTGTAGAAGGGAGAAATTCTGGCATTTTTTCTCCAGCTTTAATGTTTAAATTTATCTACAACGCTTGAATAAGAAAAATATATGTTTAAAATGCAGGGTTTAACCATAACCTCAAAAGATCTTAAAAGTGTAAGCATCTGATAGGCTTCCTGTTAATACCCTATCTTCATTTTTTCCAATTAAATGCATTTAATTTAGCATGAAGCTGCTATTTCATGCTTTTTTATGTCAGTGGTTTTTCATGTGTCCTATGTTCAATCCTGAGCCGACACTTCAAACTGTTCAGTTAACCCCTTTTGGCATCTTCTAGTTTCTGACATTAGCACATTACTTTTATATGACTACAACTTCTGCCAGACATTGAGCATCAAGCACTGGCAAACAAAGGTATCTACCAATCCAAAAGGAGTCATTTTGAACTCCTAATCTTGTCAATGCAGGTAAAATGCAGTTTTTCAGCTTACCAAGATCATTAGATATGACCCATTTGGATGTTCAGTGACTCCCTAGTTAATGTGGAAATACTGCAACATTGATTCTCCAATAAAATCCATGTAGTTTGATAAATGATAGTGATTGTGGATGATTTTTATGTTCACTTAATGGTATACTTTGCTGAGAAAGTGACTTTTTCTAAATGAACATCTAAGTGATTAGTAAATAGTGTCCACAAATTTTCTTTATGATTTAAAAAAAAAAAAAAAAAAAGTATTACAAAAGCAATTGATGAGATATGTTAATCAGATTGTTCTATGTACTTAGCAGTTATCACAATTTTTAATCATGTTGTGGGACCATGTTCAATTGAATCATTGGTCCATTTTCCTTCAACAGGAGATCGATTACTGCAAATGTTTACCTTGACTTTTTGACTGAACGTGTCGCCACAACTGGATGACCTTCAACCATCATTTTCCAGGTAGATGGTGCACCACCACATTGGGGACTACATGTTGGTGGGTTCCCAAATCAAACATTTACAGACCAGTGGATTGGAAGGGATGGTCCAATTCCCTGGACACCTCATTCACCAGATATCACTGCCCTGGATTTCTTTCTGTGGAGTTATGTTAACAATATTGTGTATCGAACAAAGATACGGGACATAAATGACCTGAAGCAAAAGATCACTGATGCTAGTGACACCACTGATGAGGCTATGATACAGACAACATAGCAAGAAATCCAGTACCGTCTGGATGTGCTTCGTGCAACTAATGGTGTTCATATATAGAAGGATTAAACAACACAAAAATTTTCACTATCTACTTTTCATTTTGTAATAATTTCCACAGCTTTGTGTATTCATTTGCTTTTGTAATAAATGTGTTAAACTGTAAAGAGACTTTACGGACAAGCTGTATAGTAAAACACTAAATAACAGTCACCACAAAATGAGTTCTAGGCCTTTAAGGGTAAACATATGCATGTGCATTTACATTATATTATACCAGCTCCCCTTTAAAAGAGCCCCCTGAAGTGTGAGTAAAACAGAAAATATACACCAGTCAATCTGACAAATTTAATTCAAAGAAATTTCATACAATTTTAGCATGTTAATTTAATAAATATGATTTACTTTTATTTGTGCAATGAATTTTGATACTTATAATCCAACAGGCTACAAGCAAATCCACATAATAACATTATAATAAATGATATTAACTCCATAAACCCTGCACTGTTAAAAGTAAAATGAATATTTACATTGGTAAGAACTATAAAAATTACACACTTTCCTTGTGAGTGGCTCAGACATCTGTCAATGAGAAGGCCATGAGGTTTCTCAAAAAAATTCAGGAGAGGAAAAAAAAAAAAAAACGGGGACAGAAAAAGCTAATCTTTGCAGCTTTGTCACGCTGTTGAAAAAAAAACAAAACAAAAAAAAAACAACTACAATATGCTCTTACTTTTCCATCGTGACGCCACGATCCTGAAGACACTAGAGTAAGAAAATGTCAGCAGTCAACTCAAGCTTCTCACAGTTCTACAGGAAGTCAATCTACACGGAGTTGCAGAGAGGTTCCCTGATGAGGTCTGCTGCCCACTGTGTGTAAGGCATTTCTGATTCTCTTGGTTTGCTGCAGTAATATGCTCCAATTTGAGTGGGCTCCTACAGATCTCTTCTAATTAGATTCAAGTACTGATGAACCTGTGAAAATACAAGAGTAAAAGAAGTTATGTGACAGTCATTCTACATGCAGTAAAGACTTACTCATCACACACTTTTAATAAAAAAAAAAAAACCCCAAAGCTTTTTATGAAGAAGAAAGTGACAGTACATCCTAGATTCGATAAAATATCAAGTACCAGAACACAAGCCTCAGTCTGTGATAATAAAATAAAATGAGGGACATAAAATGAGACTTGTCAAGGCAAAAGAAAAACTTACTTCAACTTTAAAACATCCAATATTTAATTCTACAATATCATCGACCTAAAATTATTTCTATAACATGCTTTTTTTTAAATGTCAGATTATGGCCTTAAAAAGACATCTGAAGTCCACACACACCCTTTATGGGATCCCTAAACACACACACCAGAAAAAATTGAACACTATTCTAATCATTGATTCCTATTGTGTAATGCTCAGTATCTGTAGAACAAAAAAGTAATAAAATACAGACAGCTTACATGTATCAGCCTATAACTAAGAACTTATTTGAATAACACATTTGAATTGTTTTCACTCATCTCATAACCTGTAGGGAACAATAGGTGTCCATTACTTCAGAATGATAAAGCCATCCCTGTATCCATCAATTCATGTTTGATAAAAAAAATAAATAAAAAATCTGATTAACAGGTTTTGTTAGGTTTATATAATGGTGTGGTCATGTAGTTATAAGAGTTGTTGTGACATATCTTAGTGCTTGATGGAAACTCAGACATCTGAGACTCAGCTGACTGGTAATATTATGTGTCAGGCCTCACTTGCAAGGTTTCACAGCCAGTGACAAAAATAAAGATAACTTGATGCCAGCTGTGATGGATTACTTCCGTGTTAATATTTATACAGACTCAGCAGGCTGAAGGTCAAGAGGCAATCAAAAAACATTTAGTGTGTGCTGAACAGACCAGCGGAGGTATCAGTGATAAAAGGGAAAAATAAAACACTAAAGGGGGTCCTTGGACTTGACAGAGTGGAAACAATAGCACCAATATACTTTGGTTACTGTGACATTTGTGGCAACTTACCCATCATATGTGTGCAAGTGCTTTCTAGCCGTCCAGTATGACCTGAATCTCAGATAATCTGGAACAGCTTGGAGTCCCCATCCTCTGTGCCCTTTGGTACAGTTCTGAATCCCCAAAATACCGAGCGCGATACAGTAAGCCTTCCTCTGAAATAACAACAGGAGCAAAATAGAATACTTCAGTACAGTGAGCCACAATTAATTACTGTAGAAACTTTTAAGAATAGGCATGTAATGCACTAAAATTAGTTTGTCTGTTTTAACTACAGATGCTAAGCTTCACCAGTTTAACAATAAGGGGTTTTGCTGGGCAGTGTATTGAAGTATTTTAATTAATTGACCTGTTACTTTTTGACAAGTGTGTTGTCTTGAGAATTTTCTGCTCAACAAAAACACAGTGTGTTGTGTATTAATTTACTCCTGTCATTGACATCATCTTTGCACTACTATTGTTGGATATTGATACTGGAACTTGTACACCATGTAATTTTCATAAAGGAAACTATTTTTTTTATCATATTTTGTTTTTGACTTCAAGATGCTACTTTACTGATGGTATAGGATGATATTTATCTGTTGTCTCATCACAGATTGTTCCATAAGTTTTTGTTTGCATTTTTGCTCACCAACAGTGTGTTGAAAGCCTGAAAGACTTTAAAACAGATGAGTTACTTTCCTTTACTATGTTTTTGTTACACAAAGGGAAGAAATATATGACAAACATAACATGCTGTGCACTATTAATCTCCCTTGGCCAAATATAGTGCAAGATTTTGTTGAAAGTTATTGCCCTGTAATTTAGATTATTTTTGTGTAAAACTTATTACATACATATTTATATTTGAAAGACCTCAGATATTATAACTGCACAAGGCCATGGGACGTTGAAAAAGTTGGTCAAGGTCACCTATTTTCAATTGACTTCTGCTCCATGCCAAGATGCATCCACAGTATAAATTTGGTGCAGAATGAATGGACGGACAGACACAAAATGATTACACACACACACATATATAATATATGTATATAAGCCTTCCTCTGAAATGACAACAGGAACAAAATAGAATACTTCAGTACAGTGAGCCACAATTAATTACTGTAG
>JAPQRP010000009.1:27723821-27784045 GCA_037367295.1 Apogon hyalosoma | reverse complement strand
TATATATATAGTTTTGTCCATATCATCTTTATCCTTATCTAAGGGCATGTTGTTAATTGATAGACCAATCTGATACGTTTAAATTAATTGCTTTATTCAAGAAGAAACTGAAACGTCAAAACATTAAGTTTTCTCACATTGGATGATGCAACATGTCAAAGTGAGAGTGACTAATTTATTGAATTTTTTTTTTTTATTATTATTACAGATCTAATAATAGGCTGGTCGAAGATGATAAACAATTTGGACTTTATCTTACTCTAAGACACAACAGCAGTATTTCCAAGCAGCTCTTAGATAACAGAAGTAGACACCCTTTCATACTGACTTTCTCACAGCCTCCAGCTGCTCTGCGGTGTAGGATTTGGCCGAGTCTGTGGCCCCCTGTCCGGACTTATCGGACTCCTCTGCGTGACCGCGGTGCCTCATTGTGGGTCCGTCTCCGTTCATGGGACTGCCATTCGTATCCGGAGGCTTTCCATTCTGCCCTAACGACTCCAACAAATCTGTAAAAACGAAGAGGGTAACGAGTCTGGTTGAATATTTCCAAAATAATCTCCTAGCATGCTGAGCTAACAGTTAGCCGTTTATGTTAGCTTTTAATAAGGATGCCAGAAACGGAAGTGTAGACAAGATTAAAGATAAAATATGACTCGTACAAGCAAGCAACAACTTAACACAGCCAAGAGCGTAATAAAGTAGACATATTACAACTAAGGGTTGAACGAACTACAAATACCAGTGTCGATAAAGGGACAGCTGGTGTATACGTTAACGGTAAATCCGATGTGCTAACGTTAGCTGATTCGGTTTCACAGCGACGGCCCACCTTTTCACACAAAATTACCACTAAAACAGACGTTTATTCGACGTACTTTTGGCCTGATCTGTGGGAAACAAGCGCTGTGCCTTCTCCAAAAACTTCCGAGCTTTGTCCGATTGGTTGTTGCTAATCGCATTTAGGGCAATTTTAATGCATCGCTCCGCTTCGTCCTTGTTTGAGTCCATCGCGACACAGCGGAAATGTTTACTTGCCCTAAGACGCACAATGATGACGTCGAGGGAACGGGCTAGCAATTAGCATAGCACAACCTTTGAATCACTGGGTAGCATGTGTTTCATAAACCCGGTAGTTTAGGCAAACTATAATTTGTTGATTCATTATACCTCCATTTTTTTATTTATTTATTTTTGTTAATTTATTTTAAATTCAAGCTTTACCGCACGACATCTACTGTCTATACTTCTTTAAAACCTGTATGGCTTTCTCTGTCAGGTCAGTCATGTTTACCAAACAAAAGATATTTGTTTCTTTAAAGACAACCCGTTTGTTTTTTTCAGCCAATAACAATATGTTCACCTATCAGAGGAAACCAAAGTCCAATAAACAATGGAGAAACAGTCGAAAAAAATCTTCCTTGTCAAAACATGTATCTTGGGAGGACAGGTTGGCTGATGTGGTCACTCCATTGTGGAGATTAAGTTATGATGAACAACTTGAAATCAAGCAAAATGTTCAGGAAAGAATTCTGTCACGGCTTTGCGAGGATCTTTCAGATAATCTGTGCACATCATTCAGGAGAGGTAAAACCAGCTTCCCTGTCCTAAATATTCTGCCTTCTCCAGTTAGAGATGGCTACCGCAACAAGTCTTCATTTTCTGTTAACAGAGGTGTAGATGGGAATCCAAAGACTGTTGGGTTTTATACTGGTACATGGAGGGAGAATAACATTGTCTGTGTGAATGGAGATCACCTGCTCAACATGCCCGAGAAGCACAAGCAGGTGGCTCGATGCTACCAGGACTTCATTCGCATGTCCCCCCTGGAGCCCTGTCTGCTGTTTCACACAGGTGGCCACTGGAGGGAGATCACAGTGAGGACCAACGCACAGGGACACACTATGGCCATCGTCTACTTTCATCCACAGACCCTTGCACCAGAAGAAGTGGCAGTCCACAAGGCTGCTTTGGTGGATTACTTCACATCTGGTCCAGGATCAGTTTGTCAGCTGGACTCACTGTTTTTCCAGGAGAACACCATGACTCGATGCACTCACGAAATATCCCCTTACCAGCACCTGTATGGACAACCGTACATATATGAGAAGGTAATTTACACCATCAGGACTAAAGAGTTTATATTACAATGTCAAATAGTAGCAGTAATAACAATGATAATAATATGCTACTTGTACCAGACAAAGCTGAAGTACTTAACCTGAATTGTAAGGTGCCGTTGGTGAAAACCTTTGTATTTCTATTTTTAAGTACATATTTTTTCCACTAATGTTGACCAGCTTTCATAATACTTTTTAAGTGTTAGTGCAACAAGAACTATGAATAGATGCTTGTTTTTAAGCTGGTAACAAATATTGTGATGCTAAATTTATTGGTCATGGTTTTGGAAAATGGAAGAAAGTCAGTGCAGAAACTGACTATGAGTTATGAATAAAACAACACCCTCTAAACGTTAGTTTAATAGTAAGTAAATTTCTAACTTGTCAACTGTCATGTTGACAAGTAATTAATGTTTTTCAGAAATCAGGAAGTTCTAAAATAATACTTCACATTATACATCAATATTGTTAACTTAATGTTCACGTAATTGTAATCTGCAGGACCAAAGTGAGATTACTTCAGGTCACATACCTTCAGTTTTTCAGTCATCATGTCTGATGACTACTATTCCCTGTAAGTAATGCATAAACAGGAAATGTAAAA
The DNA here is from genome assembly GCA_037367295.1 of Apogon hyalosoma. Lineage (NCBI taxonomy): Eukaryota > Metazoa > Chordata > Actinopteri > Kurtiformes > Apogonidae > Apogon > Apogon hyalosoma. The sequence continues at coordinate 27,781,324 of JAPQRP010000009.1, read as the reverse complement.
TTAGATAAGTGTCTACTATAGGTAGGAATTGAGAAAAGATTCCATTAAGAATGTATTCTAAATACTCTGCCTCTGAGGTTTTCGGTTACTTTGATCTATGCTAGCAGAATTTTCAGACAGTTGCAGTATTGCAAAACAAAGATGCCAAGTAGTTGTTGTGTAGCGCAAGAAACAAAGCAAAACATGGTTTCATTTATTGAAGAAAGTTGACAGCAGTACTAGCTGTAAAGTTTCTAAAATGATAATTTGAAGTTATGAATGAAAATAATGTGGACGTAAGAAATGCGCTAAAGATCCTTCCATGAAAGATGGGCTTCAGTTCTAGGAACGACATATTTTTCCCCATTTTTCATAATTTTCAAAAATGTTTTATTTTGATTATGGCAGAGGTAGCAATTCAATCTTAACATTTACACTCTTGTGTCGTTTTGTCATCCACAGATTTTGGACTTCAAGTTCCGGATCTCCGCCGATGCCTTTTTCCAGGTGAACCAGACAGCAGCTGAGGTGCTCTACAGTACAGTAAGAGACCTTTGCACACCAAACATAGACAAAGGAGGAGAGAGGACAAAAACTGGAGGCACTCTTCTTGATGTGTGCTGTGGGACCGGAGCCATTGGCATTACAACATCTCCCAGAGTGGACAGAATCATTGGCATTGAGCTTGTGGAGCAGGCAGTGGAAGATGCCCGACATAATGCAACGCTTAACAACATACTGAACTGTGAGTTTATACCTGGGAAAGCAGAAGTGGTGCTTCCTGACCTCATGAACCAGTTTAGCTCTACCGACCAGCTTACAGCTGTGGTGAACCCCGCTCGATCTGGCTTGCACTACCGTGTAATCAGAGCCATACGAAACCAACATGCAATTCGCAGGCTGGTCTACATTTCCTGTAAACCAGAGGGAGAGGCCATGAGGAACTTCAGGGAACTTTGCTGTGCTTCTAACCCAAAGAAGAAACTGACAGGAGGGGCTTTTACTCCAACTCTAGCTGTGCCTGTGGACATGTTTCCTCACACTCCACACTGTGAACTGGTGCTGCTTTTTGAAAGGTAGCAAATATTCATTTCACATAAATGTTGAATGTTAAGACCAACTTTATACTGTGGTAACTGGTATTTTAATAAAGATAAACCACATGCTATAACATTTTAGTCATATTTCACTGCACTTTCACTACAGTTGTAGTCAGGTATTTGGGGTGTCATGGAGACTGGAGTGTTTTATGATGTTTGATCAAAACTGGGAGTTCTAATGCTTTTACCTTATCCATGAGCAAAACTGACTATCATCAGTATAATATTTATCAAAATGGAACATTCTAAATAATGAAGACATCAGAATGAAAGCCAGACCATGGCAAGACCCCCTTGGCCTGAAAAATGTTGAAATTGCAGTGCAGATTCCTTCTCTGTCACAGTTTTACAGTACTTTTCGTTGACATAAAAGTATCAGTGAATGGAATTCCAGCTGTTTTTGGAGAGTTGGTTGTTTTGGGTCGGACACACAAATCCCACCACACATCTTGACCAAGCTCATGCTGGAGCTCGTGTCGGATTATTCATGATCGATGCATCACTAAAAAGCATAGCTCTCCTGCTCAGCTTTTCCCGGTGGTTTCAGTTGACCGGTCCAGACAGATCAGGGTCCCAAGCCCGCTTACTTTCCCGGTCCAATTTGCTGAGCCAGGACTCTGTGAACACCAGGGGACAAAATTGTCCTATGTCTCAAAATCTGCATCTAACCACTGGGTAGACTGCTGTTATGGTGGAATTCTGGTGTTTTCAGATATTTGACATTGGAAAAGTAGGTCACAGAAAAGGTCAAGATCACCCATTTCAGAACTTGTCCAAGCTCTATACTTGATGTATGTATGGTAAAAATTTTAAGGTTCCAGCTGTTTTTTTCCCCCAGAGTTAGAATGTTTACAAGATGTATCACAGATGGATGGACAGACAGACAAACATGCAGACAATACTCCCTTCAGCAGACAGGGGGGGCATTTAATAAATCTGCTCATGGATAAGGTAAAAGCAATGTGCCTTTTTTACGTGCCAAGAAATAATAATCACATAATAGAATTGGATAAACAACAGTGAAAGAATCTGAACTGTGAGTGTACTTATATGTCTCTTTTCATTTGGTGTAGGTGTCTTGAAAAAACACTGACGTGTTGCACTCGAGTGTCAGCTATGGGGGGAAAAGGCGCTCACCGGACACTAATTTAAGTACACCTTGCTGGTACCAGGTGTACCAAATAAAGTGGCCGGTGAGATTATATGCTGCTGCTGTAGCCGCTGATACCATTCTCTGTGAACCCCAGAGAATGGTATCAGTAGAAGAACCATGAAACAGATGGGCTACAGCTACTACAGCTACAGCAGGAACCCCAGAGATAGTTGAAATGTTTCTGAAATAGTCAGATCAGCCCAAAGTTTAAAGTCACTTACATTTATTCCCCCTCCCAATTCTCTGTTTTAACTTCAGTCTTGATTGTCTACATGTCTAATAACACTGTGTTACTGGTATGTAACTGGCTTATTAGAGTTTTGTAATGTCAAGCGGTTGACCAGGTATACCTAATAATGTGGCCGGTGAGAATATGTGGGGAAAGTCCTTTTATCCATTGTTGCTTCTTCTTGAGTTTGTTGTGTATCCAGCAGATGGCACTAGTGTAGCTTCCTCATAATAGTCTCTCAAGCAAACATTTATGAAAGCCAGATGTTACACAATGTATATGCAGATGGAACTCCTTCACTCCAGTTTACTAAGGGTCATTACAACATGAGTGTATGAATAGCCAAATTTTGCTCCTGAGAGGTTACCACAGTTTACTGATATTATGTCAAATTTAACAATGTGGGGGCATAGACCGAGTGGCCAAGTTTGGATTCTGAGAGGTTACCCAGGTTTATGTGAAGTCATTTTCAGAAACCAGCTGAACCACACAGGGAACAAGTAGGGGTTGGCAAGTTTGGATCCTGACAGGTTACCTCAGTTTATGTGAAGTCATCAAGTTGACCTGACCGCTTAAAGATAGCGTGTTCCTTTTTCATTTTGGTGAAATAATAGGATGATGATACTTCTGCACAGAACCACTGAGGCTGCATAAGGCTTGGTGGAGTGGAGAGTAGTGAAATTTCAATGCCTTCTGTATATGTCCCTGAAGGATCCTTTTTTCTACTCCAAATTTCCATGAAACAAAAATGACAGTACACATCGCAGTACAAATATCTATTTTATTTTTTTACTTTTGCATTTTTATACACTCACTTAATTTCATGACCTAAAAAATATGAGCCTATTTTCTGCACTGTGGTGTACATTTAGTTCTCTGTTCCAGCCCTTTAATTTTATTTTTTTTAACTCCTTGGCATTTCCTCACCCAAACGAGTCATACAAAATAAACCAACCTATCAGAACATTAAATTCTGTATGTAACTTTACTGAGTGTCAAATGTCAAGACATTTCTAATACTACTATATAAACAGTTCAGTTCATGTCATAAAAGTACTGGAGTTTAGTACCAGCCCTACTGAACGGGTAATGGGCTGCAATGCAAATGTCAGCATATTTAAGTGTGCCATTAAACTGGATTTAAACATCGAAACAAAAAGCCTCAGACATTTCTGGCTTTCTTCACAAAGGAGAGACCAAGTATTTGCACAAGGCTCTGTAGGCTCTATAGATGCAAGTGTTACATCATGCCAAAGAAAAGAACACCCAGCTGTACACCCTGTGGTGCCTCACGAAGCCCAGAAGGTCATGAAGGACATTACGCATCCCCATGAAAGCCTGTTATTTCTGTTACATTTCAGCATACAGCATTCACAATGTGGCACATATGTTATCAGCATTTTTTTGTCTTTAGAATCATTCAACTATTGTGCAGAGGTGAAAAGTAACTACTTTTACTCAAGTACTGTACTGAACTGAAGTATTTCCATTTTCCTTTTTTTTTGCTCCACTACATTTGTCTGACAGCTTTGGCTCTTGTTTAGATCAGTTTTCACCTGCTTTTTTTTTTGTTTGTTTTTTTAGTGAAAATCTCCAAATGTTTTGCTTTTAAATGTTTGTGATAAACTGAAAAACTAAAGAGAAATCTCTACCCATTCCTAAGATAAGTAATGTTTTTCAAACCCTCTTATATTACCTGTAAGTTCTAGGCCTGTGATTCTTAGCCTGAAAAAAGCTAATTTCATGATGATACAGCACCACTACAGACATGATGGTCTTATAGAATATAATGATAATAATAATAATAAAAATAATGAGGATACATTGCATTTACAAAACACTTTTAATTTGAAAGAATGTCACTGCTAGAATATGATGCACTGTTGCAAATTAAACACAACTGTATAAAATAGTACAAATGAGCTTAACCTTGAACACATACATCAGTAAAAAAACAAAAAAACAAAATGCACTTGAATGCAGCAGGGAAATGAACGCACAAACATCATAGATAATAGTAAAACACTGACAGGGCCTTTTTCACTGCATAATAACTTCAAGTACATTTGGCACATTTTCACTTTGTTTGCGTTGAAACATTTACTTGCAATAGAGTATTTTTACAGTGTTAGTATTTTTCTTAACTAATTTGAAGACTTCTGGAGTTACACTATAACTTGAATCTTAACACCATACAGGTTTATAGGTCATATACTGTGCAATGTTTGTTTTCTGGGGATGTTAAGTGTACATACCAATCAGAGTTGGCCATAAGCCAGAAACTTGGCTTGCTGGCAGACTGCCATATTTTGCAGTGTGTCCTATACAATGAACATCTGAGACTGTCATTGGTTCCTGTTTCTGGCATTTAATATTCTCTTCCACTTTGTCATGACTTGCACAAAAAATTCCGATTCCGTCTGAATTGTGGAAATAAATGATGATGAAAACTAAAAATGATGAACATAAAATGACATAGGATGTATGCAATGATCATAAATTCAAGTAATGGTGAAACACTGATATTTTATGAGAAATATTCAAAAAATTATTATTTTTAATAGAAAGCTGAAGGGTGCTCTGTAGAGATAAGGGCCCACAGTTCTGTAATTCAAGCCCCCTATAGTGCAATGTTTGAAAAATCAGTTAAAAATGACAGACTTTGACACGTTTTATGGACTACTATTACATATTTACTGTTTTCATCTGTTCAACTTTTGCAGAATCCCACTGGTGGACAAATAAACCAACAGATGGATATAAAGACATTCTTCCTCACCAAGGACTTAAATATATTTTATTTGACTGCAAGTTTCCCATTTCCCAAAAGTTAGTGCTTGATAGTCTACTTACTTACTACTTACTTTCAGCAATTGTAATTCAAGCATTCTCTGAGGAAACCAGACTCCTCCACTTCCTCCAGACACTGTTAACAGGGTAAAGAAAATCTACCCTGTGATGCCAGGTTTTGGACAGGTTTGGGTGTTATGGGGCATAGATGTATATATGTAGGCACTGCATTTGTCACTGGATCATATGTCAACACACATGCCATACAGGTTTGGTCAAAACTATGAACGCCTAAAGGTAAATGGAGGAAGTGTGGTTTTCATAACCTGCTGCTACTATGACCCGCTGCAGCTGCTCGAACCCTCTAATGAGTTGGGGTTGATAAAAAAGACATTTTTCCCACTGTATTTAGACCTTAAACCTAAGTATAACGGCCCTATTCACATTAACCTGTGATAATCATGACCATCTGTGATCTTATTCCTGTGTGAATTGGCCATGTTTGTAATTTTGTTAAGATTCCAGTGCAAATGACCTATTTCAGCAAACACCTTTGATAATATTAGTTCTGTATGAATTTACATCTCTGTAATTTAGTGTTATTTGCAAAATCTTTTGTTTCCTCAATGCATTCAGTCTATTTTCAATTCAATTAACAATTGAGGCTGTGGTGATGATGAAATAAATGAAAGTTTCAGTTTTGGGTGTACATTCAGGAGGCTCATATTGCGATATAGTGTTGATATTTACTGAAAGAGCAAACTCATCCTTCAGAAGAGTGATATCTTAAAAGATGAAGAGATGGATGAGGATGTTTCTCAACAGTTACCTGATGAACCTGCCTTTCTCATCAGAGCTGGGGAATAATGTCTGTAAATTCAAGTAAAAACAGACTTTACTTGTCCTGTGTGAATGTACCACATGAAACACAGATGTTGGGGTTAATATCCAAATCACCAGTGGTCCACATATTATATTATTATTGTGTGAATAAGCCGAATGACCCACTGAAATATTATAACAAATGTAAATTGCAGCTCTCAGAAAAGTTGCTCAGAAAAGTTTTGATTACACCTGTTTGGTATACTTACAGTATACTACATATACATGGTCTATGGCAACATTCACGCTACAGGCAAATGTCACCCAAATCTGACTTTTTTGCCCATATGTGACCCATATGTGATTTTTTTATGACTTATGAATGGCACAAATCTGATATTTTCAAAATCAGCTCCGCCGCTTTCATATGCGATCCTACATCGGATATCTATCTGATGTTTTGCGATGCAACCTCAGTCTGAACAGTCATGTTTCATCTCATCTGACTTTTATGTCATTGAAATGCAACAGGCATCGCAATTATGCACTGGAGGAGGCAGCCACAGTTTTATTGGCATTTTCTGAACCACTTAATTGTCGAGAGGGTCGCCTATTCCAGCTACCAGTGGGTGAAGGTGGGGTACACCCTGGACATGTCACCAGTTCATTACTGGGCAGACATAGAGATGAACAACCATTCACTCCCACATTCACACCTAGGAGATTTAGACTAAATCTATTGATTGACAATTCCTGTTGAATGAACCTATCTGTGTGCATGTCTTTGGATGGTGGGAGGAAGCCAGCGTACCTGGAGAGAACCCCCACTCACATGGAGAGAACTAACAGAAAATCAGATTTCAGAAAAAAAAACCCAAAAAAACCCAAAAAAACAATTGAGCATCAAGATCTGCAGTGTGAAAGTTGCATATGTTATGAAGTAGGAGAGGTGGGATGTTCAATATGTGATTGACAGCTTTAATTAGAGATTACATTTATATTCCAATAGACACAACAGCATTGCTCTACTCTTCTCTGTGCTTTGACATGGAAGCATCATGGAAGCTCCCATAAGTATAATATTGTGACTTCATCTTTGCATAGTACGATATCATGCCCTTTCATCTTTTTATATTTGACCTTTTAATTAGCAAAGACAGGAGAGAGCTGCAGTTTTAGAGTTCCCATGGTCTCATGTCAGTGTCTGCTCGCACTCAAGGACTTTCATAGAGATCAGTCAGAGTGGTGGACATCATTTCCATATCTCTGACATAAAACAAGGGATAAATTATGTTGTTTGGACACCTTGTCACTCTAAATGAGGCTCATCTGATGCCTCCCATGTGCCTCTAGTTGTGCCCATGTGCTGCATAATGAAACAGTCCCTCTACACAAGCGTCTATGGCAGGGGTGTCAACTCATTTTAGTTCAGGGCCAGTAAAATAATATCATAATCTATAAATAATGACAACTCCAAAGTCCAAAAAATGACATTATAAAAATTATTTCATGTACAATCTATTCTTTTGAAAATGTTAACATGAACATTCATGAACAACCTGAAATTTCTCAAGAAAAATAGATGTAACCTTAACAATATTATATCCTCAGCTTATCAATTACACACATGCGTTATGATACAGATCAAAGTGGATCTACAAAGATGCAAAATATTTATTCAATAAAAGGCATAATATTAAGTTATATTAAGTTAAAATTGCATTTATTTTTCTTAAGACGTTTCACGTTGTACATGTATATTCATGTTATTCCCTCTTTTTGTGAAAGGATAATTTGTAAATGTAAACATTTTCATTTTTCTAAATTTTTTTTTACAATAAAACAAATGAAACATTTGGAGTTGTCATTATTTATAAAAGGTTATGTTTTTATTTTACTGGTCTGACCCACTTGAGGTGAAATTGGCCTGTATGTGATCCCTGGACTAAAATGATTTGATTACCCTTGATTGTTAATATCTTCAGTGTAATTTTAGTATTTGGGTCTTTCCATGAAACTGGGTCTATTTTGGTACATGGCAATTTGCCAGCTTTTTTAGACCCAATAATAAAAGAGAACTTTAGACATATGTCCCCCAACATGTACCTAATGATGACCTCAGATAAATGCAAAAAAAATGTACTCTTGCTCTAAGCCATCCCCAAATTAATGAATTTTTAATAAAATATTGGGGCCAAAAATAGGTGCAAAATCAGGACAGGAAAAGCTACCTAGGTGTCAGTGCATTTTCTCTTGAAAACATGGCTTGAAATGGTCTTATAAAGCACTATGAATCAAGGCACTGTGTTAAATTTGTCCAAGTGATTTTTCTAATCCAGACATGCAGGTTTTTCATGAATCTGCAGTCTCATTCCAGGTTTCGTGCGTAACCCATCGTGTCCACTCATGTTACACGTGGAACCTGCCCATTTAAACACATGTAAATCATGCGTGATTTTGCAACAGTGGTCATTTTTGTGAAACACTCTGCCATGGGTATTTACTTTGATTCCCAAAATCTACCTGTGAGAGAATGAAGATATATTAAAAAAAAGAAAAAAAAATAGTAGCAAGTAATTTTCATGTCCTTTTTGTATGACAGTTATATAAAAATGTGTTATATCTGAACAATAGTTTCTCTTTTATCTCAGAAAATATTTATTTTTTAACATAGACCCAAAGTGCTTCCAAACTTGCTTCATAACATCTACATCTTGTTTGAATTTTAATTTCTAGCCCCCCTGTCCTGCTTTTAGGGACCAGTTTCAAATTCATCGGACCGTTTGGGTGCTTTGGAGGACCTGTTTTGGCCCGCGGGCCGTACGTTTGACAGCCCTAGTCTATGGGAAACAATGAACAATTTATAGTCTGGCCCAGCAGCTGAGCAATGACTCCGAGTCACACCAGAAGATAACAAGTGGGAGCTGTGGTGCCTTTGACACGGAGAAGTCCCGTGGACATAAGTGGTGTAAGAGACGTTTAAGACACTGATCAAACACGGACGATGAAAAAAATCTAAGCGTCTGTCAGGAAGGGAGGTAAAACGCGCAACATCAGATAAGCAAACAGCCAATGGGATAGTCGGAGCTACAGGCATCAATTTGCCCATCGACCAATTGCTTTAAAACGACGTCGGAACAGGCAACAAGGAGGACTTCAGTCACCGCAGATCAACAGCGGTACATTACGCATCATCTTCCTATTTTCATCTGGACCCGTTTTGTCACCGTCGCCTGCCCGGATCCGTTCCAGCACATCCTCTGTGGGGAGAAAAGCGGTGGCGCGTACTCGGTGAACCCGGCACACACCCTAGGTAAGCGGAAGAAAGCAGATGAATGCAGGTTGTGTGGAGCCTGGCCGTGCATGGACCCTGCAGGCCACCGTAGACACTCGGCTGGGCACGTTTAACTGAGTAGCGTCTTTATTTATTTATTTTGATTTCTTTATTTATTTCCAGGGCACTGCTGCTGTTACAGAACCGTTCTTCAAAATGACCGTAACGGAAACCAGAAATCATCACGCTGGCAAACAACACGACGGAGATGCCATGGCAGAAGCATCGGCGGTAGAGGATGTTTTTGATGATACATATAAGGAAGGAGACGGCCCCAAACCACCGAGGAGGCTGGTGTGGAGAAATATCATCCTGATGAGTCTGTTACATATCGGTGCGCTTTACGGATTCATCCTCCTTCCCTCCGCGTCGGTTTTAACTCTTGCTTGGTGTAAGTATTAGGAGGAAAAAAAAAGGTTTGCATATGCTGCATTTTGCTGGATTTTCAGCCTGTCGCTCCCTACAGTTGCACCCCATCCAACTAGTGAACAGAATGTGCTGATGTGGTGTGATCATTGGGGGCTACAGTGGAGACTGTCAAAGAGGGGGATGGGGGGCGGCGGAGGGAGGGGGTGGGGAGGGGTGTCGGTGGGAAAAATGAGTCACCCTGCTTGAACATGTCATTTCTGTCCTCCCTTTCCTTTTTGTGTTTCATTGTAAACAACTTCAAATGTACCAAATTAGAAGCATGTGGATTTCAGAAGCAGCAGCTGCCAAGTTTTTATAAGACAAATCAGAATTGGTGCCCTCTTGGTAGACCATTGAGGCATGACTCAAATTCCTAAACAGTCTCAACTTTGTTTCCACTCTGGTGCTGCATAATTTTCCCCTCTCTTTCCAATGCTGTGCTGCATATTATTTCACGGAGGAAGACAAAGCACAATCACCATTCCCATAGACATGCCATTGTCAGCAGCGTGGTACCACAACAGAATGTTCTCTGGCAGACCCGAAAGCCCCCGGTTCTCAAATCCCGGGTAGCCTTGTCTGGCTTCACATAGAAACACATTCAGCAAGATTTGGAACAACAAATGTGCGAAGGCAGACCTGCATTGCTCCCACTGTCCTGTGTCTCCACACATAGATGACTTTTCTCATAACATAGGGCTGGGTGTTATGGAAAGAACACAGTGTCCTGGTAACCCTGCTCTCATGGGTGTGACATTAATCTTACAGTCAGAGTGACAGTTTCCCTTAAGATATTTGTGTAACTCACCTCTGGGCTCCCTCTCTTTCTATTCCAGCTGCAGTGTGCTTCCTCATCAGCGCTCTTGGTGTGACCGCTGGTGCACACAGGTTATGGAGCCACAGATCTTATAAGGCTTCTTTTCCGCTGAGAGTCTTCCTTGCCCTTGCCAACTCCATGGCCTTTCAGGTAAAACAATCAAGTACCAGCAGTAGTGGAAAAAGTGATCCTAACCCTTATATAAGCCGAAGCACCAACACAGCTATGTAAAGAGTTTGCGACAAAGTAGAAAAATGAACCATATTGTGTGAAAAATCCTACTGAGCCAAGTATTTGTAGCAAAATGTTGAAGTAAAAGCCCTGGACTGGAAATATGGTTGTATGTGGCATATGTAGGTTAAATTATGACAATGAACCACGGCAGCATGGAACCATTGCAGATTGACGTGCAGTTAGTTTGGACTACTTTATACTAGATCTGAGTGATGGGGCCAAAAATGCCACCATGTAAAAGAGTCCAATGTCAGTTAATGTCATCTTTTTTGTCTCCCGAGTGAAAGTTGAACAAACCAGGTGGTTATTTGTGGTTTTTACTCTTCATGATGACCCAAACATAACAGACATTTGACCAGAAGTACAATATTTAAGTCATTTCATTTCATAACCTTTATTTAAACTTTGAGATATATATAGAGCCCGCAACCTCATTTACAGTATTACTGAGACAAAACATTTAAAACATACAATGGACATATCAGAAATACCCAAAAGTAAAAGTGACAAAGACGAATTAAAAACGAAGAAGTCTACTTAAAAACGGGAGCAGCTTAAGAAGTGATTAAGGATTAAAATGTGGTAAGTTTCAGATGGTTTTGGAGAATGTTTCAGGTGCACAGTAAGAAAAACTGGACTGTCCAAATTCATTACGCTCAGCAGCATGACCCAGTCCTTTGAGCCAGTGTGATATTGACTTGCAATAAAAGATACTAAAAAATTTATATAAGATGGTAAAAGACCAGTGAGCGCTTTAAAAACAAATAAAATCCAATGTTTGTCATGCCTGTTGGATAGAGAGGGCCATTCAGCTTTAGAATAAAAGTCGCAATGGTGAGTGTTGTAGCTGTCATTTGTAATAAATCTTGGGGCTGAACGATAAACGGTGTCAAGGGAATGTAGGGTTGTAGCTGGTGCATGCCTGTATAAAATGTCTCCGTAATCCAAAACTGACCAAAAAGTAGCCTTAACAAAGGATGATTTGTTTCTATAAAAACACTCACCTTTTGTCTCAGTTTAGTCGCTAGGTTAGATGTATGATATTTAAGTGTAAAAGTATTTAAGTATTGAGGTTAAAGTGTACAGTACAAGGTTTTTTAACTTCAAAACTTGTATAAGTAAAATAACAAAACATTGAAACATTTTGTGGCCATGTCAAAAAAAGGTGAGATGTTTTGATAGAGTGGGCATTGTAATTATTTTGTTGGAAATCTAAAAACTTAACTATATGTTTTTTTTTTTTTTTTTGTTACATGTCAGAAAGGTTGGAAACCATTAATTTAATCTTTAACTTAAAGGGGTCATAGTTTTGCTAAACTCACTTTTATTAGTTTTTGGTTCATTTATTTGTGTATTTGGACCTGAATAGTTCAAAAAGTTTGAATTTGAACCCTCCAGGTGCTGCAAAGCTATCCCTGTATTCATTCTGGCAAAAATTGGGTGGATTTCTACAACCCATTTCAATTCCTGCTCAATTTGTTTCATTTTATAACTAGTTACGTCACAACATTTACACATATAAGGTCAAGATTCCAACGAACATTTCTCAGAGTACGACATAATTTTTTCTCAGCAGCAGCGGTTGTAATAAAAACTGAAAATACGTTGAAACTTTGAGCCGATTACCTAAAATGTTCAGTTGTTGGTTGTATTAATGAACTCAAGTGGCTGAACGGGACAGAGCAGCACAGTCAACAACCTGGAGGGGGTGGGGTGTGAAGTGGCTCATTTGCATTTAAAGGGCCAGCGCTCAAAACAACCTTTTTGGTGTCATTACTCAAAAATGGAGTTGAAGATGGACCTGTGGAGTTGAATGAATGAAGAATGCAGAGCATTTACAGTTTATGGAGACCACAGGGAAATGTTTTAACATGCATAATTCTATTTAAAAAAGCAAAAATATCACTCCTATAACGTGCTACATTTTAAAACCATAGTCACTTGCTGCTTATATATGATTCACTCTTGGAATCTGATCTAATGATGCCATAAAATTATTTCTCCAAACTAGCGCTTTTTTTTTTTACCTCGATAATTAAACATCATTTACTGCATGTAATTTACCTATGTAATCCTGTCAGTTGTGTCAAATCCTCATCTGAAAAGTGACCAGTGCTGTCAAATAAAACTAGTGGAGTAAAAGTACAAAATGGCACAAAAATGAAAGACATTAAGTACCTCAAATTTATGTTGAGTACAGTATTTAAGTAACTTTGCACTTCTACTTACACAAACAAAGCAGTTAATTAAAAAAGACTGTTTACATACTATTATTGTTTATCAATAGGTTTACTTTAATACTAAATTTTATGATGTATTTCAGCATGCATTAAGTTGCAGTCCTGTGGCATGCAGATAATCGCTATCACTTTTGTCAAATGATGTAATCTGAGTGGTATGCACTTGTACTTACAGCGCATCATTACTGACCTTAATCTGGTGATCAGAAATGTTCATATCTATGCGTGCCTCACGTAATCCTCTCTGTCCCTGCCTGCTGTGTTTTCTGCATTTTATCTTCACAGAATGACATATACGAGTGGGCACGAGACCACCGGGTCCATCATAAGTACTCAGAGACAGATGCAGACCCCCACAATGCAATGCGGGGCTTTTTCTTTGCCCACATTGGTTGGCTGCTGGTTCGTAAACATCCTGACGTCATTGAAAAGGGACAAAAACTGGAGCTGTCGGACCTGAGGGCAGATGAAGTGGTTATGTTTCAGAGAAGGTGAGCAAATACTTTGATCATTTTCAGTAGGGTTGAAATTTTCAGGGGTGTAATCTTTGTCGTATTTTGTGGTGAAGTTGCAGGTTGATACCTTTTTAAAATATTAACCCTGGTCCACCATAACACATTATAGTGGACTGTAGTGTATCTTATTGATGCCAAATGCGAACCCCTCAGCCAAATACAGTGGAAGATTCTGTTGAAAGTTACTGCCCTATAATTTAGATTAGATTGTCTTTGTGTAAATTTGGTGCAGAAATCTCAACGTATTCTTCAGGTAATGCAACTACATTGTTGAAACGGGTTGACCTTGAAAGAGCAGGTCAAGGTGGCCTATTTTCAATAGGTTGCTGCTCCATGCCAAAATGCATCCACAGTATAAATTTGGTGCAGATACGTCAGTGTATTCTTCAGATAATACGATTACAGGAAGTCTGCTCTGAACCACAGTAAAAACATGGAAGACTGCGGAGGTGACTTTTGTAGACAAACACCTCCTTGTACACAGCTATTGTTATTTTCAGATGACCATTCATTAATGTAAACATAATTATGCACATTATATTTCATTTTTGTGATTAGCTCACCCTTAATCTAACACTGGACCTTGAACACGTCTGGCTTAGTCCTGTTGTAGGTCTTCAAAACTTTACTGTCCATATAATGCCACTGAAAAAAGGCTCCACTTGTAATTTCTATTTAATATTTTGTATATAAATAATGTCATGGAACTATTTTTGCTATGTGTGATATACAGTGTAAAAGTAATGAAGAGTTATCTGATCAGCTGATTTTGGCAAGATGTTTTTCCAACTGCAATAGATTCTAAACATACTATAAACATTCCTGAACCATGACAACAAGTTACAGATGCACATAAAAAGACTGCATGAGGCTATTTTCATTTTGATTCCACTTCGTCAGATGCTTTCTAGTAAGTTCTGCAGTCAGCCATGACGGAGTCCCTTTGTGATCAGCTGCTGTCACTGTAATCCAAAGAATTATGCAAGTGTCACTGAGTAAGACTCAGTCTGTTTGCATTCTGCAGCATGTTAACCTCATTTGCAAATTTCAAGGGAAAACTTAACACCGCTTGGGAGATGCTTCTTTGTCACTACATTTGCATAAATTGAGCAGCAGTCATATTGAATATATTTGCAAAAATAATGTTCCCTTAATTACATTTGGATATTTTATATTTTTGTGGTTGCAGTACAGGACTTAACATGGTTGTTTAAGTGTGAGACAGACTGTGAACCTGCAACACCAGGTGCAGAGACACAATGTACAGTAGGCATGCCCATTCATCACCCAGAACTGCACACCCTTACACAGCAAACAATATAGCTGCCTTTCCCAAACCCAGGGTTGGGACCCCAAATGGTTCACAAATCTGTTTTTGTTGAGTCGCCAAAAAATAAAACACAGCACAGTGCTATCGTTGTCATTGTTTCCTGTATTTGTTAGCTGTTGAGCAATGTGTTGCTAGCTAGCAAATGTTGCTTTGCAGTGTTAGGAGCAATTTCTGATGTTATCCTCCTAGCTGTTGTTCAGATTTGGATTCAGATTCAGAATGCTTTTTTAATCCCAGAGGAAACTGTGTCAGCCATTTCATACCACAAATCCAATTTGTCCTTTGCATTTGTGAAAATGCTACTTCCAATGTTTTAGGTTGAGTTTTGTTTGGGTTTGTTAGGGATGAAAGAGGAGACTGACATGATTTCTTATTAGACATGTTTTTCTTTTTGCAAATACATGTTGCTAATGAAATAGAAGATTAGTTCATTTTGTTAGAATTAAATAACTGGAGCTCTAGTGCCAGTGTTTTCTCAAAAGCCCAGAATATTTTACATTTTTACTTAATTTCATAACTACTAAAACCAAAGCTAAAATTAGTTTTTTTGAGTCCCTAAAAACTGCTATAAATGACCTTTTCCTTGTGTAGATGCTGATTGAGAGGTGATGGCTACATTTATTCAACATTTCAAAAGAGTCAGTAAGAACATAGACTCTATGCCAGGGGTCACCAACCCTGGTCCTGGAGAGCTACTATCCTGCATTTTTAGATATTTCCCTCTTCCAGTACACCTGGTTCAATTAATGATAAGCTCTTCATCATGCTCTGCAGAAGCCAGATGTAATGGCCTCCAGGTGTGATGGAAGACGGAAATATCTAAAACATGCAGGATACCGGCCCTCGAGGACCGGATTTGCACACTCCTGCCTTAACAGAATAAAATTAGTCATTTCCTCTTTGGTACAAGCTGTGTAGGATATTGGTGAGGGTCACAGTGGCGGTGGTCCTCCTTGAGGACAGATCTACTGAAAAAGGACAGATTTAATGATAAGGAATGCCATTTGCACTTGGGACAGCATGCCCACGCTATGTCCATGCTGACCGGTCATTTGTCAGCATGTTTACTATTCTGGAAGCACTCCCAGATTTTACAAGTCTCTCAAGCAAAGACGATTACCATCCGAGTCACCCATCACATACTGAAATACTATATACCCACTGCTAGAAGATAGTATTTGATGTATGTTTATTAATACTACACAATAATGACTATTTTGTCTTTCATAATTATGTCCATTTGTATATAGTCACATAAAAATAAGATTTTCTGTGTTTTTCTTTTACTTAGAATCAGCATTTTTATTTACAAAGAAAGCAGGTTGGATTTGTGTACCACCATGTTTATGCAGTAGCTTCCGTCTTATATTTTTTTTGTCATTTAGTATTAATGTGTATAACCATAACCTACTGTGTCTGACAGTGCAATACAGTTAATATCCTCTAAACTAAAAAGCCCAGAATGAGACCAGATGGACCCTCTGAGTGACTTTGTGTTTTTGAGGCCACTGTAGGGGAGGGTGAAGGGGGTCACTACTAGACATCACTACAAAGTACACACTAAACTTTTACATATGCTGTGTATCCTTGGTTTTCTGAAAACACATCAAAGTTTATTGTCACAAAATAATGTTTTTGATTTTGCTTGACATCAAATTCTGGTTTTCTTTCCAGGCACTACAAGCTCTCTGTGATCATTCTTTGCTTCCTGGTGCCCATGCTGGTGCCCTGGTACTTTTGGGGTGAATCCCTGTTGGTGGGATACTTCCTGCCTGGACTCCTCAGATACACGGTGGTGCTCAATGCCTCCTGGCTGGTCAATAGTGCTGCACACATGTGGGGCAACAAGCCTTATGACAAGACCATAAACCCACGGGAAAACCCACTGGTTGCTTTCAGTGCCGTAGGTAAGGAAAATTAATTGACAATGCAAAGCTTTTAGATTTTGGTCCATTTGTCCTCTAGTAAACCATCTATTTAATCTTGTTACTTAAGCGTTTTCTCTTGTTTGTGTAATTCAACATTTTGTTGCGCCAGAGGGATATTTGAATAACCTTTTCAACACTTGTCTTGTCAAGTCAACATAGTGGGGCTCTTTCAAAGCTGACTCAGTCTGGTATTTGAGGCAGAGCAGTATTTCTAAATCCAGGGGCTAATGTTTATTTTGTTCAGCCTCTGTCCATTTTAGAAACCCAGGAGGGGAGGTAGTGTGGTGGTTGGCATTATTTTAGCTCTGTAGTCACTTAGAGGTAGGTAGGTGGTGAAGGGTGCTTTTTTTTTTAAATTTTATTTTTTCTTTTTTTTTTTCTTTTTGGGTTTAGCAGAGGATGGGAATTTTTAAGTGGTGGGTGTGAATTTGCAAATAGCAACCACACTGAAAGTCAACTGCACTGAATGAACAAGATAAAAAAGGACTGCATGTGAATGCATCAATCACTGTTTTGCTTATATTTCCCTCTTTATTAACACATTTACAATGAAGCTGTACCAGTGTCCATAAATGTGCTTAGGTATTATTTTTTTTTTTTTTTTTTTTTTAGGGAAAATGGTAAATATGTCCTAAAAGTGTTATGAATGTGTTTCATTTGGAACCCTTGTAAAAGCCCTGTTTACAAATTACTATCAATAATTCAGATATTGACTAGAATATTTCACAACAGACCACATTTCCTAGTAAATTGGGTAGATTGTTTTGTGCTTGTTCTAGCTTTTTCCCATAAACATTGTCTTACACATGAGGTGCAAATCATAACAAAGGTATCTAGGAAGCTTTGTCATTGTAACACACTTAGCCAAGATGAAACTGTAGCATATAACATAGATACTGTTATTCAAATATGCAAATGAATAGAGGAAAAGGTCTTCAAAGTTCAATATTTAATTTTAGGATGACTGTATCCATGTGGCCATCAGAATTTATTTTGGTCCGAATCTTGTACAACCACTTTAGCAAACATTTGAGCTTAAAGCTGTTTCCCGTCACTGTGCTAATTTAGGCTAACCATCTTTCTGCTTTGATGCTAATTCTTTATTATGAACGAAGTGAATAATATTGTTTGCTTCTCATCTCAATCTTGAAGAAAACAAACCAGCTAACCTCCACTTTTGCGACATTATGTATGCAGTAAACAGATTGATGTAGCAATGCTACTTTTTTGAAGTCTTGAGTCAGGGATGACACCATTTTGACTTTTTGGAAGCAGAATTTACCTTATTTGGGCGAGGGAAGAGTAAGGGGGGAAACCTGCTAAGCTAATGCTATTTCTAACGTCTGAACAGGTAAATGTCATGAAATATCAGTGCAACAAAGTCCTCCTTGGTGTAAGCTCTAGAAATCCAACTAAACAGACATGAGGGGTCATCGCTCAAAGTCCATATTGTATTAGCCCAGAAATCAGTTTAACAGAGAAATAATTTATAGGACACACACACAGTTTCTACAGACAGGTTCAGTGCAGGTCAGCTGGAGGTAGCATCTAGTGGTCATCAGCGATATTACACTTGAAGATGTTTCAGTCTTCAATTTTAAGCTGTGGTTTTCACTTTGCAGAAGACAAATGTTATGGCAACTAAATCACTTGAAAAACACATGTAATATCTCAACTCAGCTTATTCATTTGGAACTTTTTTTTTGTTTTACCTCGGGCACATTGCATTGTTGAAACCTACAATGGCAACATTTTACTTTTCAGCAGGTTGGACCATATTATCAGTCAGAGGATTCTAATAGTTGTCATTCTTCCACATTCCTGCTACGTGTGTAAAGTAGCAGCAGATGCGCTTAGCCTATCATGTGATTGTTGTCGTCCTCATCATAAAGTACGTTGCTCTACTGTGGCTTCTCATGTCTTGTTAAGCTGTGTATTCTTTTCCATGTTTTCCATTGTTGAAAGCACTAACCATGTGTTTCTTTTTTTTTTTTCTTTTTCAGGGGAAGGTTTTCACAACTATCATCACACTTTCCCCTTTGACTATGCCACCAGTGAGTTTGGCTGCAGGCTCAATCTCACCACTGCCTTCATAGACCTCATGTGCTTCCTGGGTTTGGCCAAAGACCGCAAGAGAGTGTCAAAAGAAACCCTCCTCGCTCGCATACAGCGAACAGGTGATGGCAGCCACAAAAGTGGCTGAGTTGCTTGTGATACAAACTCTAAAATCGATGCCAACATGTCAAACCAAGAAAGAACGTAGCAACACTGATAGCAGCATTTTGGTGAGGCTGTAGACATGGGGTGGTTTTGACCATGCTTCTGAATATAAGTTAAACCTCCTTCTGAAACTAATATTGGATTTTATGAGTTGTAGACCTTTCCATAAACTGTGTGGGTCTTTCTTGTTTTGTTTTGTTTTGTTTCATTTCCAAATGTCCTCACTGGCTATTAGCCACAGCCAAATCTTGGTGAAATTTGCAAGCACAGCTTTTGCACCATATTATCTAAGAAGGGGAGGTAGAAGAGGATGAAAATGTGGCATAAAAGACTCTTTTGGCAGAAGTAGGACACCAAATAAGTCTGTGTGAGCTGTGTGTCAAAGCAGTGATTTACAAAATGATTAATCTCTTATTTATTCATGTGCTATTTATTAATAGTCTTGGCACTTTGAGATTTGTATTGAAGCCCTTTAAGATGAGGTTTCTATACTGGCAAGATTTAATTGTGTCTGTTTGTTTAGGGTCTTTCGCACTAACTACTGTCAGTTGTGCTTTGTTTCATTCCATAGGGAGTGGAGTTAAGTCTTGATCATTTGTTTTGCTTTTTTAAGCTAAGGTTTTTCATTTTTTGGTAAGCTGGTAGACTTATTAAACCATAAGCTGCATTCAAGACCAACAGCAAGACTTCTGGACATTTACAGTATACAGTGTCCCCATTTGAATACAGTTTTGGATATTTACACACAAACAGTCTTGTAGAGGATAATATTCTCTATCTTGTAATTTGTGTTAAGTACAATGTATACCTCTGGCTGAGTTGTCTTTGCAGAGACACCTCTGCACCAAAACATGAAAACCAGACTCTAGTCTTAATGTGAAAAGTGACAATTGTTTGCATTCATTTATATTTGCAGTTGAAAGAGACATATTATAAAGCATCAGGTCTCCCTCTGAAAAGGCCAATATGGTGCTGGCCTTTTGTGCTGATACTATTGAATATTCTTATCGAAACATTTGTCAGGGCTTTTGCCTAAATGCCTTATGAAGGTAACATATTTTCCATTTGCATTTAACAAGTGCAAGTTATAGAAATGCATTAGGGCTTAAATTTGTCTAATCACAGGTGTGTTGTAGTTCAATGTTTGTAAAGAACCCTAGAGAAACTGAAATCCCTTACTTATATTGAAACAAAGGGACCACTCGAATCCTAAAATTTTAGGTGAAAAAGTATGATTTAAAATTTGCATAAACAAAAAATATATAGTTTTAAGTTGAATCTTCAGATCTCAATTAATGTCATTGTAATATTTGTCACACTTAATCTTTTTCAGTGCAACACTTTTTTACAGTGTTAACTTCTCAAAGTTTGAATGCCTTAAAACATGGCACATTTTTTCAAGGAATGTTTTTGCCCACTTTATGTACCATAAATAAACCAAATTTTCTACTTGTGGCAAAGTATGTTTTTCTGTTTTTTGTTGGAATTCTGTATGACTCCTTATTTGTAAACTGAATAAAAAAAATATACATGTATGCTGATATAGTTTTTTTTTTTTTTTTCTTTGTAATTTTCTGGTTACTCCCACTGAACCAAACGGTGCAAGAATGAAAACATAAGTGATGGTTATGGCACAATGAATCCTTTTAGGCTATTCTGTTTTTAGCCTGATCAGTGAAATGACGAGCTGTGTTCAGTAACGTACAGGTAGCAGACTTCAGTACATGTTTTTCTCAGATTTCCCAACAAAGAAGGGGAGCGGTAACTCCTTTTTGTCTTTGTTGATGAATCCCAACGGAAATGCAAGGTTAATAAGTTGTCATCTCGTTCTGCTGTGGCACTAATTAAGTCATATATTATAAAAATACTGAATTATTAATAAAGTAAGGATTGTGATTACCTAAATCATCTCCTATGGGAGCAGGTATTTAATTTATTGCAAACCATATTTTAGCTCTTGATTAATACACATGTTGTGTTACTGCAGCTTTGGAAATAAACATCAGACCACAGTGACAAAGTAGGTGAAAAGCAACGTTTGTCATAAATGTTATGTGTAAGCACATTGTGTGTGTTTTGTTTTGTTTTTTTTTCTGTGTGTAAAAATCCGGAAAAAGACAAAATGTTTACAAATGTAAAGAAATACACTATTTAACCCATGAAGACCCAGAATTATTTTTTGTGGTAATTCCTCACTCCATTGAACTATTACGAAGTGACTTAGCTCCATGTATTATATTACCCTTTGCATTTTTTTTTTTTTTTGGCAAAAATCTTCTATTTTCCTATATTTAATTTACTGACCAACTGGGTGTTAATAAAGCTCAGTAAATTTAAGTGTTATATCAAAATAGAGAAAATTGAAGGAAACATAACTTTTTCAGCAAAAAATTATACAGAGAAACAAGCGTGTACAACCACTGTCATTTGTCGAACTACACAGGTTTTGTGGGTAACTCAATGGTGCAGAAGATGATGGCGTTTCCATGTTAACTACAGACTGGATGCATCTGAAAGGCACATCTGACACTGCTGAAAAGCTGAGAAAACAGAATTCTGCCTGAATTATTTGGATGTATTGATAGACTTAGTGGTTCAAAAGTAATGGAAGCGTTTTGATCAGTAGATGCTTTTAGGTTTCTGAGGATTAAAGTAACAATAATAAAATCCAAATTTTCTCAGTAACAAGAACATCTGATGTTGGAAAATAATGCAGAAATAATGAATATTTCAAGAAAAGAATATCAGCGGTAATGCTGAAGAGCTTTTTTACTGAATGTCTACAGAAATCCACAGTGTCTTGTAGATGGCAGAATAACTGTATTTGATTGATATTTCCTATAGTGCAGAACTCCTGCTATACACTGTCTGATACCTTTATAAACACTGGGATCTTTAGCTGCTTTGCTGTCAGTGATATTTGTACATGTATTCAAAATGAATGATCCATGTGTTGGATTATCACAAATTAGAGATGAGGCTAACTGTCATGTTTTTTTTAATTCTGTATTATTTACCACTGTTGTTGTGATCTACATGTTCTGATGGAAAAAGCAGATCTTCCTCCCCTACTTTTAGACATCTATAGCTTGTTACCAAACCCCTGCCCACACACCTGCAGATGGGATCTAACTCTGCTGTTCACGCCTGGCTGGCTTGTCACATACATCTAACAATGCTGTAAAACTGCTGCTCTTTTGACATCAGATGTACACACACTGGCAATAACTGCTGACATGTTCGAACAGGTTCATTCTTAGAAGATTCCTAGATGAAAGATTACAGTAGATAAAATACTTCCTCGTTGCAGCTTTCTATGTCCAGTGGTATTTACAGTTCAGACAAGTCACATCTTTGTGTTTTACTGTCCTGATAGAAGTCCTGATATATAGTGTTTTCCCCAAACTATATACAGTACCTCAAAAAAGCAGAACCCAAATAAGCAAGGTGATGTAAAATAAATTAATTACGTCAAATACTTGCACAAATTAAAAAATACTACAAATGGCTGCATGTATATACAGTCACATTTAGTGTGAAAAAAATATCTGCTGTCATTCCACAAATGTAACAACAAAAGGAGGAGAAAACTCATTTTTAAATCCAGTTTAAGTCTTGATCTGGACTGCTATGTGGTTTTCAGACACCGCAAGATATGTTCAGGTTCTTTTGAGCTTAGTTCCTGATCTACTGAAGTGCCATTTGCCTTCCAGCGCCTCTCATTTTCAGTGCTTGTTGCTTTGCATGTCACTCTTGAAATTATTCCAAATTTCGCACGCACCTGTTTATGCAGTACAGCTGATCTACCTACAGGGGGCAGCAACAGAAATTTTCCTTCCCAGCATTGGTCAATACAGTGGTTTATCTTCATGAATGAGGAACCTGTGCATGTGCTCCATCTACTGGATGATCTGTGTATTGCAGGTCACATTAACAGCTATCCTAAAGCCTGTACCTTCTCTTAAATTGCACATATGTTCAGGTGGGTGGTTCAGCAGGTGTCTCGGTGGTTTTCTCTTAGTGTCTGGGCTGCAGGTCAGAGTCCAGCTGCTAGTCTGAGTCCAGTCCTGATGGAAGTGGTCTCACTATGGCTGATGTGTGCTTGTCCAGCGGTGACATCAGCCCTCTGTCCATTGGCTGCTCCCTGTCAGGCCATCCTGTCCTTCCACGGCATGTTACACCTCAGTGTGGCCACAGTGCCACTCAGAGCCCACACACATCAGCGTGGGCACTGTCACGCCTTTAACCCAACACTTGTACAATTCTGCTGAGCAAGATAGTGTAAAAGTATGACCCAGGATTAGAATGATAGATTATAGATAGATTATAGAAATCAAGTTGAGGGCAATAATAATTTCTACCAGACGCAGTTTGTCTACATTATCTATCATAAGCACACTTGTTTTATTTTCTCTCCATTTCTTTTGTCGACTGATTTGCAGAGGTTAATTGCTGCAGTGATTCTGACTTCATGCTCTTTTCCTTGATGCGCCTTAATGGGAATGATCGCTAAAGCGTTAAAAAAAAAAAACAAAAAAAAACAAAACTGCTTTTGTTTCAGGTTACATGTCATTCCCCTTTAAATCTTAATCCAAAAACATCCCTCAGATGTTTCCCCAAATCACTTTTTTCTCTAATCCTAATTTGCACACAAAAAAGATGGCTAAAGGGCTGCCTGTGCCAAAGGAAAGGGACCTAAGGGGTCAGACGGGGTTATTAGGAGGAATACCCTTTATCCAGTGTGAGGTAGGGACCGTCTGGATTAGTCATGCAAATGTATCTGTCCTCTATCTGGGCCCTCCTCAGTCTGTCCACAAACCCTTACCTTCTATTTTCTGTTGGGGAGTCAACACTGGAAAAATGTCCTTAGGCTTCAGCAGGCAGCATCACTAAAATACATATCATCCTGAGGTCAGTTTTAACCGGATGTAGGCGATAGTAAACAAACAAACAAACAAACAAACAAACAAAGAAGCAAGCAAACAAAGAAACAAAATAAAAACAGTTAATGTCCACAATAAATCCAGGAGGAACTTTTTACTTAGACACCTGCTGACGACAAATATAACAGAATCATGAAATATATTAAATGGAATTCCAATTCGTGGGGGATTTTTTTTTTTTTTTTTACAAATCTTGTACTCAGACTTTATCACAGCATCCAGGTCTGGGACTGACTGCGCAGCGCATCCGAAATAAAAGCGAAAGTCGCGCAGCCTCTGTATAAAATGATGCTGTTGCACCCTCAAGTAAAATGCGTGGCTGAATGACAGTGCACAGGCCGGGTTTCAGAGCGATAAACACTGATTCAATCACACCTTTGTTAAAGCATACATGACTTCCTGCAGAACAAACACTAGAAGCCTCATTTCTACAGCCCTATCAAAATAACAATCCATCATCCAGACGACTATCTTCCACTAATCCTCCACGATCGCTTGTGCGTTAGATAGTCTAAATAAACTTTTCTTCTGGCCAGAAATGCAAAGGATCAATGTTACACTTTTCCTATAGGATTAAACAGATCTTCCTTTGCTCCTGAATGGAGGCAGGGAGCCCACCGTTGGCCGGCCCTGAAGGCCCAGGGGTGCCCTTTTGATCATTTCAGCCTCTCCTCGGTGCAATACTTCTGATTGGCCAAGAGGGTAAGAAGGGGGAAAATCTTTAATTAAGCAGATAATCTCTTGTTGGGACGAGAGCAGCTCCATTTCAGAGCCCCCTCCTTGAATCTTGGAGGACCTGGTGAAGTTTCATGTGCTGGTGGAGCTCACTTTCCTCTGCACCACTAGACTGTCTGCACAGGCTGCAAGGACGGGCGCACAGCTGCCGTCTTCCCCTTCACCTGTCAGGATGTTCATGCATTTGGAGGTTTTCTATTACATATTCATTCTCCTGGCTAACATGAACTCATACTGCTGCTGGTAAGTCACATTTATTACAAGTTAGTTTGTTGTTGCTTTTAGATTCAAGTCAGAGTTCATTCAGTTCTTTTCTTGTCGAGCATTTCACTCTTGGCAATGGCAAGTGGGATCATTTTGTTTTTAATTAAACCTTATTAATCTTTTCATTTGATATATAATAGTATCTTGAAATAGCTTAAGACCATGTAAATAATTAGTCTGATGATAATGGAAAAAGAAAATGAATTAGAAAAATATATTTCTTTAAAGCTTAAAGTTTTTATCTGTTTATCTGCTTTATCTATTTATGTTGTTTTCTTCTCTTTCATGCCTATACTTTTTATCGCTGCTGTAATGCTTTTAATGTTTTATGTAAAGCACTTTGAATTGTCTTGTACATGAAATGTGCTATATAAATAAACCTGCCTTGCCTTGCCTAGATCATTCATTTTTTCCAAGACTTTTAGCTGGATTTATATGTTATTTTCTTTTGGTACATTTTTCAAACATAGAAATAACTCATAAATCAAATCAATTAAATGATCAATGTCATTAAAAAAAAAAAAAAAAGAAACTCATCACTCACATAAGCTTTAACCTGATTCCATTGGCTTAAATTCATGACTTTTATACTTTGATGTTGCAAATTTCCACCAATTTGTAAAAGAACATGCTAAGTTTCCACCTTTTCTAGTGCACCTTTGGACTAAAACAGCAGTGTCATTTCTGTGATTTGCATGCCTACCGGTGCCACGGTTTAACATGTTACAAGGCGCACTAATGAGAGATGTTAAGAGAGGAATTTGTGAAGGACACTGAGCTTCCCCTGAGTGAATAAGCTGTCTCCTTTTCCAGGTCAGTGAATAATTTCTTGATGACTGGACCCAAGGTAAGCCAACTTTCTTTTGATCTCTCCTCTCTGTCTTTTTTTTTTTTTTTTCCAAAATGAAAGAGAGAATAGATGAGGGAGAAAAATGTCTCTGTATCTGTTTTAGCTTTGAAGACACACTCCAGTTGCCTGTGTGATGTCTTAACTAGTGTAGGAGAATCGTGTGTGTTTCTGTGCACCAGCAGAGAAAATGATATATCAGTGATATTCCCGGGTCTTTTATGTGATTTTGCATCCCCCTCCGTACACTTGACCTTACTCAGAGGCTCTGTATCACTCAGCTGAATGTGTTAAGAGGTAGAAGAGGCGAGGGCAGGCATCGCTGTAGTGGGTGGTCATCATTAGCGAGCCGGACCCCTGTGAAAGAGGTGGTACTCCATCCCTCCAAAGGCCACTTGAGACATATTAGTTATATTATCATTCACACAGTCTGAACAAGCAGCAGAGCAGCGGGTGAAGGCCAGAGGAGAGCCGCAGCAGCTGATGAAGGTGGAAAAGTAAAAATGATGAGCTTAATTTAATGTAGTTTTTGTTTCTGAAAGTGCAAAAGCTCACTCCTCACCCAGTCCTAAAGGAGTCTGAAACCTTCAGGGTGTGCTGATTAGTTGCCATGTGTAATTTAAGAAGCAAACACTAAGTCAGAAACACCTCCGTTAGATATTCTGTTGTGAGTTTTTGACAAAACCATCCATTAAATAAGATTTCTCTCAAAATAATGACATATAGAGAAATATGAGGTAGTCAAACTCAAATAGAAATAGAAGAATCACTCTTTGGCTCAACTGTGAACCTCAGATGAATTATAGTTTTTACATTTCTTCTTCTTCTTCTTCTTCTTCTTCTTCTTCTTCTTCTTCTTCTTCTTCTTCTTGTTCTTCTTCTTCTTCTTCTTCTTCTTCTTCTTCTTCTTCTTCTTCTTCTTCTTCTTCTTCTTCTTCTTCTTCTTCTTCTGTGTTTGTGACCGTACTCAGTATAAGCCGTACCTTGATCTGATGCTTGTTTAACTGTTGCTGCTGCTCACACTAAGCATCAGGAATTCCAAAAAATGGATGCTGAGATGAGTAATAATCTGAAATGTATGAATCAGGCAGTCAAACCACAGCAGGTGCATTCAAAACCATGTTGCACTATTAAAGCAGCTTGTCACTGAGCTGGAGACTCCATATTATACCATACTGTCTCTGATCTGTGCTGCTTCAGGCCTACCTGATCTACTCCAGCAGCGTGGCAGCAGGAGCTCAGAGTGGCATCGAGGAGTGCAAATACCAGTTTGCGTGGGACCGCTGGAACTGTCCTGAGAGAGCTCTGCAGCTGTCCACACACAGCAGCCTCCGCAGCGGTGAGTTCAGACTCCCACGGGACCACAGCCGCCTTAAAACCGGCTCCAGAGTTCACGTTTACAGACTGACAGATAGAAGTTGAAAAAGGAAGTGTAAAAATGTCTCCTGAGCTTCTGTTTGATTCAGATCTATACAACGGAGCAGAGGGGATTTTTTTTTTCTTTTTCTTTTGT
Organism: Apogon hyalosoma; assembly: GCA_037367295.1. NCBI lineage: Eukaryota > Metazoa > Chordata > Actinopteri > Kurtiformes > Apogonidae > Apogon > Apogon hyalosoma. The sequence goes on along the minus strand of JAPQRP010000009.1, from coordinate 27,753,923 downwards.
GAAATTGAAATGTTTGCTTGGTCAGAAAAGAATCATTACTCTTTGGGATTGTTACAGTGGCCACATTTGCAAAGAGCCAAAACAAACACACTAATCCGAATCACAACATCCAGCAGAGTCACTGCGGCTCAGTCTTGTTTAGAGCCTGAGTTTCACCAGACAAAGAGTCAGATGTGTTCTGCATTACAAACTAATTCTATTCAGCAAGCTTTATTCAACTCACTGATGTTTTTTTCTGTAGTTAAACCTGACACTTAAAACACGGCTGAAGTGAGATCAAAAGAAAACCTATAAAGGCATTCCAACTGTAGTATTCCTGTAGGTAATCTGTGTGTTGACAAAGAAAAGTAAAACAGCGTCTCTCTTATCAGCAAACCGGGAGACAGCGTTCGTCCACGCCATCAGCTCTGCTGGGGTCATGTACACACTGACCAGGAACTGCAGCCTTGGAGACTTTGACAACTGTGGCTGTGACGACAGCAGGAACGGACAGCGTGGTGAGACCAACGCTCCAACGCACAACTAACTACATCATTAAGATAAAATACAGTACATTTTGACTGTCTTTCCCATTTACTGTTTGTCTCTGTATTGTAACTTAACTATTTAACTAATATTTAGACTGATGGAACACATTTAGTAATTGGAGGTTATCTTAGATTGATAAGACATAGCTTTTAGGCTTAGTTTATGTCTAAATTAGTTATTTTAAGCAGTCTTGAGGGTTGGAAATTTTATGACTGTAATAATAAATATAATCTTTCAGACCTCAGTGTGTTAGTAAATGTAAATGTTGCATCTGGACCTCTATTTTCAAGCTTCAATTTCCTTTATATATTAATAATATAGATTTTTTTTTGTGAATAAACTGAACTGAACTTAGATAACATTACTTATTTCATGTGGCAGGTGGTCATGGGTGGCTCTGGGGCGGCTGCAGTGACAACGTTGGCTTCGGGGAGGCCATTTCCAAGCAGTTCGTCGATGCTTTAGAAACTGGGCAGGATGCACGGGCGGCCATGAACCTTCATAATAATGAGGCCGGGCGTAAGGTACAGTAGGCCACTTACAACTCTACTTAACTATTTGGGGTTGAAAGTAAAGTGTCCAACAATTTTGTCACTTGTTTTATTCCAGAAACACTCTCCGTACAGTGTTTGCCTCTCGTATCAGCGAGGAGGCCACTACAACTGGGTGGCATCTCAGTTGAAATTTTGATAATCTCTCCTGGCCCTCCAACCGATTGTGTGATGTAAAGCAGCTTTTGAATCATTTTTTTACCCGCTCAGAATTACACTGAGTGTGCCACCCAAGCATCCCTTTCACGTTGCAATAAGTGAGGTGCCACTCGTCCCCAATAATAACAGTGTGTTCGGTGTACCAGAAGGGCCTATTTACCGCCGCTGAATGCCCCTTATGACAATCCTTCAACTCAGAAATCTCAGGATCACTGGTGCAAGCTTAATTAGAGTTCCTGCAGAGCCAGACATTGCACAACATTCTGTATTATGCTGTTTTTTTAAAATAAGTGTTTAGTTTTATTCTTGCAATAAGGATCCCGCATTTATGTTGGCCTTTGTTTGGCCCTGAGGGTGTCTGAGGGGACCACAGGCATGCAGCTGAAGTGCTCTTTGTTTACGGTGCCTTTGCTCCCCCCTGTCAGGCCCTAGGATCCCCATGGCACCTGGTGCATCAATGTAACAGAAAAAATGGGGAGAGAAAGAGAGAAAAACTCCTTTTTTATTTCACCCACTCAATGGGACTCTCCAATGGGTCTGTGCACACTAGAATACATGTTGATAATGAACATGCTAAATAAATACTCCTATTTCTTCTGGGGGGACAATACGACTCGATGTGAAACTTTGATTCAGCCTCACCTCAACAGAAAGTTCATCCCCTCCTCACGAAAAGAAAACGTCCCTTTTCAAGCGACAGCTGTTTTGTGTCGGGTAAAGTCAGGAAACACCAAGGACAACTAAAGAGCTCAGCAATGGACCCCAAAGCTATCACTTCTTCCTTTCAGTGTATTCATCCTTTACTCTTAACTGGAATACAATCAGTTAATTTGGCAACATGTCAATCAAGAGACAATGCTCATCCTTTTCTTTTTCTTTTTTTTTTTTTTAGATACATATACAGTATGTGCATCAAGGTTGAAATAGTTGAACTTTTATTTTGAGTTTTGTGTCCGGAATCAGTTCATTTTTAAAGTGGATATGATTTGTTGGTATATTTGTATTTGTCACTATTTCTGTTTTGACTGTTCAAGTGTCTCTCAACTTTCACCACACCGATGCCAGATATCAGTGTTTTGGTAACATATACTTGCAAATTGCTGGCATAGCTTAAAAAACTGGAAGACAGAGTTCATACCCATCCAAAATAATTGGTTGAAATGTCAAATAAGGAAATTGGGCCTCAAACAAGAACACTATTTGTAACAACTGCCTTTTACTTTCCTTTGGTACAACTGGCTCCTAACTTTGGCACCAGTTATAATGTTTTCAAACTCAAAACTGCACAAGTAATGACTTATACAGCTATTTACAGAAACATGAAGGTTAGAATTATACCAAACTATTGACTTTACAAGTTGTGTTCGTATCTGAAGAAAAAAATCAAAATGCAATTAAAAAATGATTGAAAAATAGCATTTGTAAATGCATAAAGTTTTCCTAAATCAACTATATGTGGCATTTAAGAGTGAATTTGCCAATACGAGTCTTGCATGAGGCCCATTTACAATGTTATTTTGGTTAGTTTTGCACATACAGACATGGTTTCAGTTACTTAAGTTCTTTTTGTTTTTATGGAACCTCATTGTTTTTTACATGTAGTTTTTGTTACCTTGATGTGCATGTATGTTCAAATTAGAATTATGAATCAATACTGCCTCATGGTTTGATTTGATTCTGAATCTCGATGCATCATTTTTTAACATGTCACTGCACATGGCTACTTTTTCGACAATTAATACAATCAGGTAAATCTTAATTGCTGAATTATTTATTTTCCTTCATAAAGTCTATTAAGCCTGTAAGTCCGCAAACAGCTGCATCAACCACCAGTAAGTGTGTGATCTGTGATCCACTTCTCTAGGTGAAAATTACAAAAACATACATAAATCATTTAAAAGTGTGCGTATTTCCTTGTCTCATGACTTGATTGTGATGTTGTGTCAAATGCTGCCTTCACATACTATCAGTAAGATAATCCTTTCCACTAGTGAATTTGAAATTACAAGTGTGTTGTCTTCAAGTACTTTTATTGTTGTAACAACATGAAAAATGGCTGGCACACAATTTATTGTTACCTGCAACTTGGGTAAAACACTTTTGGAGATGTTAATTCATCTGCTACAGTATTTTTGTTTTTGTAATTTTCTTTTTTTTTTTTGCAAATTGTGTATGCAATAAATGTGCAAACGCATCAGCAGTAGCATGTTAATAAAAGCATTGTTTATCATTTGCTATGAATCCCTCGCTGCCACCATGTTGAAAAGTCCAAAGGTTATTTCATCTCAGTAGCTCGTATATCAAATTTTTTCCAAGTCCTTTGGTGGAAAATATGATGTGAAAGGGTATTCATGTGCAGTTTTTGAGCTTGTAACTAGTATTTACCATTATTCCCATAGCACATGAAGGCAGGATTAGAAATGATCAATATCCACACATCAAACTCCCATGAATCTTTAATTTGTCATCATATTGCGTAAAATCTTACCTTATTCATCCAATAATGTGTTAAAGCTTTAACAGAACAGACTCAGTGTGTTTTTGCCCTCTGCAGGCTGTAAAGGGCACCATGCAGAGGACGTGTAAATGCCACGGTGTCTCCGGCAGCTGCACCACCCAGACCTGCTGGCTTCAGCTGCCAGAGTTCAGGGAGGTGGGGAACTACCTGAAGGAGAAGTACCACAGGGCTCTGAAGGTGGACCTCCTCCGTGGAGCTGGGAACAGCGCAGCCAGCCGGGGCGCCATCGCTGACACCTTTAGTTCCATTTCTCGTAAGGAGCTGGTCCACCTAGAGGACTCCCCAGACTACTGCCTGGAAAACCGCACCCTGGGTTTGCCGGGCACGGAGGGCCGCGAGTGTCTGAAGAAGGGCAAGAACCTGAGCAAATGGGAGAAACGCAGCTGCAAGAGGCTATGTGGGGAGTGCGGCCTGGCTGTGGAGGAACGCAAGGCTGAGATGGTGTCGAGCTGTAATTGCAAATTTCACTGGTGCTGTGCTGTGAAGTGCGAACAGTGCAGAAAGACAGTGACCAAATACTTTTGTGTAAAAAAGGGAGGTCAGAGGGGAAGGAACGAGAGCGCCAGCAGCCGCCGGAAGAACCTCAGACTGAGGAAGAAGCACTGAATGTTTTCATCACTCCATCACATTTTTACCACTGCCCTCTTTGCGTGTTCAGCTTATTTTTTGTTGTGCAAAGAAACACAAACTCAGATCTTGTTCACTGTGAGTCCTGTAGCACAGATTAAAGACAGAGGAATGTGCACAACACCACAATATTCCAGAATAAGAAAAGATGAACGTTTATGGCTGTAGTTTTTGGTATAAATGTATTTAAATATATTTTTTATACTTTTATACAACATTTGAGGGTTGTTTCTCTGGCTTCAAACTGCTCCACATTTTATTTATTTGATACAAAAAAGTATTGTGACACTTGAGCAATGTCAGTTTCTGAAATAAGAATGTTCAAGAACTTAAAAAGATTTATTGTCATTAATCCAGACCTGGTATATGTTTCAGTCATCACTGCCAAATGTATTTTACCAAGAAACATTCTTACATTTCTGTGCAGTCTGCTCTCTACCCCGTTTGCTCTCCAGGATCTTTATTGCCCTATTGATGTATTTAATTGTACATAAATGAAGCACTTTGTACTGTACATTGTTAATTTATTGCACAGTATTTCCTAGTTTTACTTTGTCATTAGTTGTCTTTGTGTTTTTTTCTATTAAGATGTAAAAAAAGAATAAATACTTCAATCTTCTATGATTCAAGTTGAACAATGTGCCATTTATTCACACCACATTCCCACTCATCCTTTTCCAACATATTCTTTGTGACAGTAATACATGATAGGTTGTAGTAAACACGACCTCACTGACGCATTGTGCACAATAGATCACAACAGAAAACCTTTCAGCGTACTCTTCCTCCCATCATTCCTTTCTCAATTTCGCCTCAACAAATACCTCCCGTTTTTTCCCTCATCATGGTAATCCTCAAAGAGCCCCCTAACTCCCGAGCGCTTGGAAGTTTCTTTACTGTTTAATACTAGTTTAATTAACTTTGTCCAGACAGAGCAGGGCCTTGGGGGTGGAGGGCATGAGGCAAGTTGCCCTTAAAAATCATCCCGCCTCTAATTTTGTATGCTAATCTCCTTTTTCACGCCGCACCTCCTTAGGACTGGGCGAAAGAAATGTTGGGAAAACTTTGGGTTGCCTGTGCAGGGCTTCCTGCGGCTGTTTTATTTCTGGGCCCACCTATTTGGATCCTTTCACTCCTCTAGGGCCTTCCTTTGCTCGATTTAACAATGAATGCAGAGCTAATCAGCTCTCTCGGAAATGCACCACTGTCGAGGAAGGTAATCCCTTCTTCTCTACTCTCAATGGGCTGTCGCCTTCTAAAGGACTTTGGGAAAAGGCTTTGCAGAGATTCACACTGTTCCCTCAAAAGAAGTTAGTTCAAGTATTGTGCCCAAACAAGTGGGTTTTATAAACACATGCTTGCCAGGATACTCACCCCACCTGCAAGTAAGAAGTGCCAGGCCTAGGCAGACTAGCACATGGCAGCCGAAGCCGAGACCCTTCAGATGAGATGGGACATGAAAGAGGAGATTAGAGGGTCCATTCAGATGGGGGCGTTCATTTCTGCACCTTCCTCCTTTTACTCAATAAAGTGTCAAGGAAACACCTTGTTGACATCTTATTTATCAAATAATGATCATAATCAAAACTCCTCCCTCCTTTTCTGACCCCTGTGGGCTGGCTGGATTGCTCTGGCTGGCGTGCAGCAAAAACCCACTGACCAACAAAAGAAGCAGCATACCAAGTTTTTGCCTCGCGGCTGCGTAGACATTCTGCAGTTGTTTTTTCTGTGCAAGAGGCTTGAGCAATGCAATAAAATTAGTCTAACAGAGGCATTTTCTCTTATTACCAACATCTTAAATCTTCATTTCTTCAAGCAAGTAATGAAGAAAACTATGATAAAAGTGCTTAAACATCTTGAAGTCAAGGTTTATTTGTAATAATTTTTGTTTTTCTGAAATACTTGTCTTCATTGGAGAAAAAGTGGAAACATTCTTGATTTGAAGATAGAAACTATACACCATATTTAAAGTGGGCAGAGTATATCTCATCAAAATTAATATTTATCTAACATATTATAATTAAAAAGCAAAAATAATATAAGTCAGAAGCATGTTGTCAAACACCAGCTAAGTTTCTGCAAAAAATAATCCACGTATGTATGAGGCTGGCATTCCTGAAAACACTGTCTATGTGTTCTTTGTGATCTTGGTATTGTGGAAAATGAACTTAATTAAAAAAAAAAAAAATCTATTATCCTCTGTTCAGTGACATGAGGAATTCTCTGTTTAACTGAAGCATCCTGATTTGTTTTGGTTGTCTGAAGCTGAGTTTTTAATGTTGAGACTTTTTTTTTTGGGAAGATGTATAGAGGACAGAGGACACATGTATTGCATTTAGTTAGAAACTGAGGAACTGTAAAGAAAGAGTTGTTGTACGGTCATCTGAGTGTAAGGGTTCTGTAAGGCAAAATGGGCTGGATATCAGAAGAGGTGCAAGGACAATCAATCCGATGAATAATTAATATATTCAATAAAAAGTTCTCCAAGGAGAAATACTGCTAACGCCTCAAAGTGAAGGACTGTCCACTGGTGTATCAGCAGCAGAAAGAGGAAAAAAAAAAACTAGAAAAGCACTTGGAGAGTGCAGACCTCTGCCAAGGCAGATCCAAAAACCTCCAACTGAACTATAAAAGATATTTCCCATCTCTTTGTTTCACTCAACCTCATCATCTTCGTCTTCATCAACCTCATCATCTTCATCTACCTGGTGAAGGACATCCAGCTGAAGGTGCAGCTTCTTTCCCGAGGCTGTGAACATGAACCTATGACACACACTGGACTCTCCACCTCATACCCAATATGCACTTTAACTTGTTTTTATTAACTTGTCTTTATTTGCTTTTACTTACACATTTTTAAGTACTGCTTTTAGATTAGATAATTTGTAATGTATTTATTACTACACTGGTCCTCGGAGACACTTTTCCTTCCTCTGTGATTTTTTAAAAAAACATGTTTGAATGACAGTAAAGTGATTCAGATTCTGCTTCTGCTTTATACATTCTTGTTGTTATATTTTCTCAAATCCACTGCACACATATTTGGATAATGGGAGATGCATGTGCCACAGTTATGTGTGAAACTCCATGGGTAACTCAGATGTACATTCATTTCTCTCACACAGAGAGTGACGCGACCTCCGACCACGGGGCTCTTAACTTCCGCCGTTTGGGGCGGGGTGGCTGGCCCTGCCGACTCTAATTTGCGTTGACGCGTGAGCCTAAGGTGATGGAGGGAGAGAGAAGGACATGACACTGCAGAATGACAGATGCAGCTCAAATGACTCATTTGAACTTTTACAGATACAGAAATGTGCTACAACTCATATTATAAATACTTTTATCCATAAGGTTGGGACTCCTTTGACCAGGTCCCAGTTGTACTTTGTCTATCAAGAATACGTTACATTGTCACTATCATTTCATGAGAAGAGGTACAAATATTTTATTCCACCTTTACATTGTAGTACTGATGACTGACCCCAATCAAAGTTAGAGATAAACAAGTACGTTTGAGTGTCTACAAGATGTGCATAAAGTGAAATAAATTACCACTAAAGAGGAAGGTTTCAGTCATGTAGCCACTGATAATGCAATCAATGAAAAATGGGGAAACTACTTATAATGCTTCAGAGAATCCTTGACTAATAGGATTTGTGGCTTAGGGGTTCTGGACCCGCAGCACCTAGAGGGGCGAGGGTCAGTCTGAATGTGAGAGAAAGCCACCACAGATGAGCAGACATCTTTGTAGTTACACGTGTTGTCCATAGGTTCTTTTATTTTCTTACTCTCTTTGTGTTCGTTGTAAACTAGGAGGACAGCAGTAGCCTACACTGCATTTATGTGTTGTTGTTGTCAGCTGGACTGAGATCCAGATCTCAGGCTCACCGGGGTGGTCAACCTCCTGTCCTGTGGGTATCTGCAAAGAATGGGGGAGACAGGAGCATCAGAGGGATCAGCTCAGCTCAGCTCAGCTCAGCTCACTGATCTGCACAGGAAACACTGAGCATGGGAACCCACCAGGGAGCCCAAACTATAGCCCCTGGGTTAGAAATGTGCTGATAAAGCTGATAGCCCACGGCCTGGGAGGACAAAACATATGAAACGTTTTAGCAGCTTTTAAATAAATAAATAAAAAAAATACAAGACAAAGCTAAGATCATAAGCTTCGCTGTCAAAAAGATAAAATACAAACAAGTGATGAGAGGAATCGATAAGACGTACGTCATCTATTACACTGATGAAACCGAACCTGGCTTCATCAGCTGATCAGTCCACTGAACAAGGTACACACTGTTTATCTGCAATCACATGAACAATGATCAACCGCTGATCAATACTGTAACACTCAAGTAAATATTGGTAAAAGGGTTCATGAGTGTTTGTTCAGTTCATATCACCACATCGTCAGACTGGGACACGTCCAAAATGCAATTATTACTCGAGATACTGAACCACACCATTCATCTTTTGAATTGCTTTTCCATAAAAAGGATACCTGTTTTCTTAAAGGGTTCGCTGTGATTATTTCTTATCTTGTTTAAAAGCCAATGTGTAGTTAATTTTCAGGATATCAAGTTCTATAATATTTCTGCTTAATTTTTCAGCATTTCACTATTTAGTTTATCTGTTTACCTATAATTCTAATATTAATTTGGAGCCTTTATTCTTTTTATGTACTCCGTAATATCTTTTATGTTTAAACTTTTATTTTGCTAATTTTGTAAATCTGATTCTTACTTTTATAATGCATTTAGTGAGTGCATTTTCTGACTTCAGGGACTGTAAGAGTCAGTCCTGTTATTGAATCCCATTACAACTATAAGGAAAAATAACAAACATTGTTAACCATATCATTACATCCTGTTATTATGAGACACTTGAATGTAAGCAGCGATGGGCATTTAACCCTAATGATACTGATGATTTAAAATAAAGTACACCTTTACATTTACATTACAGACTCATATGCAGTGTCAAAGAATGTATTATTCTATTTTGATAAATATTGTGATTAAAAAAGTCCTGCATTCATTTTTTTTCTTATGTGAAAATGTTAGCGGTGAAACTTCATTAACCCATAAAGACCATCCATCAACCAACCAAAAGCATCTACTGATCGAAACTGTTTAACACCTGTTGATCCACTAATTCTATCAATACATGAAAACAACTGGTGTAAATAAAATACAGTTTGTCATCTTTTCATGGTCATCAGATATGATCCATTTGGACATTCAAGGCTCTATAATTACCCTTGAAACACCATCATCTTCTATAACACTGATTCATCAGTAAAACCCATGGAGTTGGATCAATGACAGTGGATGGAAATGCTTGGTTCATGTTCAGTTAATGATAGATTTACCTGAAAAAGTCACTTTTTCTTCACTTTTCTCTGTTTTTGATATAATAACCCTCAACTTTAATCTGAACTTTATAAACATCTTCATGATCAGTAAATTAAATATAGAAAAATCCATGATTTAAATTTTTAAAATGCAAAATGCAGAGGAAACTTAAAATAAGTGGTGATGAATCACTTAAGAAAGGTTAAAGAGAAAATTTCATTTGGGAACTGACACAAAAGTACCACTGGGTCTTTATGGGTTAATATATCAATGATAAACATGTATTATTTCTATGAATCATTGCCATCAAGTTATACATCAATGTGTTAATACAGTAAATGTATATAGTTAAGTACCATTAACTATGGCAAGAATCAACCTACTTGTGGAAAAAGTATCACTAACGTAAAACTGAATGCATATAAGAAAAAGCGAAAATCTACAGTGGTACTACTTCATTGGAGACTGCAAAAAGTACACACAATATTCCACAGTTTGATATCGAAGGGAATATATGAGTTAAAGTATATATAAATCAGGTTTTAATCTAAATGTATAGAAAATTTAAGCTGAAATTTAAGAAAATATGTGAAGGAAAATACAAACTTCTGTGCATTCCCTTTCACTGCTGTATGTTGTATTGCTATTTGAATATTAGGATTGTGAACTTTTTATGTTGTTTTTATTTTCAGCAACAGAGGAAAGAAATGTTACAACACCAACACCTTATTTTGAATATTCACAATCTGAAGATAAAATGTCTTAAACTGGTCAGATGTATATATAGATAAGAAGATAAAACCATCAAGAATAAACCTCAATATCAGACTCCATCAGTTTGGCAGTAAATTGTTGCAAAATGTTTCAGACACTGTCTCTTGTGTCTTGTAGGTTGAGACAGTTTCCTCCTGTGGGAACCAACAGTAATCACAGCCATGTTTGGGTGAAGCCCCTTGGTATTTGGTTTCCATTTCAGAAACACCACACTCGTCACTTACATCACTCAAACTGGGTGGGAAAAAAAAATCAAGGTGTGGATGGAGGACATGAATTTTGAGGAACATGCTATAACCTCTCTGTTCAGATGCTGTAAGCAGGTCCTCAAAGTGCTAATTAATTTGTGGCTCCTGAACAGAAAATGTTGCACCACTTACACTGTCTGTTAGAGCTGAGAAGACTTTATCAACAAGGAGTTCTCCTGTTTGAGCTCCAGGGAAAATTTCAATTTTCAACTTGCATTCACCACATTTTTCTTTCAGATGTTGAGAGCCATCAGAACTTTGATCACTTAGAATTTATAAAACTAAAACACTGGTGACATGCACTGCTAAAATGTACTGGAGAAATTCTGATTTAAGATCTGGAATCGGTGCACCTAATTTTTTTTCATGGTTTTTTTCATGGTGTTAAAAGGACATGTTCTCGTATTCTGTTTCGCTCACTTTGGATTTATTTTAAAAATAGGTGTGTCTGGCTCAGTTAAATGCATAATTATGTGTAGAAAATTATTTTGGACCATGTTCAGTGATACATAACTCAGTTGCTGAATCAAAACAGTAATATCAAGCATCTCCAAAACTGATCCCTTTTAGCCTGATAATGTCTGTAATACTAAGAAATAAGACCATGTACGGGAAAAAAAAAGGAGCTGTTACGTTTATTAACCAAGAAAGCTATGTTCTTTTCATATATCTAAGACATGTTTAGGTGATCAGTTGGGATGTTACATTCACTTCTGTGTGTGATGTATAATTTTTTAGCCTTAAAATTAAACATCTTGCCCTCCTCATAGATTCTAAAGCTTGATATATTTCATGTATAAATATAGTGTGTTTGACATATTTCAAGCAATAGAATCTATAAGGTGGGTAATAATGTTATTTTAGATTTTAAAAGTCAAACCTAATGATTTTACTGTATTTTCCAACATAATATTCAAATGAGTTCAGGTCAAAGGTCATGTTTGGTCATTATATGGAGCTGGATATGTATTAAAGGCCCTATTTAACCCATAAACACCCAGTGCGACTTTTGTGGGAGTTTGCAAATGATTTTTTCTATATATTTGCCCTTTCTTAAGTGATTTATCGTTGTTTATTGTAACATTATGCTCTTTATTTTGCATTTCTTCAGTAAAAATTTGGTATTTTTCTAAATTTGTTTTAGTGATCATGTAGATGTTCATAAAATCTCTGAGTGAATTCAAAGGTTATTATATCAGACACAGAGAAAACTGAAGATGAAGTGACTTTTTCTGCAAAAATCTATCATTAACTGAACATAAACCTAGTGTCTTCATCCACTGTTATTTATCAAACTCCATGGGTTTTACTGGTGAATCAATGTTATAGAAGATGACGTGTTTCCATGTTCACAACAGAGCCTCTGAACGTCCAAATGGGTCATAACTGATGACCATGAAAAGACAACAAACTGCATTTTATAGCAATTATTTACATGGATTGATAGGATTAATGGATCAACAGATATTAAACTGTTTAGATCAGTACATAGTTCTGGACAATCATGGATGTCTGGGTCTTTATAGGTTAAGTATTATATGCACGAATATATATGAATATATGCATGATGTATATGTTGATAAAACTGCATAAGAGCTTTGATGTGATTTTTTTTTTTTTAGGAAACATTGCAGGTGCAAGGTGACGACAAATGGGGGGTGAGTTCAGCTGTTGCAGGAGCAGGATCTGGAGGTTTAGATAGTTGTAGAATATCAGTATATGGTATCATAAGGTATATCCTTCACGGAATCAAAAATTCAAGTATTTCTGAGTAAGTCTAGGAAAGTGGGCCAGGTCAGTACAGAAAGGAGACGAACCCTTTGGAGGCAGGTTGGATCATGAAAGCAGATGCAATATCTCCCTCTTCTGGCACTGGGATTGTATCACGGTAAGACCTTAAGTCAGCCCGTCCACTGGGTGTCGCTGTGTCATAACATGCGCATTAAATGATTCAAGTGTTTCTCTGCCTGTTTTAATTGCTGTCGTTTGTTTTCTGGCTGTCAACACGGTGTTTACACTTCCACGGAACAGCGCTGCACAGAAACTACACTAGTGAGCAGCTCGTCCAGGTTTCCCACCGTCATTGGCTGAAAAGCTGGGAAGCGGACAGTTTGTAGGTGCTCCTGCTGCTCACTCCGCAGCCTGCCTGGGTAGAGCCCGACGGAGAGCCGATCACTGCCGCTTTCATTGTAAAGGAAGACGAGGGAGCGGAGAAGCGGCCGTCGACGACCATGGCAGCGGCGACCGTGGTGGAGGCTGATCCCTCGGCCGGCGAAGGTGGAGCCGCTTTCTCCGGCGTCCAGAACAGAGGCTGGGACGAGTCTCAGCTCCGAAAATACTGCTTCCCGACCAAGCCGATCCCGAGGCTGTCTCACACGGACCCCAGAGCCGAGATGCTAATAAACAACGAGGTAAAAGCGCGTGCGTGGAGAAAGTTCGAACACACCTCCAGCGGACTCCAAGAGCGAAACCACAAAACTATATGCCCACTGCAAAACCCAGCTTTTAGGGATATTTGGTTCTAATAAACTGCACGTAAGAAAACAGCTCATATTTATGTCAAAGCAGGACTGAGAAAATGAAAGTGAAAGCTGCCTTTACCTGCCACCATCTACTTTTAGCTTCACTACACCATTTGCTTCATTCAGTTTAATAAAATTAGGTTACACCAGATTTGTTTTTTCATCTTGAAGATATTTATAGACGTGTACAGCCAATAAAAGGACTGTGTAACTCCATAGTCGAATATGGTTTCATGTCAACTAACTCTAATGTAAACAGAACAAATCCCAGAGACCAAGAAAATGACGACAGTAATAATCGCGATATAACTTAATACCGTGATAGTATTATTTTGTTGTATTGTTTTATTGCCCAGGCCTTGCAGTAAATATGTCTGTTGCTGCTTTGGGAATGATATCATTATCAAACTGAAATTCCCATTTATCTGCAGGTTCATTATTAATCCAGTCAACCCTCATTTAAAACAGCTTTTAATTAAAAATCCAGTTTCAAATCCTAGAGAGCAGCAGCAACAGTTTGGTATCATTTACTACCATTTGTGTTTCTGGTTTAATGTGTGTTTTCTGTGTCATACCAACAATTCAAGAATCTGTTGATGCTTTATTGGTCTTTGCCTGTGATGTATGACACAGGAACAACCAATATAAATAACTTATATTCAGCAATATTTACAATATTAATAAACATCATTAGTGGTATACAGTACATACTGAGAAGCAAACTGTGTTGATATACATATGTGTGCAGGGATCCATATAAAGTGGATAATGTAAAATCTGCTCAATTTCAGATAACTTTAGATTAGTATTAACAACTACAAGCCATATGTGCCTGATTTCTTCCTTTTGATACAGAAACATTTTCTCTAATGTGCAGATGTTCATTTATAGAAGTCATAGCTTTGTATTTAGATAGGAAATGAGATCCTGTATTGACAGATTTGAACTGTTCTATGTTATTTATTTTGTATTAGGTAAAAAAAACAAAACAAAACGGTAATAACCCATTCTCTATCAGTAATGGAAGATCCTTTCTGCAATGTCAGTGTCAGTGGTAAGCCTTTAAGAAAAGGTCCATAAAAAATCTTGTCAAACAAATACATGTAGCACTGAACACTGGATGAAAAAGCAGTTTGTTAAAAATAGTAAGGAAGTACTCTGTGGTTTGTCTGAATGTATTAAGCAGTGTTTAGTGCATTCCTTTAAAACACAGAGACAAATATTTTCAGATGCGTGACTTGCACAAATATCGTTCCAGTTTCCCAGCGCTTACAAGATGCATATATGAGGCTGGTAGAAAAGTGGGTTGTGAAGTACCATGTGCAGTGAAAATAGGTTATGATAAGGAAGTGGATCAGTCAGAAGTAATAACTATAACTATGCATCGTAGAAAATATTGTCTGGTTGAGCTGGCTCTAAACTCTGGTCTTTTAGAATTTATTTAGGATGATAAGTTACTTCCTGTGAATTCATAAATACTACATATGGTAAATAATTCAAAAATAGACTATAAGTGGGAGTGGTTTTTTTTGCTTGCAGAAGTAGTCATGGAAATTTTTTGGAGAGGAATGGATCATCATCGTGTTGTGATAATCTAAAACTTTAACTCAAGTGGGGGGATTAGTGAATACAGAGGGTTGACACTGCCTCATTCTGCACTGTATGGTTTGATGATGAGAAATGATGTGGATCCTATATTATGTGTTTCATTGTCACCAGATCTCAACATGAGCGAACATTTTGGAAGATTTTGGACTGCTGTGCTAAACAGTGTTCTCCTAAATCAGGATGAAAACACAAGAATGAAGGACTATGCTGTAGAAGAATGTTATCTCCCCCAAGTACATTCAGACACTTGTAGTATCAGTTCCAAAGACCACATATGTGAGGAAACAACACCTTTCTAAGACTCTTGAAGGGTTTTCCCTTTAATTTGTCACCCATGTGTGCATCACATAGGTGAGGCAAAGAGTGTGTTTGTGTGGCATCATGAAGGAAACTCACAAATAGCACACAACAGACAGTGCATGTGTGTTAGGCCTTCTGCACATAAAGAACTTAAGTGTGTTTAATCTGAAAGAAACTATCTCTATCTCTCATGCTAAGTAAATACAGTTAGCATTGAAAGAAGTTTAACGGATCTTATGACAGCTTGCAGTCCTATTCCTTTCATCATAATGTGAAATATGATCTTAATATGTGGAGTCAGGGAACTGCTGATAGAAAGAGCCCTTTATCTTGTAGCTCGTATTAAACCACAAACTGTCATTTAAGTAGTAGTGTACCGGTTGACTCATGTCAGGAGCCACTTATGAAAGAAAGTATGATTTCATACTTTTTTAACCACTTTCAGGCGCAAAGAAACTAATCCAACACTGTGCTCGGGTTACCGTTTTGTTACTGTAATGTGAACTAAAAGCCCGAACGGCATAATTATACTACAGGACAGGTTTGCGAGTCATAAATGCCACACACTGAAGAATGTTTACATTCATGCGACACGCGGATTTCAAAACTGCAAATAAAGCGCGAGCCAGGCTGAGATGAATCAGCACGCGCAATCATCTTTAATGGCAGTGCGACACGAGACGAGTCCGTAAAAGCACAACTGGAGGCGAAAAGCATAAGTTTGTACATATGAACTAAATGTAGATACTCTGCTGTTGTCTGATGCAACTTTGAATCCTCGCATTTTCTGGTAAAAGTGAAACGGAGCCGCTAAGGAAGAGGGGAGATGGGACGGGAGCGCGCATCTCGGTGTACGTTCAGTTGGTCACGTAGGCCTCGCGACGCAGTCAGTGTGAAGCACACCGCGCTGCGTGATGGGAACTTGTGTTCGCTCTGTTACAAAGGTTTTTGGCAGAAATAAATGCGTTTCCTCTTTTAGTATCTTACTTGAAAGCAAGCTCCGTATGTTTATCTGTACACTCTAGAAACAACCAAATAATATATAATAAGTAATTTTATATTGTATATCTGTACCTTTATGAACTGTTATAACAGAGACCCGTGGCATTAAATGATCAAATGCTCACAAATGTTGTGAGAGTTGAAAATATCTACGGACTAACGGAACTAACTACAGGGATTTCCCTTGGTTTGTGGAGGGTGTAGATGCCTTGATAATTTAGTCATGATTGCTATCTGATCAAAAACAACCCTTTTTTTTTTTTTTTTTTGCAGAATTTTGGATCAATATGATTACAATATCAATGAAATATTTCATAGAATATTAGTACTATCAGCATCATGGATAAGGCTAATATTCCTCTCAGTAATGAAGTTAACGTGCAGTTCCAGTTTTGCTCTTAAAAAGCTTCTTTTCAGATAAAAACACTGTTTATTCAGGCCAATATGGTGTCTCTTCTTATGGTTAAGAAATTACAGCAGAGTTTTTCTTTTTTTCAGCAAGGGAGATGCACAAATACATGTCGGTGCAGTATATAAATCTTATAATGCTAGAGGAAAAGGACTGTAGATTGTACTTGACTTCAAGAGTGAGTGTGTAGGCTGATTTAACAATATCAGGTTGTGTCATATTTTATTTAGGTGTCCCTTTTCTCTTTCTAGGAACCAGTGGTATTAACGGACACAAACCTTGTGTATCCAGCTCTAAAATGGGACATTGGATACCTCCAGGAGAACATTGGAAATGGAGATTTCTCTGTTTACATTGCAGAAAACCACAAATTTCTATACTATGATGAGAAAAAAATGTCCAACTTTGAGAACTTTGTCCCTAAATCACAACGAATGGAAATGAAATTCTCTGAATTTGTTGAAAAAATGCATCAAACTGAAGAGAGCGGAGGGGAGGAAAGGTAAGATGTACTGCATTTATGAGTAAATGTTTGCTCAGAGGTTTGTATTGCATCTGAATATGAAACAGGAACATGGTGTAATTCTGATGTATTTATAACTCTGGCTGTGCTGATGCCCAATCACACAGAATCTCTCTTTGAAACTCAGTGGTAAGTCAGGAGCTCATCATTTAGTCAGAAGTGTTTCTGCTGCAGGTGTTCATGACAGTGAAGGGTGTTTTCACTCATGAAATGTAGTGCAACACAGTAAAGCAGACGAAATGACTAAGGATTTACAGCAGAATCAGGGAGCAGCATATTACAGTGACCTGACTTGGCTCAGGCACATAGAACCAGATCATTTACTGAACTCACCTCCCTATTTGATTCACTGGCACTTCCACTGGCTGATATCTACATGCGTCTACACCCTCCACTTCCTTCAGTGTTACGTCGTTCTTCATAATTTAATGAAGAAACATTCTGATGAAATGATTAAACCAGACACTTACCCTCCAGATTCATTTGAAGTGACTAATCAACAAGTAATCAAAGTGACTTATATGTTTTTGTATCTCTTTCCAATTCATTTTAAGGGTATATTTGCAGCAGACCTTGAATGACACAGTAGGGAAGAAAATTGTTGTTGATTTCCTTGGTTTCAACTGGAATTGGATCAACAAACAGCAAGCCAAGAGAAACTGGGGACAGCTGACGTCCAACCTGCTGCTCATAGGCATGGAGGGTAAGGCGGCTGGTGTCCACTGCATAAGGTTTCTGCTCTGTAATGTCTCTGCAATTTCATACCATAACTTTTCTATTACTGTTCTTTCACTGTAGGGAATGTGACGCCAGCACATTATGATGAGCAGCAGAACTTCTTTGCACAGATCAAAGGCCATAAGAGATGCATCCTCTTCCCTCCAGACCAGTTTGAGTGTCTCTATCCGTACCCTGTACATCACCCCTGTGACAGACAGAGCCAGGTAAGACACAGACCTGTACACTCTGAAGTTGCAATAGAATGAATGGAAAGAGCAAGTGTCATGGCAAAGTATATTCTAAAAACACAAGTAACCACACCTTCACAAACTGCTACAGTAATGTTCTAGAAACAGTATATCACTGAAGCACAGACTTTGTCAGTTCTGTTGTGTGTGTTAGTGACAGTTTTATTAGAGGTGACAGGCTGAAAGATCCCTGTGTGTGTTTTAGGGCTACAATTAATGACTATTTCAATAGTTGACTTGTCATTGACTCCTGTAATGACTAATCAACTATTCAGATTATGAAAAAAAACAATGGCTCTTATTTATATTTATTGTTTCAATAAAATACACATTTTTTCCTTTTAACAAGAACATTTGGTGCGCAACAATTAGAACGCATAACAAAGTTTGTTAAGCAAATATTCGAGTCAATATTCAGTATTAAAAAAATTTTCAAGTAGCAACAAAATACTTTTTACTGTTTAAACAAAAGTGTATTTTGTGCACAATTACAGTGCTTAAACTTTGTTAAACAAGCAACTAAATACTCAAATTGCAGTAAACAAAAATTAACATTTTTCCTTAAAAGTGCACGACGACCTATTGAACTAGTCATCAACTAATTATGCTGTTAACTATTTGCCAACTAGTTGATAAGTCGTTGCAGCTCTAGTGCTCTAGTCTTAGTCCTAGCCCTAGTTGCCCAGAGTTTTGTCTTGTCAGAGAGAACTGTACAGTAAGTGGGAAGAGCTGTAGAAATGGAGTTTTATTTTGCTGCTCCCATTCTAACTGCATGATGCTGTTAATTGGCTGGAGGTTCAAACTTAGTGTCCAAAGCTCAATGTTGAGAAACACCGTCAAAAGAAAAAATACATGAAACAGAAAAACACCACCACGCATTGACAGAGGGTCACAAGTGATGATTGAGAGGAAATATTATTAATCGAGTTTTCTTGTGTTTTTTTAACATTAATTCACAATGCTTTCATACTTTAACGACACATTCTGAAATAGATTATTATTCATAGTTAAGAATAAAGAAAGGAATGTTAATATCATGTGTTAATGTGCTTTCTTCTCTAGGTTGATTTTGAAAACCCTGACTATGAGAGGTTTCCCAGTTTTAAAAACGTTGTTGGCTATGAGGCTGTTGTCGGCCCTGGAGATGTGCTCTACATCCCAATGTATTGGTAAGCATTGGTAACACTGTCTATGAGAATGTGTTTTTACATCTGATTTTCTTTTGACTTAATGACTAAAAAGGACATTAAAATGATCTTACCATAATCTATATCTGTGGCTGGGTTCTGTTGTCAGCAATTACCAATCATTTAAAAACCTAATTAAATGATGATATAACATAAATAATGTTCACAAAACTACCTTAAAATGAAGAAAGATCACACTTCAACCTCAGTTTTGTTTTTTATTCTAAACCTAAATTACTGTAAATACCATTCTATTACAATCAAGTCAGTGTTAACTTTAAACTCACATTTGAAGAGGTTTAACTTTTAAAATCCCATCCTGAAAGAAAGTTAAGGCACAAGTTCAACATGGCAGTGCCAGAAATCCAGCTGTAGCACCAATGACCCAACTCCTGGTGGCCCTGATATGCTGCTGCTGCATCTTCCAGACAGATGATGGGGATTTAACTGGTTTACACAGAACCAGTGTCAGCAGTGTCTATAGCAAAAGCAAGTCTGAAGAATCTGCACATATGGTTCTCTCCAGAGGTTATTTTTTAGTTGTGTAATACCACATTTTTAAACATAAATTGTTAGAAATTAAATTGAGTAGGTTGATCTGGGTCAGTATTCAGGATTCAAGCGTGGTTGTGTACATACATGGTGTTTGTGCTGTACTGGGAGCTGGTTGTTTATGATGTTAGCTGACATAATTTCTGAGTGAGCAGTATCATCTAGTGTTGCACACTGTTACCATTGTTAAGAAGCAGGAGGGAGGCAATAAAGAACCCCAGAGCAAGGCAAAGGAATTTTTGCGGAAAATCCAAGTCCTCTGCATAGAAATCACAGGCAGCAGAGCCAGATATAAAATGAGTTGATTAATGTCAACAACTGGCTCCAATGCAACCTTCATTTAAAGTGTACCTGCACTTGTCATGTGTACAACATTAATTGTGCTTTGTGTATTACTTACAAGCAAGAGAGGTGCAAATTCAGTGAAAGATCACCATAAATGCATCACACTGGAGGACCTTTTTATCATGTGAATGACACGTGGGGGCAGAAACTATGGGGAGCAGTCATTACTGGCCAGAAGTGACGTACTGTCGTTGATCCCGGGTGATGGAGTGCGAGTAAATAAGGATCAGTCAGTGAGTGAGATTGAGTGGAAAGTAGGTGTTCAGGAAGCAAACCATGAGTGTAAATGGTTAGCTTTTCAATCCGATGTGTCATCTTATGCCGCGTTTCCACTACATGTTATCAGCTTGACTTGGCCTTTTTGCATTTCCATTCTGTAAAAGAACCTGGAATCTGGTACCTGGTGCTAGTTTTTTAGTACTTGCTCAGCCAAGGTTCCAAAATGGTTGAAGAGACACTAAACTGTCATGTGTAAACACTGCAGGCCACTGATTAGTTAGAGAGTTGACTGTGTCTTTGCGACATCAATGCGCAGCCTACCGTTTAAAAAAAGAAAAACAGATTTGGAAGTTTACAGTAAATATATTGGTAGGCTAAATACATCCATGATGATGATGATGATGATGATGATGAGCTTGACAGGGCAATATACAACGGCTAAGTTTATCAGCAACTCTCTGAGCAGACGCCACAGAAGTTACGTGCATCGTTGCTATGACGTCCAGGTACTCTAAAGTCGGTAGTATCCTGTAATGGAAACGGTCTCCAGGAACAGTGCCTGGTACCCGAGCCGAGTTGAGCCGGTACCATGTTGTAGAAACCTGGCATTAGACTGGTGTCTTGCATGGGGTCAGTGACCAGTCCATCACAGCCCAGGTAATCGGACAATACAATGCCTCTGCGTCACTACTGGTGCTGGAACAGCCCGTGAAGGAGGCAACATGTCACTGACCGTGCCTGACTGACGGAGCAGTGCCTTAGTACTCACACATACTTGACAACAGGCTATAACAAAAGTTACTTGATGGAACCGCTAGTATTATACATGATCTTTTCATTATAGGTACCCTTTAAGTACACAGCATATGCAAATCCTGCCATAATGAACTTTTAACAGGTATTTTCTAGATACCAAACTGATACTAGACATAACTAAAATGACAACAGTATAAAACTGCAGTCAGAAATGTGTATATTTTTTTCCTCAGGTGGCATCACATTGAATCACTACTGAACGGTGGAGTGACGATCACTGTAAACTTCTGGTACAAAGTATGTACATTCGAGTCACTAGAACCATGTTTACTTTGATATCAGCTCGCCCTTGCTTCTTCATGTTTGCTTCACTTTCCCTTTGACTTGTTTGTTCAGGGTGCCCCCACACCTAAGAGGATAGAATACCCTCTGCGTGCTCATCAAAAGGTCGCCATTATGAGAAATATCGAGAAGATGCTGGGAGAAGCACTCGGAGACCCACATGAAGTAAAACCACTCTCTTGTATTTCCTCTTTTTAATGATCCAAATGTCTTACAGATTGTTTTAAATGTCACGCTGCTATCTCTGTTTCTAGAACATCACATCAGTTCCACATTTAGGTCAGCTGTTGCTTGAAATCCCAGGTGCACGCTGACCCTTCCAGCAACCCAATTACTGCGAATATTTATGGCTTACCTGATTTAGTACGAGGGAGAGATATACTGAATGCAGCCAATGCTCAGGGACAGCGATAAGATAATGCAATGTTTTGTCTCCTGACAGATGAGTCCTTCATTCTAACATGGACTCTTTCTACATCTCTGCAGGTTGGACCTTTACTGAAAATGATGATCAAGGGCCGATATGACCAGGATCTCAGCTAGAGATTGTTTAAAAAAAAAAAAAAAAAGAACAAAAAAACAAACAAAAAAAAAAATCACTAGACTGCTTTGCAAAAACGTATGCGAGTGAGACTGCTGCGTGTGAAATACTGCATCCATGACTTCGGAGCTACGTTATCTCTGCATGGCAATAAGTGGCCAATCTTGACACCATCTTGCTTCTGTCATCTCTCTCCGAGTGCCATCATCATCATCGCAAGTACAACTACAAACGAAGAAAGTTTTGACGAACTGGTGGGAATCAGCCCTACGTGAAGAAGAGGCTTAAATCAAATTTGCTCATTTTATGTCCTGCTATATTTATGTGAATCAGTGCTCTCTCAGCATCACAAATAAGGGGTACAAAGGCTCTTCCAGTTTGTCAACTTGTCTAATATTGGTACCTTTGGGGTAACCTTTATTAGAGTTAAATAGTATCTGTACAAACCAGAGTTGAAGCAAGGGCTTGATTCTTAAATGTGGAGGCTCCATACTGTACCTTCTTTTCTTACCACAACAGCTTTATAACAGATTTGCTTCATACCCTTCAGGATGACAGGTCTTTTTGAAACATTTCTCAGTGTAATCTGCATTGTCTCCCTGTGCTGGGGAGTGATCATAAAGAAGAGGCAGGGGCACAGTGATAAAACATAGATATACTATGATTAGAAACAGAAATATGATTGAAATCAGTGTGGGTGTGGAAAAAAAGGGGCTTATATATTCACCTCCAGGAAAACATGGCTGCTAATTTATCTGTGCTGAGGGATCAGTTTTTCTTTATTTATACTCTAGCTTGTTTGATTCATTTTTCAGTAATTTTTTTACTGCAAGTGCTATTACGTATAACAGTAATGACTGAGGGCTCACTGAAAATTACATGATGTAGTTTTAATTGCAAATACAGTTAAACTTTAAGTGTTAAGAGAAAGTTTAAGTTACCACTATGATTTACCGAAACATTGAAGGTTGTTTTCAGATGTTTTGTTGGTGTCAAAAGCTGTAATCAGCTTAAAAGTGAAATGATTTAATGGTAGGTGATGTAATTAAAATGTCAATAGTTCCTGACAGAACTAGAGTAGCTGGACCATTTTCAAGAATGTAGCTTGTGTTTCAGTCGCTTTAGTGCAACATAGTGCACCGTGTCTAAATGTCCAGTTTAGCTCGGCGTACTTTCTTCTGGTCCATAATGCTACAATACAAACATTTGTTGTATTAAAAGCTGAGGATGTGCAGTGTCCAGTCATACCTGAAAACCTCAGTGACACATGCACTTATGTGCTCTGATTCCAGCTAGATTTTAAAGGGGCAAGTTAAAGTTAAAGCAAGTTCAAGTGTTCATCAAAAGAGGGCTTTTTGTGCTGTGTGTGCCAAATCGACATACAAACCACCCCAAGTACAAGAGTATGAAGAAACGTTTGTGAATCGTACAAGACAGGTTATGTTTGGTCACATTTGAAAGAAATATCAATGTGAATTTCTTACAAATTACAAGATGATGAAGCGGAATTACCCTGATGTATGAAGACTATTTCTCTTTTCTATCACTGAGTTTACCCGGTTTACGCTGTGCCTTGCAGGAAAAAAAAACACTATAGCATGGCACTGAGTGTTAGAACATTTGATTTTGTTATTAATATATTAATGTCATGTTTGCTTTCACTTTGGCATTAAACACAAGCCTCAGAAGAGTTCACAGAAATCAGGGCATGATGCCAGCTTTTTTTTTTTTTTAAACATACTGTATGTGCGCTTTGTGTTTTGAATGCAGAGTTGTCAGTGATTGCTGAAAGATGTGATTCTTAATGCACATCACTTGGAAAATAAACTATTTGAAGTGAATAAATAATCAAGAGTGAATGGGAGTCTACAAAAATTTGTATTTATTTACTATAAATTGTGCGTCACTATTTTGTCAAAGCCAGAGATTAAAATTCAGTTCAACTAAACAGAGCTTCAGTTAATCTGATCCATGCTGTACAGTAACACATTATATGGTACTTAAAGACACTGCTGCTGATAATGACCACTATCAGTAACAACACATCTTTATAACTCTAGATTGTGTTACACTACTGAGAAAAACTAGATTACACCACAAATAAAAACTGCTTATAGTTTTCTTCAAATGGATGTAGAGGGGGGACACAAAAACAACAGTGTACGTTTAGAAAGAAATGACCCACTCATTAATCCTAATATATAACCAATAATAATAAAAATAATATAAGAATCCAATATTTTTCACAACCTAGTCACAGGCAAAGCTGGTTCACAGAGGATAGAAATGAGATGAGGAGCCTAAATTAATGAGGGCCTTCAGTTAATGTAAAAAGACCCTAAAAGCACACAATAGCCCTCTGCACAATATATACGCAACATCTGCAAATCTAAACATCCATATAAAAATAAGCATAATGCTGCTTGAATGAACTTTAGCATCAAGTCCTCCAGGAGTATGCATGGGTGTAACCTCAGTCCTCCGTTCCACTATGCCATTAGAGTGCTGCCATAACTAGTACACTCTTGAGAAATATGTGCTGTAAAATGAGTTACTGATAATTATAATACAACATGATAAATATATTTTCTCAAACTTGAGTAATGAAATTAGATTTAAGGTTTGTCAAAAATAATTGCAATTCTTTCTAAATACCAGAGGTTAGATGGGTTATTACAATCTATTTTGTTATGGTTTGTCTGTAGGATTGAAAAAAAAAAAAAACTGTTGGAAGAGATTACATTTTCCTACAGTCTTTTGGTTTTCTCCTCACGTTTGTTTTCCAACATTACACTGACTGAGTGAGATATGGGTCTGTGGGGCCTTGGTTGATGTTTCCATTGACATATTTAACATTTCTCCTTAGCTGCTTGAGATTCTTATTCTTTGGTCGACCTTCAGTTCTGTAAATATAGTCATCTCTACTGAAAAATGTCAAAATTACAACAAATTGGACATTCACAGCACATACTATAGGTACTAATTTAAGCTTTAGGCAAGGAAGGAGCAATGTGGCAAATATTCACTAGTTTTTTCATCTCAGACAAAACTGCTAAGTTTTTAAAAGGATTTAGTAGCACAAAAATAGAGTAAAAACTCAAGAACTGAACAAACATTTCCACGGCACAGTACATCTGTAAAATGAAGATAAAATAACTACACTCAAAATGAAAAATGGCATCAATGATGAAACCTGTAATGTCAAGAGAAAAACCTACAGCACCACTAGAGAATAGCTATGTACAGAAATGAAAATAGATTCATCTCTATGACTTTGACAAGGATTTTAAAACGTCACGTAAAAAAAAAAAAAAAGGTAAAAAAGAAAGGTAAAAGAAAATATAAAAAGATGTGTCAGTGCAACATCAGACCTGCTGAAATGGCAAAGAGTAAATAGGTTAGGCTGATACAGAGACAAACACAAGCTACAACATCCTCACCAGAATACCACACAAAGTCCAAAAAGCTTCATGAGGAAATAAACGGTGACACAACTGAAACAATGCAATGGTACAGTTCAACCAAGGCAGATAATGGTAGCAATATTTTAAAAAAATAAGCCACTGACACGCACACTGATCTTCCTTAACTGGGGAAATATCTAAACCAAGTTAATAAATTAAAAACTGTAAACAATATTGTCAGTAGCTGCACATACAGTTTTGTGCTCATCATCAATGGAATCTGTATTTTCTTGCAGGCTTGAGGTTGACGTACGTCTTCTTCATGTCCTCCGTTTCATTTTTCTTCACAAGCTGATACCTTTCTCCTTTTGTTGTTACCACTTGGTTACTGTGGTAACGAACAAGCTTCTTTGGAGCCTGCAGGGAAAAATCAGTACAGTTTATTCTGTATTAACCGACTGAAAACAGCTGCACTGTGAACAGAAACTATGTCGGGACTCACATCTTTGGGGGCAACGGGCCGATGTGTTTTGTTATCCTCTTCCCTGTCCACTAGCATGTACCTACAACATACACCTCAGTCATTAACACTGCAGAAAGTAAGGGCTTTTTCTGCTCTCCTCCAAAAACTATCTCACTTACTTCTCGAGGATGCTCTCTTTCAGCTTCTGATCCGCCAGTGATGTCACAGTCTTCCCATGGTTTACCTGAGGCAACAAATCGAGCTGGTTATTGCCAAATGGTTATATTATATACACATCTGTTCTGTGAGTTTTTTTTGGCTTGTTGAGTCTCACATTAAGGGGGGTAGGACTGAGTTGGACATCGCCTTCTATAATGAGGCGAACAGCTTCCTCCATGTCTCCTTTGGCAATGGACAGGGCGCTACGTGCCTCAGACAGACTACACTTTGGAAACATCTCAAGAAGGTGCTGCTCTTGGGTTTCCCATTCAGACTCTGGTAGCTGGAAAACACAGTCATATGGAGTTTTTTTTGGACTGGTATAAAAATGATATAATATAAAAACCGTAACTAAAAGACTGCATAAGTGCATTACAAGTAACACTGATTGGACATATCTACAGCTATGCAAAAGGATAATCATATGTACACTGATATGATTACCTTAGCAGTGGCGCCCTCTGTCTGTGTTTTAAGGCACTGCGTTTCTCTCCCTGGTGGGGGTCCACTTGGCAGGCTGCTGAGTTTCTCTGAAATCTCATCTGTCCTTGCCTTAGGCACACTGTTTTCTTTGTCAGCTAAAATGGAAACAATAAACAAATTAGCATCAGCTGCATACTGCAGACAATGTCAGATGATCCCCATCTGACTTTGTCTCAAAATATTATTTTAAAAAGGTTTTGCAAAATTCTTCTTAAACTTTTTAGAAATGCAAACAAAACAGACAATAGCCATAGTATGTTTAAACTGCATCAAATCTACCTGAGGTTCGAGCTGTGGCTAGTTTTGAAGCCAGGTTGAACATCATTTCGCAGATTTTGACACTGTAATGAAATACAATGAAAAGACACTTAAGGAACAAATGGATAAGAACTTGGTAAATGGTCTTACAATTTTATAACACTTCTCTTCTTGATGGTATTAACAGTGCTTTATAATGTGTCTCAATCACCCACTCACACAAAACACACACTGACATATCACTGAAACAGTCACAGGGACTTGGGGTTCAGTGTCTTGCTCAAAGACACTCTGACATGTGCATAGGAGTCACGGACTAAACCACCAAACTTCCAATTTGTGGACAACCTGTTCTACCTCTTGAGGCAAAGCCACCCATGTTTTTTTTCTAAGTTGTCAGTAGATGCTGTCTAGGTTAAAACCTTTCCCTACATTTGTGGAATAGTCAGGTGAATAACTGAGGGGTTTGGGGGTCCTCTCACAAGAACTATTTACAATAGAAAATACATAAATTCTACAATAAGTAAATTCACATAATTTTAAACAATTAATGTTACCAGAAATGTTGAAATGCATAAACAGCAACAAGATGAAAAACAAAACTTGCTGAAGAAGCCCACTGGCAACAAACTATTAGATCTAGGAAATGATAGTTCTGAAGTTGTCCACATTGGTTTTACATGAAATTGGCTTCAGTGTTTCCTAAAGCGTGTTGGGTACTGCGCCAAGTCTTACTTTTCCCTACATAACTTAAGGGAAAACACAGATATGCCATCAAGTCCTTCACGGACACCGTACAAATCAGAATATGGTGTAAGTACAACTCTTTACCTGTCAATTTCAGCAAAGCCAGGTATGTAAGCTTCTAGCATTTCAGCAAAGACCTCCACATCAAAGTTCTCTTCAACACTCTGCTGGGAACCAAGATCTTCCAGTACTCCGGTGATATAAGACAGCAGGACATCATCCAGTGTGCTGTATGCAGTAAATGTTAGAACTTTAAGAGTGAAACTGACAATTTTGAACCAAACATGCATTAACAGTAAGTTATACTAACTAAAAGGAAAAATACCTGAGATCTGCATCGGGAATGTACATCTGGATGAATTCGTGCAGTGCACCGTGGATAATTTTGTGGAGGTCCATTGCTTTCTCCCAGCTGAACAGTAAAGAAGTGGAAGTTAGTGTGGATGGTGTTAGAATGAGCAGCAATGACTTCAGCCCTCAAATAACCAAACAGCTGGCATCTACGTACCAAATATGGCACAGCAGACAGTTACAAAAGTGGTTCTTATGAAAGCTTGGTTACAAAAGCTTGTTGACGGAGCAGATTCTTTTTTTTTAACCAGCGCCAGTAACTTCATACATATTAGAGGCACTGAGTATTTTCCCGACCTTCATGAACGTCGCAGCAGAATAAAACTTAGAATATTCAAGGAGATGAATCCACATTAAGTAAGTCTAACATCCACATCAAGTAGCCCTTTATAATAGAAGTCATGTATGATAACTAAAAACACCACAATTACCATGTAAACTATTGTTTCTGCTGCCCAGTGTTAGGATTTCAGCTAGTCGCATGTTACGTTATGTTAATGAACTAACCTAGCTACTAAGGCTGCAGCTATGCTATCATTAGCGGAAGAGATAATCTGCAGGACGAACGACAACAATTGCACGGAGCTCAGAGATGCACGGACATCGGATCAGATTTTCTCACTTATATCAGAATGCACTCATCAGCAAAGTCATAACTCATGTTGTAAGTACTGGAAATATCAGCTAACGACAGCTTTTATTCCCGTTAGCTAGCTCAACTAGCGTTAGCCTAATAGGTTGTGTTTAGCTAAGGTGGCTAACTGTTAACATACACTTTACAACTAGCAGACCTCACTACCATCAGTTGCCTCATACATGAAGTGACTGCTCGTGGATTTGACTTACTGTGACAGGAATTAAGGTGACATGAATCTCAGAGTTGTCCCTAAATGTATTAGGGGGTGTGTGGTCCGTGGTTATCAGGGTTTATTTCGCAGCTGCTCGGTATCCCACACCATTCAAAACATTGGTACGTCATTTCCTGCCATTATAAACAGCCTCAGTTCAGCTCATAAACACTTTCCAACGCAGTGCAGCGTCTTTAGCTCTTTTCAGTGTTTTTTTTTTTGTTGTTTTTTTTTTTCCAATTTAAATGTGTAATTTTTTACACCACTAGAAGAAACACTACAGCAAAAACTCCAACCTGTGGTCCCAATCGTTTCAAAAAGAATGACAACTCTGTAAAACATTTGATTGTAAAAAAGTTTTTGTCATGTATTTCAGTTTTCATCAGATTTATCTTCTCCTGTTTCAGACAGATTTGTTGTGCATCCTCTTGTTTTGGGCCAATTTCCACTAAACATCCTAATGGAATAAACATGGGGATCAATGCCCTATGATATGGATGAGAAGGGGACAAAAACACCTGATTTCTGAAAGCTGTAACTGCAGTTCAGCCTTATCAGCTGGTTTATATTCTAACCGTGCCATCATGAACACTGGGAATCTGTCATTATTGTAAAAACTGACATTGTATTAGTCGTTGTTGTGGTTTCAACTTTGATGCCATTTACTTTGACATTCTGTGACCTGTGTTTGTGTCCTGATGCTCTGAACACTGCTCTGTCCTGCATGAGACCGCTAAAAAGTCAACTCTCACTTGGACATTATCTTATATCTTTTACCACATCCATACATAGTTGATGATCACAGTGTTATCTGAGGCAACATCAATGATGTCATCAGATCCTCCTCTCAGTTACCTCCGCCTGTGTTGGTATTATAGCAGATATGTACCTGTAAATCATTAATGCCCATTCAATTGTTTCTTGCTCCCTTGGCAGTATCTCTTGCCGGCTGTAGTATTTCATCAGGAAATATGGTACTCACCACTGATAAAATAAGCAAGAACAATTCTGGACTTGGCTGAACTCTGTTTCAACTCTGAGCTCATGGCTAGACATGTGGGGCTGAGGTATTGGAGGAGTGTATGTAAAATCCACAGCAAAGGACAGCTTCTCACTTTTCTTCTTTGAGTGTTTACAGCTGACTGAGGACAACATGCCAGTAATATAACACACACAGTTTACACCCTCAGGAACATCCACACATACACTATTAAAGCTGTGGTTGTAATCTATCTATCTATCTATCTATCTATCTATCTATCTATCTATCTATCTATCTATCTATCTATCTATCTATCT